>VWYI01036218.1:0-35914 GCA_013399455.1 Anthoscopus minutus | reverse complement strand
TAATTGACTGGTTAAGAACCAGTTTTGGCAGAGACTTAATCTCACTTAGTGTTTTGGCTAACTGAACAGTACTCAATATTGAAAGGGTGCATGCAGTCTCTTGATAGAGATTTATGCACTTGACCAAGTGCTTAAATTTTACAGGGAAACATTTAAATTCAAGTGCTTTGGTAGTCCTACATCAGAAGCAATGCCTGTCTTGGGAATTACTACTATTAAATCAGCAGGAAATATTAACCACAGTCTGTAGCCAGGCTTGACTGCCTTATCAAAGCTGCTCTTTTTATCCTTTGTCCAGACCCTTTATTCTGTGAAGCTGTTGACCAATTATAGGAAACTCATCCATTAACAGTGTCTCTACCTAGTGAATTAGCTTGGCCTCTTAACGTTTCTGTATGAGTGATAAGTAGAAAGCAGAAAGCATCTCTGCTCCTTTCTGCAGAGATGAAAAGAAAAACTCCCAAACAATGCATTTCCTGTTTAGCAGGAAGTTATCTTCAGTATAAGACTTGTTGTTGCCAAGCTGTGCAGGTTTTTGACTTCCACTTTAAAGTAAGGGAAGGTCCCAAAATTGCAAGAATGAATTTCTAAGAACCTGATCTAATATATGAAACGTGCTTATGGAAATATT
Source organism: Anthoscopus minutus (assembly GCA_013399455.1). Taxonomy (NCBI): domain Eukaryota; kingdom Metazoa; phylum Chordata; class Aves; order Passeriformes; family Paridae; genus Anthoscopus; species Anthoscopus minutus. The sequence goes on along the minus strand of VWYI01036218.1, from coordinate 35,283 downwards.
CATTTAGTCTTTTAAAAAACAGACTGCTTTGCTGTAGATAAAAATGTGTATTATTTTTTAAATTCTTGATTATATCTATTTGCTGCTTCTGGAAAAAAAGCCCAGAAAGCCTAAGTAGTAATTTATGCTTAACTATATGTTTTATTAAGTTTTCCCCTGATCTGTAACTGAAGCAAAACTCAATAGTTTAGAATGTTAATCTGTAGTTTTAGAAATATTAATTCTAAATTCAATATCTAAACTCATAATAACAGTAGTACTGTGTTATGCTAAATTCATGTACTGAAATATTTTAATTTCATAATGTTGTATGTGTAATAGCATATATTCTTAATGTAGGAGCAAGTGGAACTTCAAAATTTTTTGGAACTATTGGCAAGTGCCACATTCTTGCTCCATTCTCTTTTTAATATACATTTAGCAGCCTTGTTAAATTAATTTCATCCAGTCAGTTGCCAGATGGACATAGAGAATGTAACTTGGGCTTCAATAAAGTGACCAAACATGTCTTTTATGCATATCATTTATTTGTATTTCCTCATTGCAAGTAAGTCAAAAATTAATATTTTTTAAAGTTTAGCTTTGTTCTCCCTTAAAATGACCATCTTTCTGTCAGTATATTCTATGAAACTATTTAATATGTATGAGGTTCTTTAAAAATTATTTTGAAATATAATTTCAAATTAATAATGCCAATAGTGTAAAAGAATTGAAAACTTTCACTATAATAATTCATCTAAACTAATTTATAATGTCATTTTTAAGGGAAATGTTTTCTTGGATTCTTTTCCCTAAAATATGGTAGGTTTTCTTGTGGTCAAGTTTGTTGGCTTTTAGATTTTATTTGTATCTTTTTTGTTCAAAGTAGAGTAGGTTAATTTAGCAGCATAGTATTTATTTCATTAAAGAATTGGAAGCATTCTTCTATTGTAATCTCCCCCTACCAGCACCCTGAAGGTTAACAATTTATCCAGTATCCTAAGAAGTTAAATTGAACAGCCAAACTGCTTGCATTCCCTAAAGAAGGAGAGGGTAAGAGGATGCACATCCTTGGCTGATCTTGCTCTTTTCCACCTAATGAAGTAGTTGAGCATTTCACTGAAATGTCTCAACTTGAATTTGTCCGCTTGCATGCACCATCCCATCCCACTTCTCAGCATTTGGATGGGTCAAATCATCTCACTAAAAAAGAAAATTGAAAATTACAAAGCAGAGCTAGACCTATGACAGTATATAAAAGATAGCAAAGACATTGGCAGATTTAAATTTTTCTATTTTAATTGGAGTTCATAAGTCATTATAAACAACTTGGGACTTTTATTCCTTGTGGACTTAAGTCTCTCATACTTACACTTGTTTTCTGTTATTCTCACAAAGTAATAGATACTTCCTAAATGTAAAAAACACTATTCCTGCCACAAGGAGATAAAAACATTCATGCAAAGGAGGTTGAGGGAAATAGTATTGCAGGATGTGACTGTTGGCTGGTAAATAAGAATAAGCTGTTCTGTTGGGGTTTTTAATTAACTTGTCAGCGTAGTTCAGCTGGATTTCCCATGGGCATCATGGCAGATGAAGGTCTTCCAGAGGGAATTAACTGGAGGACGGGTGAAAGCTGTGCAGATGAGTTTGTGAAAAATGTTCTGTGCACAAGGGATGGGAAGAAGTCAAAAAACTGCTAATGCTAGAAGCATTAAAAAAATAGTGAAAAAAAATTGTGGAGTCTGGTTTCTCTAACAAGGGAAGAGGAGATGGCATGAAATAAAGTGGAATAAAAGGTCTGAGGGGCATGAAAAATTATGGAAGGCTTGAATTAGATTTCTTTACACTGATGGTAGAATTCAACTAATACTGCAGTCTTCAAATCTGAAACCTGAACTTTTTCTTAAGATGAGACTAGCAGGCAAGGAAAGAAGATTGGTCCATTGGTGTCACTGCTACTCACAGTTCTGTAGGGTTATTAAGACAGGAACAAGAAACAGGTAATTTGGGATTTGGTTTTTTAGAACTATATTAATGTTAAGCTGACACTGAGACATCAGCATGAGGTTTTTAGGAAAGGAGTTGGGATCAGTGTTAGATAAAAGCTAACAGCAGGAAGATGAGCTCACTTGAGAACCATCAGCCTGCATGCCGTATGCTGCAGAATTTCAGCTTCCTCTGTTTTTCAGGTTTCAGAGCATAATCCAGCATGCAGGCCTAGCTTGATGTAAATTCAGCAGATACTCACTTCTCCATTTTATTACAATGCAACAGAAAGTAGCTGAAGCACTGTCTAGACAGAATTTTGAGTGTGTCATTGAAATTACCTCCCATTTCAGTCAGGCAGAGCACAGGACCTGTCATGGGAAGACAGTGTTTCTCCAAGACTTTCTGCTTTCAAGGAAGTTCAAGGACAGTGGGTGTTTGGAGCTCTCTATCACAGAGAAGTCCAGATTGTTGTATGATGTCTACAGCTGTGCTTTATTAGCTGCATTAGAGATGGTGTCCAACACTAGTGGAGGAGCTGGTTCTGGGGAAGTTGTTTCATTGGATCTAACTATTAAGAATTCAACTCTGGAACCTCAACTCTTAAGTACTAGGTAGCAAGTGGGATTCTAAGAGTGACCCACAGCACTGTATGTTTCAGCAGTTTCCTTTCTGTGTTGCCATTCTACTCTAAACACATTTGCCTCTCCTGGTAGGGGCTCTACATTCTCTATCAAGTAGACAGTAATGATATAAAATACAACCTATGTGTTTTTGAAACTGCTGTTTGGTTTACAATATTAAGATACCAGCATGACCAGTTTCATTTTGCATGTATTTTTCAGTTACTCTATTAAAGGAAGTTTAAGTTTCTGTGAAGCCGAGTCTTACAATCAAGTGAGTTTAGGAGCTCACTTGCTTACTTGAGCCTGAATTTGGTATTTCGTTCAGAAATCTCTTTATGGACTTTAATACTGTCACAACGTTATTCTGATTTCAAGCCTGATTTTTATGGTGGTATAATTAACAGACAGAGTATGTTGATACAAAAAAAGACATCTACTGGTTTTGACACTGAGAATTAATTATGAAATAAAAGACAGATTTGTGCTCAGGCTAGCATTAGCCTAGCAGTTCAAAATATAAGCAGTCACCTTGGAATCATGTAACAAAAAGTGACACCCTTTCTTTTACTATAGGCTAAATATATCTTGTGAACTTTGGTTGGATAAATCATCTGTGTGTCAGTTCTATTTGTTATTCTATTTAATTAATTTGGAAAATAGCTGTTGCTTTCCTTTGACAAGCAGAGAGTTCATGTTTGTTAAATACTTTTAAAAAATGGGTGTGCTTTTTGTAGTGGTTTAGATTATTATCGGAGAGGTTGTCCATTCTTACTAGAAAAAGGTGACATTCAGCATATCATTGGTAGCCAATTTTAAATGAAGTTTCAAAAGACTACCTATAATACCGTTTTTCAACCCCTTTAATTAGTTTTAGCATGGAATATGTTGCACGAAGTGCTGGCATCGTCTTTTACTCTTGTTCCCTGCAATTTGGATGCCTTTAATACAACTTCCCTTATTTTATGGCAACAAAGACTCCTCCAAATATTTCATGCTGGTTAATACAGAAAAAAACATTGTGTTAGTATGTTAATCTTGAGCTCACAAAGAACCACTGGAGGATAAGAGGAGGGCATCTGTTGGATAAGCTTTCAATATGATGGGAATGATAACAGACTACAAGTGGTGCGAAAAACAGCTAATCTTTTACAGTATGTGATTAACACCAGTGCATATCTCCTCAAAATTTGTTTATTGATGCAGAGGGAAAGAGTAGACAAAGAAGAACCTTACTTCTGAGAACCTGGCCATTCCAAGCTGCTACAATTTGTACTGGCTACAGTGACCATTTCAAGTTTTTAGGCCTATATGTTCTGGGTGGGTTATTTTTGTGATGGATTGTCACCGTGATGGACGATCCTCTACTACCTCTTCTATGTATTTGTCAGTACAATTGTAGTGGTAGTAGGTTTTAGGCTTTTATAATAATAATTCTTGGGAAGATGGAGTAGTTATAAATCATCTTAGAGTTTTGCATAACTAATTAAAAAGCTTCTTTTATTACAATGGAGGTGTGGTTATGAGGAAGAAAATGAAGATGCTGAGAAATCAGCTTTGGAAATCTGTAATTATTTTCATTTCCTTCTGAACCCAACAGAAAGTCCTTTGTGCATTTTCTGGTTTCAGTGTAATTGACGTTCTGATGCAGATTGGACCTTTTTTTTAAAAATATTTAGAAAATATTTCAAACTATTCATATTGCTTTCAGAAAAGGGTCTAGCGATTGTGTCCCTTATAATTAGCAATTGCAGTATTTACAAAATGGTATGTAATAGTATGTAAACACCTTCCTAGGCCACGAAGTATGGCAATTTTCAGACGTTTATGCTACCTTCTGCTTAGTTGGCAGTGAAGCCACCAGCAGGTGATTGTTGATTATTCTCCAGACTTACAGAAACCACATGTAGAGCTAACTGATTGCTGCCAGGAAGGGTCTTCTTAGGTTTTGTACATGAGTGTTTAGTGCATGCCCTAAGGAGCTCTTCAGAGCTTTATTTGAATGCTATCTCCTTCTATAGTTAGACAATAATTAAGGTAAGTCTAGAAATTAAGTTAGTGCACGTCCTAATTTGTGGGAAGCTAGTTCTGGCCCACAGTCCCTTCTTAAATGGCATTTAAGAAGTTGCATGCTTTAAAAAAAGTTACCGTGTGTACACATTTTCTGAACAGTATCCAAAGATAGACATGACACTTCTGGGTAGAAGTGTTTGGGTATCAGTTTTGTGCACAAACTTGTTACATTTAATAGCACTTACATTTAGCAATGTGTAACATCTTAGCTACTAGTGCTGCTGAAGTTTCATTTGAACTTAACAGATACATGTAAAATTCATAAAACAAAGGATATTGGTGCTTCTGGTGTCAACTACAGTACTGAAATGAAAATGTAAAGGAATCAGGTCCTTGCTCATTAAATTCAAAAGGACCTGCTATATTATTATTTGGCTGTAAACCAAAAAAAAGGATGGTTTAGTTAAAGCTTAGGGGAGGGGGGAAATCACTTAATCAAATTTATACAGCTTTCAGAAAGTTACTGGAACTAAAGTAGTTGGTGATGTAATGTATGAAGTCAAAGAGTGTTTTGCTATGCTGGAGAAAACTAATGGAAACATTCACTTGGGGTAAGACAAATGGTATTAAATGAGAAAACACACCATGAATTGCAAATGGAGCTGAGTTAATTTGTTGCTACAGTAGTGTTGCCCTACTGTTAAATGAAGGCTGTGTAATTATCTTGCTGGCAGAGATAATGTCAAAACCTCATTTCTCCTTACATGCCTCATTTTTACATGAGGGCTAATTGAGCTGCAAGGTGACAACTGATTATATATAGCTATCATCAGGTCCTCTTGCTCAATTTGCAAATAATGTTATCTTTTTTAAGTGATGATTTTTATCACATGTCAAATTAAGGCATTAAAAAACTTTTTAAAGCTACTTTAGTAATTTGTAGCATTGCATTTCTGTCACCATTTTATTTCTATTTTTAGCATTTTATCTTTATTTTTTAACATTTTTATTTATATCTCTTATTTTTAATTCTTCCTTCAAGATTCTTGACATCTATTTACTTACTATCCCTTTATTTTTGCAGAGACATGTGCTTGCCACTTTTTCATGCCTGTTGATCATCATGAATGAAAGGGCACTTCATAATCCCAAATAGATTGTTTTCTTAAACCTTTCTGTTGTGTTTTCTTGTTTATTGGAAATGCTACTGAATAATTTTTGCTAATAAATTTCAAACTTAACAAATATATATATTCTCCTTATGCCTAAAGCCAAACAATACTGTGTCACATAGCAGCCCCATTACCTGTCTTGACACAAAATCAGAGTGGTTCACCTTGGGAGGAACCATAGTGGGTCATCTGGTTCAACCTCCCTGCTTAAGTGGGATCATTCCCGAGCACAGGGCACAGGATTGTGTCCAGCTGGTTCTTGAATATCTCCAGTGAGAGACTCTCCACAGCTTCTCTGGACAATCTGTTCCAGTGCTCACTCACCAACTGTAAAGTTCTTCATTGTATTCAGGTGGAAATTCCTGTGCATCACTTTCTGCCCATTGCCTCTTGGCCAATTGCTTGGCGCTATCGCCCAGAGCCTGGCTCCTTCTTGGTACCCTCCCTCCAGATACTGACTGGCATTGGTGAGTTCTCCTCTCACTCATCTCTTGCTAAGGCTGAACAGGCCCAGCTCCCTCAGCCTTTCCTTGAGAGAGAGATGCTCCAGTCCCTTATTCATCTTTGTAGACCTCCACTGGACTCATTCCATGTTTGTCTTGCCAAGGAGCCCAGAACCGGACATGGCATTGCAGGCCTTATCAAGGCTACTAGAGGGGCAGGATCACCTCCCAACCTGCTGGCAGTGTTCTTCCTGATGCACCCCAGGACACCATTGGCCTTCTTTGAGATGGGGACTGCTGGCTCAGGGACAGCTTGCTTTCCACCAGGACCCCCAGGTGCCTCTCTTCATAGCTGCTTCCCAGCAGGTCAGCCCTCAGCCTCTGCTGGAGCCTGAGGTTATTCCTCCCCAGGTGCAGGACTCTAAGGATGATATGGAGACAATGTCAAAAGCCTTGTCAAAAGGTCAAGGTAAACAATATCTACTGCTCTCCCCTCATCCATCCCCAGGTAGTTTTCATTATAGAAGGAAATCAGGTTGGTCAAGCTGCATGATGATCAAGGGGCCTCTTCACTTTTTCAGTGCAAAACTAAAGCCTAATGTCATTTGCCCTGTGTTTTTTCTTGGTCTGTTTAGTGTCTGCTTTTCCTGTAGGTGCAGTGCAGTCTCTTTCCAAGATTGTAAAGTTTTTTGGCTCTAGCTACATTCACAAGAGCTAAAATAGAAGCAGTTAATTTTGCATTCCACAAATATAAAGGAGCCATCTTGGATTTCCATGTTCTTGTCTAACAGTGCTGAGCTACGGAAGCAATATGTGAAACAAGCCTTAAGACCATGCTTGGAAAAAGAGAACTTCCAAAACCTGGCACTAATGCTAAAAAATAAAGAATTTTTGCAACCCTTCATAAACTTCTTGCATTGTTTGGAAATACTGTTCATAAAGTATTTATGACATATCTGAAAAATAGGCAAGTCTGAAATCATCTTAATGTATTTCCTCACTTTCCCCTTGCACATACAACTTGTATTGCAGTGGGACCTGGAAAGTTTGATATCCTTGTAATGACTGTCTTGTGTTTCAGAGTAGTCAGAATCCTATCAGGGGCTTGATTGTATTCTAAATAGTATTTAAGAACAAATTTAAAGCAGGAAAATATTTTCATTCAGCAAATATGCAAAAGGGCTCAGTTTGTGTTACATTAAATACATCTCAAAAATAAAGCATCATAACTTCTAACTTCTTGAAGCTTAATAATGTGGGACTATTATTTGCTAAGGCTCTATACTTAGGATTCTCAGATCTTTTATTAAACTTAAATATGTGGGTTTATATTTTAAGTAGATATACTTTTTCATTGGATATGAAGTTCAGCCATGACTTTGCTTTTAAACAAATGACATACAAAACTATCTGAAGTCTTTTATTTTACTGTATACTTGACAGTAAGAGAATAAAACTTTGCTTTAAGATGAAAAAAATATTTCCTTATACTGACACTCTTTTTCAGATTATTTGTATCTTGTAGGGTAGAAAAGGTACCCTTCTTTATTGGAAACCTCATGACTGAGATCTTAAATCATTTTACTTTATTAGATCGTTCTGCATTTGGAAATTAAATGATGCTGCTTAAAAAAAGAAATTACTCCAAGACAATTCTGTCTCTTGCTTGTCTAACATCAGGGGCAGGGAGGAAAAAGAAATCAGAGAGCTTCTCCTGGATGAAAGGAGTTACTTGAAGCTGAAATGTGTAAATCCATCAGTGATATTTTAATAATGCTGGGTCATGTTGAGTTCTGAATAATTTAATCATTTGGTGTATGTTTGCACTTCTGTATGAGACTTTGTTGGAAAATACCTTTTTAATGACTGACTTGAATCCTGAACTATTTTTTTAATAACCTCAATGTTCTTGTGATAGTTTTATAAATCTGAGTGTATACTAAATTTACACTTATTAAATTCTTCATAAATATAGCACAGTTCTCCCTCATGCAGTATAGCTATCATAGGGAACTGAAGGATACTGATGGTCTAACAATACCAGAAAAGTCAGGTTTTTATTTGGTTTGGGCAACATATGTAACCATTTACCAAGTTAGAATGACATTTTTTTTTTGAAAATTGCACTCTTTGAATAACTTCTAGGTAGAAACATTTCTGCTGTATTTGTATTGTACTTACTGTGAGGTTATGGTTAACTCTCTTTACTGATACCTTCAGCCAGGTTTAAGTCAGAAAAGAATTTTTGGTTTTTTCCTTCATCTAGCCAGTTGACTTAAAGCTTGAATTTTCCCTTCCTGCCATAAATTGGCAGCTTATAATGAACAGCAGAAGCATTACTCTTGGTTTCCATGTATTGAATTCTAGGGGGTTTTAAAATACTGTGGACATCAGAAAAAATGTCATATTTATTAATAATATATTCATGATTGCTGATAGAAAGTAAATCCATGCTTTGCAAGATTTTCACTTTAGATAAAGGTAATTGTTTTAATATGGGAAAAGGAGTATTGAGGGTATTGTTGTCTTGCCAGTAAATATATTAGACAGCATTTGTCTACTTGAACTTTTACCAATACTGGAGAAAACATCAGCAGTAACCAGTTTTGCCTTTTAAAATATTTATGTAATAAGAAACCCGTGGTAAAAGTACATGATTCTTTGCATGGCATTATTTTCTTAAGCCACTTACTTTTTATTTGCTTAGCATTAACACATTGCTCATTGTGTTCTTTTGTAGCCTATCTGAAAGGTACACTCCCACTGTACTTACAATAAAATTATTTCTTTATGGATACATAAAGTAAATATTAGTTTATAAATACAGAAGAGTTCCATCACTGACTCACTGGATTCTGAAGGAGATGTGAAGTTTTGCTATGCTGTTAAAGAATTAAAGCATCAAGGATGCTCTGAGGCACAAGTATTCCATAACCACAAACTAAGTCTGACATTCCAAAACATCCAAGATAGCTCCTGATATACCAGGAGTAACGTTGGTGGTATTCTCTGCAGGTGCTTGAGGGGACTTGCAGAGCTCTTAGGATGTGAGGCTGCCCTCACTGGTGACCTCATAATTTCCAGAAGCAGGTGGAGGTGGCAATTATAGCTATGGCCACTGTCTTGAACCTTCTGTAGTAGGTGATGAATTGTAAATGGCTAGACCCGGTGCACAACAATAAACTCAAATAAATCTTCAATGTGTAATAATGACAAGACTGAAAGACTGGCAGTTATAACAAGGCTGCTGTTGTCACCCACTTTACTGTAGCCTTGATATCCATCATTATCAGCTGGAGCTAGCTCAAGAGTCGGACAAGAAGGTCTGAAGAAGGATGAGTTGTTTGCGCTGAAGCGTCCAGTAGGTCCCATCTGGCAGAGAGTAAATGGGATTTTTTTGCCTGTTCACTGGGCCAGAGCTGTCCATCATTTTGGGCAGATATCTGATCACTTCATGCTGTGGGACAATATGGCTTTGTGCTGTTTGGTACAGCAATGGCAATTAAAAGAACTAAATTTTTCATTCATTTCAAGCTTTTGTTTTATTTTAGCCAAAGGTGATCCTAAGAAGGGATCTTTACATTAGAAGAACTTTTTATTTCTTTGCTTCAGGAGGTCAAGTGAGACCAGTCAATTTAAGGTGGTAATGCAAAAAGATTTATAAATACATGCACAATGGACTTTTTTTGTCTGTTTTCCCAGTCACGTGCTTAAGAGTACCTGAAAACATAAAAATAGAACACAGAAGCTGGCAGAAATGCAAAATCATCTTAAATGCTTGTACAGAAGTAGCAGGGTTGCTTAGCCCCTGGCAAGTTTCTTGTAATTACTACAAATCCTAATTGTCTTAATGCATCTTAACTTGATACTTTTCTCTACTAAGTACAACTCTGTTGGGTTTACTTCACATGAGTAGCTTTCAAATGAATTTATCAGACAAGCATGAAGGATTATTCCCAAAAATGTCATACACAAGAAATAAAATGTGAAAACTGAATACTGCTTAGTTTAACATGGCAGCTTATCTAATATTCGTTTGATCTTTAGACTTTCAATCAGATCATAGGATTAATCAACATAACATGTTAATCAGCAAATCCCAGATTGATTCGCCCTGCCTTAGAGGTATAAGACGTCTTCAACAGAAGACAATTTACTTTATTGAATATTAATTTATGAAGTCAATATAACTGCACTTCGTGAATTGGTTTTTTTACTTTTGTTTTAAGATGCTTAGTTGCAAGAAAAAAAACCCCATCAGATGTCATAATTTTAAAATGAAGGTGATTTTACTAGAGGTTAGAATTTTATAGTATCTAGATTGCAAACTCCTTAACAGCAGTTTGTTCTGTAAAGCTGTCTTATTTTGCATTCAGGGTAGTTCTTACAAAGCTTAATCCTGGCTTTAAAGATTCAGAGTTGTGAAGTGATGCATTATAGATACGTAGATCAGGTGTTCTTTTAATTTTAAAAGTATTAAATGAGATGGGAAAGTGTTTTTCAAGCTTGTATGGTTTTTGTTTATATTTTATAAGTCTTAAACTTCATACGGTTTCAACTGCATGATAATGGTTATTTTACAAGCATTTTAATGTCTGTAATGATTAAAAGTCTATAATGCAGGTTCAGTAACTGATGTCCAGGCCAACTGGCATACCATCATTCATTTTTTCTTTATTTTGTAATAAATCTTGAAGCCTGAAGGCATTAGACCCATGCAGATTTCTCTGCATTTTAGTGTCTTGACAGAATAACAACTTCCAAATTTGAAGTAGTGGCATATTGTATTCCATCTCTATAGACTTAGCTCAAAACAGCGGTAGCCACATGAAAATATATGTCAAGAACACTGTTTTCTCATATTGGAATTTAGGCAATTTGTTTTCAGTCAGAGAGCTGTTTCTAACCTATTTTTGGAGCCCCTCTGTGGCCTGACCATACGTTCTAACATAATTTATGGTGGCACTGTAACATATGGACTTTTCATCATTGTCCAGCTGAAATCCTCTGTTGGATATGGATGCAACCCCATACACAGGCTCCCAAGGCAGGTATTTTAGAGTACTGTTTGGTTTTGTGTAAGCTGAATTCATCAGTGGTTCTAGCATGCTGTCAGGGCTCTTTTGTGCTCTTTCTTTTTAACAGTAGTAAGAATATTTCTTTTGTGTATTTTATCTACAAATTGTCAATTAAATTTGGAATTTTTAGAAAATAAGGTAATTCCCGATGAGCATAAGCATCATGAGTCCCCAGAACTTCAGGTACTTATTGGGCTGGGCAATGAAGAAATAGAAAGCAAGAACAGTCCTAGACCCAGGGAGCTTTGCAGTTTTAAGCACCCAGAATAGTAGAAGCAGTAAACAAAAATGTTAACACCAAATACTGATACCTTGTGACTGAAACAATACTGTGTTTGTAATGGGTGTGGGGTTTTTCTATTGCTTTTTGGATGAGAGAGCATAAATTAGAGGAGGAGGAAAGACAGTAAGGGACTGGTGTCGGAAAAACGAAGGACAGTAAAATAGATTGGCAAGAATTTGGAGACAGGTCACAGAATATAAATAAATGGAAAGACAGAAAAGAAGGTCTTAAGTGCTTTTGTTATGCTTGCATGTAGGAACTAAGACGTGACAGTAACTGGGAACTATGAAGTGATATGAATACTAATAATAAAGTAATACTATTGTTGCCTAATAGTTGTCTTTTAAAATTCATTCTCCATATACCTGTGCTTCTTAAAGTCTGTATCAAATCAAAGAGAAGAATTGAGATTAAAAATAACTTAAGTTTGCAGAAGGGTAGTAATCTTAATTCCATTTTTTTTCTCAGTGTCTTCTTTGTTTGCCATAACTAATAAATCTTAATTGTGCTAATTAGAAGATGAAGTATGGGGGGGGAGGGAAGGTGGGTTTATCAACAGTGTGTCTCAAAAAGATGAGTTTATTTTTCTTTTAACTAAAGACAGACTCATTTACCAAGAGGATATCAAGCCAAAGATGTCAACACCTATGAACTACACTGCAGTAAAAAGTTAGCTGGCTTCTGCTTGCTGCAGGAAAACATAATTTTTTTCTTTTAAATAGTTTGTTCTGTTCTCCAGTGTCATATTCAGTGCATGTGTTGATCATTGTGCATTTCAATGCCGGGTCAAAAAGAAATCACACACAGCGATGTACAGAGTTGGCAAATGTACAAGTATGACTGAAAAACAGTTTTTAGTGCTGAACTCAAACATTTGAATCAGGATTGTAGTCAAGTTCTCACTCTTGCTGTTGATGTGTCACCAAGCAGAATGGAAAGTAGGACCTGTGGGCAAGAACCAAAGCAAGGATGTAACCTTGAAACTCTTATATTTCCTTTCTTGAAATACTTCAGGGTGTATTTCCAATCACTCACTCTGTTGTAATGTGAACCAACTGTTTGTGTAATTATATACATAAATTTGTACTGAATTTACCCTTTAGTAAAATAAATAGTTTTTGTAAATATTGCAGTTTTGCACTGTAATTCAACAAATTTTCATTCAAATTTTGCACACTAATTCAAGAACTGGCAAGGATCTATGTAGCTGCAGAATATCTAGCTTATGATCATGGAGGTGTGAAAATTCGTGATAGGAAAAAATTCCCAAGTTCTTTTCCAACTAAACTTTGAGCACACTTCATATCAAATTTGAGAAATAAAAGTAGTCTGGATCAACAGCCTTAAAGGAGTTGCAAACTTTCCTATACCTAGTGCTCTGATAACCCTGCACCTTTTTGTTATCTGGCTAGGTTTTCTCTTTTAAAAGAAATGAAACAAAAAAAATCCTCAAAAGCCTATAAACAGAGAAAATACTGTAATTAAGTCGTTAGAGCACTGAACTGTAGTTCTGTTTCTTAATTGAATCAGTGAGTGTATTTAGTTTTAGTGAAGTTGTCTTGTTAACACAGTGAAGTTGACATACTGCAGTGATGGATTTGAAAACCTATGTCTAAAGTGTCAGTATTCTAAGGATCAGCACAGTACTGGTGGTTATAGTAATGTGTTTATCACCTGTTGTACTAAAATGATATTTTTCTCTCTTCTGCAGCTGCAGTTATCTGGCTTTTTACACAGCAGGTCTTTTATTGTGTAAAGAATTAGTATAAGAAAACCTTATGGATTCATAACTTTGTTCATAAAAACCTACTGTGTAACAAAAGTTTCAGTGGAAGCAAAAGTCTTTTAAGTCTGTTCATGGTAGTGCAAGATACACACTTAAATACTGTCAAGCTTGTAGGAATTGCCTCATTTTTTTCAACAGTTCCCTGCTTGATCATCATACTGTAAAAAAAAAAAATTAAAAAAGGGTTTTGAAATGTGATAACCAATCCATACCAATCCAAGAATCTTCAAACGGATGCTTCTTGCTTTGTTTGTTTGTTCCAGTAGAGTTTGTCTTTAGAAAGCTAATAATTCTAACCAAAGAAGATATAGAAAGAGTTATGATAGTAACTCATTTGCCCCTATTTGTACAGAGGTGTTGAAGTTAACCTTAGTTTTTCATTAGGATGGTACAGCAATATCTCTACACTGGGAATTGTCTTGAAAATCTGAGGTAGTTTTTTTATAATGTTCAGACTCCTTACTCAGATGTCATCGCTGATATTTTTAATTTCATAACCACTCTGCAATTTCTACTCTTTGCATTTGCAGACAGTTTATTCTATAGAGAAAAAACATTCCATAATTTAAATCTATGATGTGAGCTGATTATTTGGATGTAACCGGAAGATAAATTCTGAAAGACTCTGGAACCTCTTAAAATGGTCATTCATCATTTTGAGGAAAATTTTTAGAAAGCCTGTGTAATTACAGGTAATTGTATAATTGCACATCTTAATTGTTATATTTCTTACTTAACAAGTTATATATATTTGCACTGATTATGCTACCAAAATGTTTAATTACTAAATTATAGTTGCATATGGGGGAGACTAATCTGCCATCTGAACACAAGTTTGGAGCTTATATTCTGCAAGCAAAGTTTTGTTAACAATAAATATATCTTTCCAAAAAAAAATTGTATATTATTGTAGTGTTCTCAGGTTGAACAGAAATAACAAATGGTTTTCTGAGAGAAGTATTCATAATGCTATAGCTGAAGACAGAATAGGGATTACCAGCAGATGGAATAATAGAAAGAATTTAGTATGCTGGATCGGTATATAATTACTATAGCAAACAAGGAAAACCAGTTTTTACAGCAAGGCATTGTCTGTAACTACTGTCGATACCCACATCACACAGTCCTTCACTCTCACCTCTAGTATTTCGGTATCCCATCTGGACTGTCATTATTTTATTTTATTTTTTTTAATATATATGGCACTCGCTTATTTAATCACTGTGGAGAATGCTCCCAGCCTTTGTCATATCAGTCAATAGTGAGTGTCAGCTTTGACTTAGCTTTATTTCTAAATCGTGTTATTTGGCTGTCTTGCTAAAGAAACAACCTTTCTTTTTCTGTCTTTCTACACAATTTTAATCTTTTGCTCGGGCTCCCATCTTTCTGTATTTTCTTTTACAGTTTCTTGTCTAGCCTTGACAAAATTTTTTTTGCCTGTTTATTTCCATTTGGAATGTGGTGGCAAAGATGGTTTTCTTAGCTGAATGTCTTTCTAGTATTATCCTTCCACTGCCTTCCCTTTCCCAATTGTTTTCCAAATTTAAGGTGCTTTTCTTTTTCATAAGATCCTTTCAGGTTTGCTTATTGCAAGCAACACTGCAGTATAGAAAGGTTTCTGAGTTTAAATTGTAGTTTAAGATTCCTACCTTGCTTTTGGGGCTTTTGTACAGGGTTTGTTTCTTTTCTTATTCTCTTATTGATTATGCTGTGTACCTCGATGTACAAGGTACTAAGATTATAATTTCATTTTCCTATTTTTTTTCATCATTTGCCCCTAATAATGAATGTAGTCAAACTGACAGCTTAAAGCAAAAGCAAAATCAGTTCCTCCAGTGAAATGATATATCAGTCATACTTCCTTGTATTGTTACTTTACCTTCAAAATAAAAATAAATAAAACAGTCAGTTTCAAAATAAAACAGTCAGTTCTTGAGTGTTTTTCTGCAAAATGAAAGGCCTCCATCTTGCAGTCTCCCTATGCATTTTGCCACGTGGTCTGTGATCTTAGCCTAAGAAAATTGTTTTTCATGTGTCTAACTTCTTCTGACCCAGAATTTATTACATTAATAGTCAGAGTATAAAATCCACATAGTTTCTTACTGTCTTTGAAGGCCTGTATGTCATCCTTTCCCTCAGTTTTCTTCACACTGAACCACCAATATGGTGTGTGAGGAAGCTGTGATCGAGGAACCAAAGTCCTTTCATCACTGTTCAGTCAGTGTGTTCCCAGAGCACAGAATGGGTCAGGTAGGAAGGTACCACAGTGGGTCATCTGGTCCAAGCACCCTATTCAAGGAGTGTCATCCTAGAATAATGTCCTCTTCATTAATTTATCAGTTGTTTCATCACACACAGCTTCCGTTGCTTTTTGTAAGAAACAACTGTCAAAGGCTCTCATGGGGGGTAAGTTTTACAAATGTCAGTCCTTAACCTTGAACAGGGTTTTGATAAATCAGTATTCTCTCAGGAGGAGAGATGGAAGTTTAACAGAATAATTCAGAGTCACCAAAACCTAGCATCCTCTTTCAAGAGGACTGCCTTAGAGCTGTGAAAGCTTGATATGTCTGCACTTGCCACAGTTAGATTGCCTGTGTGCTAGTTACCGTAACTTACTGGGGTTTCTTCAAAGCTTTGCATTCTTTGCTTTTTGCTCTTCAGTATCTGAATCAGGCTCTTTGTGGACTGCTGCTAGGAATATGTCTATTGGAAAAAGATTCTCCATCTGTAATTATTTCTGAAGATGATCAGCTGTGATCTTAATCCATTATATATACTGTGTGGTGTATTGATTTTTGGCTAATGATAACTTTTAATAGACCTGTCATGGAGTATCAAGTCAGATTCTTTAGAGAATTCTTTAGGCTTAGCTATACTTCATAACCTCTATATGATGCAGCAAGTGTAGTCACCTTAAAACAGTTGTGTTATCTCAGTTGATGAGACTTAAGACATTCTTCCAAGCATGTCAGGATGATCACTGTCACAGCTCTGTTACCCAAGAGATGGTGTCTCACACCAAAACTGAACAATAAGCCCCACTTTTTTTTTCCACAAGCACCATTTGGTATCAGTAATGCCGTGTCTGATGGTGTATTTGCTAAATTTGTTTAATTAACACCTAAGAGAATTTGGAGTTGGCTAACGAAGAGTTTTACTTTTTCCGGAGAGTTGTATATGTGTTCTGGGAGAATGGGAGACTTCTGAGTAGGGGAAGTGAATGAATGATCAGTTTTATTTATCTCTCAGCTTCTCTGAATGGATATAGACAAAGGTTCTGATAGTGAAATCCTTGGTCACAGTTTCAATGGATGAATTCTTGGTCCTTCCTATACAGTCATTGCTGAGAGCTGCTTAGTCTTAATTTCTCTGGAAAAGTATTCTTCCTTCATTTTCTAAACTAGAGCCTATCTTCACTCTGCTACATAATTGTATTTTTATGGAAGGCATTCTCTGACACCAGTTCTTAAATGTCTCTGTTTGTGAATACTGTAAAGGAAGATGTTTTTACAGCTTTGAGTGGTTAGGTGGTTATCTAATTATTATCAGGAAAACTTTAAGAGTCTTGAAAAAAATATCCTCTTGTTCTTAAGTATTTCCTCTTATGACTACTGACATTTTAGTCTGTTTCTATGATTGCATGCTCCAGTTTTCAGCTGAACTATTTTTTGTCCAATAATAATCTTTTGTTCATAAGAAATATTACATACTTGACAGCTGAATACATGCTTTCAGAAAAAAGAATCTTTCTTTTTGGAGAAAAGTAAAGATACAAAGACATACACATTGTGCACAATGTGCACACATTATATACAATATATACACACATTGTGCACAAACAAATTTTATTTTTTTTTACAGTTACATGAGGTAACATCTTAGTATATGAAACAATAAAAATCTCAATATATGAGATTGTTGTTAAATTCACAAGTTTTATCAAGACCATATTTTGTGGAGGATACACATCTGAAATAGAATGTTAGAAAAACATTGGGAGACTCTTCAGATACATTGTGCTTTAATTTATAATGTATAATCTATACATACTGTATAAACTATATAAAGAATCAAGCAATCATGTCTTTCAGTGTTATCTATTGCCATCATTCCCCATGCATTGAGGCTCTCACTATAGCTATTACTATAAAACGTTCCCTAAGTACATAAAGGCTCTAATCGTTAAGATTTTTATTACCAGCCACACATACAGAGCTGCAAATTGCCTTGTTTCAGATTTATTATGTATTACTCTAGAAATTCTATAAAGATCAAAAGAACTGATTACAATGTTGACCTTTGCATTAACTCATCTGAATTTAAATTCAAGTGTTTGATTTGGGAAAATAAGTCCATTTATCATAGGTCTGCTACTGAGGGGATTGTGCAGCCCTGATTGGGAGTGCTGAGACCAAATTTATTTATTGAGCATGAGCTTGAAAATTGTTTGTAGGACAAGAGGAACGAAAGTTTGACCTGCCATTGTGTAGCACCCAGGGAACAATGTGGCAGCTGCCCTTTTCAAATATCTAGCAGAGGAGCAAATATCTGTTTTGCTGAGGAGCAAACAGATATTTATAGTTTAAATTCATTTAACTACTTCAAAAAAGGAAGCAAATAAGCCTTTTCTCCTCATGAAATAATTAACTGTTAAATACAAATATTACAGTTCAGCAATGTGGAAGGAGATGTGACATTCTAGATCTTGGCATTTCCTTTTTCAAGTCCTTTTGAAGTTTGCTGTCCTGTAAATATAAATATTTATGAGTGTACATTTTAGAATTGACTCCTCAGTCAGTAGAAGGATGGCAGCTTTATAAATTAATTAATTAATTGTAGCTTATTTAATGTGCATATCTATATCAGCTGAAAGGCCAGTCCCTTCAGAAAAATAAATAAGTGAAAGAAATTTGAACTAGCAAAGCTGGAAATCATCTGTCCATACTACTTTCTGTAGTAGTGTTTGGTTTCTGAAGTGAGCTGCTATATGTGGGAATTTTGTCAAAAAACTGCAACTTACACATGAAAATGTTGGAGTTGGCAGTTTTGTGGGCTTAATCTGAGGTATTAGTATGTGAGAAACATAATTTACTACTTAAAGGTATCTCCCCTCTAGTTTGGAATAAACTTGTTATATTTAATGTAAACTTAAAGCACTTATATTCTGATAAAATGCAAGTCCTTATTTGTTCATCCACTAGCAACAACAGTTGTACAAACAGGGTGCCATGATGCACAAGGTTGTTTGTAGAGCAAGACATTTGTTGTTTGCATGCTTGCATTTTTACTCTAAAGCTGGTAAATGCACTGGTGCCACAGTGGTAATGCCAGTATGTTTATTACTGTTTTACTTGAGGATTTTTTTAGTTTAATCTTAAAGAAAATATGCATTATAATAAATTATTTCATCAGAAAATGCTTTGATTTAAACTTCGGTGTGTTGGGAATGTTTTGATGTCCCACCTCTCTCCTCAAAGTATTCAGTTAAAAGAAGAGACAAGTGGAGCTGAAATACCATTTCTGGTATGCAAAGAGGCTTGTCTCGATGTATGTTGCAACACTTCAGACTAAAGTCACTCCAGACAGCCAGCAGGAAGGGTAGGTTTGAGAAAATAAAGTTAATATTTGTTCCACTCTTAAAATGATACATCCGCATCTGTTTTAAGATGCCTGACAAAGTCTGCTTTTGGAAATTACTGTTCAGTGGAGGCATTTTTATTTATGAATCTGAGTTCTATGGCTGAGAAATTAAATACTCTTAGTGGAATTGCATTTTTTGTCTATTAGGAGCAATCCAGCTTTTAAGATATGTATATGGTACCTTAACTAAAAGCAGCACTGCTGCTTAGGGCTCCTAGGGCTTTCCATTTTCAAATAATTTTAAGATTACCCACCCTGTTATTCTGTTGCTGCCTGGCATCTTTAAAACTTCATGTTTCAAACTTCAGTTTTTCACTTTTAAGAGCCAAATTTGAGTGATGATCCAGTAATAGATGAGAACAGCTTTAATGCATGCAAAGGGTTGTAAGTACATCCTGTCCTAACCAGCTTCGAATTTTATGGGTTCTGAAGTCAGCAAACTTTAAAAACAATTGTGAGGGATATTGTCTCATCTGTGGTGTTTATTCTCTTTTAGACACCTTGTGAAAACCTAAGTGGTCTATTAAAATAAATTGCTGCATCCTTGGGGAAATTATGGGGGGAGGTTTGTTTGGGATTTGCTGGGTCTTTTTAGTCTGCTGTACTGCATGTTATCTGCACCATTGTCTGTACGTTTACGTTTTTGCTATGTGAGGAAATAAGTAAGTATTTGGTTAGAGCAGAAGCTTCCAGAGGTGATCTCTCAGATCTGCCAGTAAAAGCAGGAAATAGCTCTGAATTTCTGTAGTAGACCAAAGACATACATTTCTGGAAAGGTTTGAATTTACCTTTCCCTGTACCAGAGATAAAGTATGTGTATCAAATTTGAATATAAAATTTTCAGGGTGCAGGATAATTCCTCATGTCTGAACCTCATTTAGTTGATGTTCTGGATGATAAGCTAGGCAAAGGATGTATGTCTGCATCCCTCAATTTCAGAATTGGAAAGATTTTTAAATTTTTTTTTTCCTAAAGTTTATTGTGTATGAATGTTGCTTTTCCAGGAAGGTGCCTTGAACCATGGACCTTATGCCGTATTTTCCTCCACCCCACGGAGCAGGCACTCCCTCAGTATGCACCATCTTTTGATGGGCAAATGACCTCTAATTTAGTAGTAAGAAGTTTCATTCCTTATGAATATGAAGGACTTTGATAGCTTTCCAGAATTTTCTGTAAGTTTTCTTTCTTCCATTAAGTATTTTCTCCGGTACATGGCTATATGCTTTTGAATTTGAAGAATTTGAAAATGTTCCCAAATATTTAATGGGACTTATGGCATCCTTTCAGTGAGCATCTATTTCTTGCCAACAGCATTCTGCTTAATTAATATATCACTGTATTTTTATTATTTTTTAAGTAGCTTATAAAATGTCCAAATTTATTTTATTTCCTGCTGCTTTAATATTTGTGGATCATAATGCCCAATTCAAATGACTGTTTCCCTAATTTTTTCTTCTTGGCAGCCTACACAATTTAATGCTATCAGGCATATGATACGTACAGCATAGTTTTCTGCCAATATATATGATTTATTGACTGCTGCCATTGAATGTAATTTCATAAGAGATTCAGCCAAAGTTGTGGATGTGCCTGGGATTTTTTCCCATGAACTGAGCTGTTTATAAATTCTTCTTACGGAGTTCTTCTAACTTTTCATAAATTTTACAGTTTCCAGTTAATTTTGTGGAATGCAGTATTTATGCTGTTGGTGTCCAGTTAATAGGTGAATAGATGAGCTTTATCTTGCCCAGCAATTTTTTTTTTTTTTGAGAAATCTAAGCATCATATCAATAGTTTGGAGCATACCATGTTTTCTAGTATTAAGCCTGCCTGCAAACTAAACCAGGCTTAATAATATGCCAAGTTACCTCAATTCAGCCTCTATTCTACTGCTTAAACTTTTAGATGTTTGGTAGAAAACTGAATAATCTATCAACTAGTATTAGTAACCAGCCATAGTGTTGCTTCAGTAGCTAAATTAAAGGTACTGATACTGAAAGCTGCATTTAATAAGCAGACATTACAGGTATGCTTTGGCAGCAAATGAAACTTAATAACTCACTTTAAAAATTTTGTACCACAACCAAATTGAATGGCAAGCAGTGGGTTCAGCAAGGCTTTGTGTTGGTGGTATTTACTCAGCCATCTTGGAGACGGTAGAGAACATGAATCTGATTATATTGACCTAATGTCTTTGACCCTTGAACAAAGCAGAGAGATTCAAAGAATTCCTCAAGCACCATTTATAAAGATATAGTTGATATCGTTTGATTATCTTTTATCTTACTGAAGATTTCTGTAAAGGTGTAAAGGTTTCCAAATACTGACATTTTTTGTAGTAATATTTGCGCACAAATTTCATTCTGGCTAATTTTCCTATTCCTTCCCTCCCAAACTAAAATCAAATACATATTCCAGCCTTATGTAGGAGAATAGGAGCTTAATCTTTTGTACTGGTAGTAAAAATACTTTCCTTGACTGAAAGTGGAGTTTGTGTCATGGAGATCATCAGATTGTACTTTGAATAGTCTATGAAAGCCTCTGGACATGTATAAATTTTAAACAGCAAGGCTGTCACTCATAAATAGCTGCTGAACACAACGTACTTCCATTTCCCTGTCTTGGGATGTTGTTTTCGTGAGTTGTGTCATACTGTTATACGAGTTGTAAATTTAAGGACAGTTTGTCTTTATTAGGGACTAAGTTAGCTCTAGGTGTTTCTGTAATAACATGCCCATAAAAATGTAAAATGTTGGGGTTTGCTTGAAGATCTCTGTGTCAAAGGCTCTCTCTTTGGCTTCTCTTCTTTTTTTCATCTTTTAATAATAGAGAAAATAATCTTCTAACTCCTCAAGAGCAACTTAGATTTTCCTTGACGTTTTGCTAGGAGTTACTGATAACCAAAGGCCAGAATTCTGTAATGAACAGTGTCTGCCCTAAGGTGGGTAGAAAGTCAGTCCTCTCCAGGACCTGGCAAAATGTACTTTACAGCTTTGTGTCTGAAAAACAGTGCTGTTCTCTGTGCTCTGCAAACATAGAACACTTGCAACAAAGAGATAAATGTTCTTTATTTCATGCTCTGTATGATCAAGACCTAACAAACCAGGTACTCCTTTTGTTCTTGTTTCTGCAGTGATATTTTTTAAGTAGAAGATATGGTTTTGGTAGGAAAACATTTCCATGTACATGGTTTTACGACGAATTTCAGAAGCCTAAGGCAACTAATGCATTGTAGAGTCACCAAAACCTATTTTCGTGGATCTGGCCAGAAAAGTAAAATTGGTGCTTCCAGAATCATCAGAGGGAGAGAATTGTCTTTCCCTCCATGTAATTTCCAGGAAGAGAAGAGCCTGTAAATGAGAACAGTGCCCTGATTTCTGTCCTGCAACGGAGGCAGCCACTTTCCTCTCTCACACATACACATGGCTAGAGAGTACTTAAACTCTGTTTTCTGTACATTGTTTTAAATTTTCCAAGCGAGCAAAAGTTTTTCTCATACTGAACACAACTTTCTGACAGAAACACTGTAAAATTCCATTTACTCAGTGGCATAAAACCAGCAATGCTACTCCATCTTGCTGGAGGAGAGGATAGCAAATAGAAGCAGCATTTTGCTCCTGGAACATAGACTTCTCTTCCTTTATGAATAAATATTTTGGGATAGTTATCACTGTAAAGCATCACAAGTTTAAATTACTGTAATGAATTCTAGGCTTTCTTAAGATCATACTGTGATATTTTCCATCTTATAGGGCTTGATACCATACAAAGAGAACTTCAGAGCATTCTTACTGATA
This sequence comes from Anthoscopus minutus, assembly GCA_013399455.1. Lineage (NCBI taxonomy): Eukaryota > Metazoa > Chordata > Aves > Passeriformes > Paridae > Anthoscopus > Anthoscopus minutus. The sequence goes on along the minus strand of VWYI01036218.1, from coordinate 12,480 downwards.
AGCAGGGATTTGAGAGTAACATAGTACAATTTAGTCTTCTAATCAAAGTTGATGATGACTTTGCAAAGTCTATTCATGAGCTTAGAAATCATTAGGATACATCTTTGGAATCCACATTGTGTTAGAAATTAGGCAATGCAGTTCAACCTTATTCAAGTGTTGATATCCCAGTGTGGTGCTACTATTAAACCTAAAATGCTTCAGAGTTTATTTTAAAATGTATGAGTGGAATTCCCACTTTTGATTTTTTTTCTATTAGAACCTCCTTGTTTCCATTTCTTCTATAGTAGAAGTTATGAATTATTTATATTTGAAGACAAGGTGATGGAAAATCTAGCGAATATCTTGCTAAGAAATATTCTATTTATTGTAACATGTTTTAAAATCCATTTTATTTCTATGTTATATTGTTTGGGGAGAAAATTTGAAAATATATCTTGAGCCTGAATTTAGCTTGACCTTAAAAATGCCCAGTGAAAAGTTGATTTCTGTGCTTCTGCATGCTTCTACTGTTCATCTCTACTGGCGTTTACAATCTGAAACAATGGTTATAGTTGTATATCAAAAGTTCAGATGGCAGAAAGTGGCAAATGCAGAAGGATTTCTAAAATCTGTTATTTGTGTAAGCTTGTAGTGTGAAATATTTATGTACAGATCAGTTCAAAATAATGAGAAATGTCATACACGTACATACTGTCAACAGTGAAACTGTCCAAGTTTGTGACTGAGACTCCTCTACAGCCTTTTTCCTGTTGTTTTATCACTGTTGTGAACCATTCTGGTGAGAATTGAACTTGAAATGAAGAAAAATTGTTTTGTGGGCACTAATTATCTAAATATCATCTAACCTAAAGGGCAAAATGTCATGCTTTTATTTTAGCAGTTCAAATGTGTAAATTTTGCAATATCTGTTACTGATCAAACTGTATGATTTTGAAAGGTGTTTTATTCCAAATCTTAGCCAAACCTTTTAATCCACAACCTTCTGATAACTGAACTGTTTCCTTCACATGGGAAGGTTTTAGGTACACTGCTGTCAGGTATTCTCAATTGCTCAGTCTTCTTATAATCTCCTTCTCCTGATAATAGTTCAAGTCCTGCCTGGTTTTTGTTGTCCAGGTTATTATACAGCTCATAGGGTGCCCCTTGGAAAAAACGAAAGGTATTAAGTTTTTTATGCAAATGATACTCTAACAGTTTAAGACTTTAAACCTATGCAGGACTGCAAGTGTTATGATAGGAAACCATTTGGTGGCTATGGGGAAGAACAGAACTATCCTAGCAGATCTGTCAGGGGTTACTGATCCTCACCTGTTTCCCAGTCACTGGAAGTATAGTGGTATGGAAAAGGTGGGAACTCACTGTTCTTCTGTTTGTTACAAGTTCTTTTTCTGGGGGACTCTGGGCTTCGGTGCAAAACAGTCAGTGGGGCATTCTATTTAATTGCAGTGATTGGTAATTTGATTTTCATTTCCTTCATAAACTAAAATCCTTCGTCCTTTTTGTAAATACAAAGGCATTACTTGCAGGCTGTATTTTTCATCTATTTTCTGATGATAGAATCTAACATTAAGGCATATGTGTCTAAATATGTTCATGAGTGTATAGATTAATGGAACTCATGTCAGCATCTTTAAAGTGAATTTTAATGTGTAAGTAAAATGGAAAGACTTTAAAGCAAATTATTTGGCTCAAAGCTCCATTTATATGGTGTATGTTTCAAGCTAATAATCAGGGCTTACTCTGGGTCAGCATGTCATATCCCAGTGGTGTCTGGTGAGATGGAGGGTTATCTTCTATGTCAGCTAGATAACCCTGTGAACAATTTGGAACAGTGGAGATAATGGGACTGAATTCTGAAATGAGGTGGAACTCTGGGATGGGGCAGAATTCAGAACAGGAGCTGGAAATATCAGGAAATGCAGGGCTGTGTGTGAGCACTGTACAGCTGCTCGTGAAGGCAATCACCTTTTGGCATCAGTAGTTACTTGTGTTGGACAATAATCCTTCTTGATAAGCTGCAATTAAAAAGTGAGAGAATGGCAAATAAGATACATACTCCTAGAAAAAAGAAAAGTGAAGGTAAAAAAACCACTTCCTTGCTACTGGCCCTATTTTTATTTAATTTGTCAGGTTTTAAAATTTTCATACAGACATTGCACAATAATCTAGTAAGTATTTTTACCATGTTTTTGACAGCTTTTTCTCCAAGCTGTGTTGTCCACAATTATTGTGATTTAAAAAAAAATTCTAGGGTTTTTTTTGGTTTTTTTTTTTTTTACAAAATTGAATTTTTATGTACATGGAGGAAATTGTAGGTGATCTTTGTGGAAATAGACACATTTTCATCCTTCAGCTTTTTAATTTTTTTTTCATTTTACCGATTTTAATTTTATATATAAGGAAAAGACCAAATCTATTTCACATTTATGAAGAGAATAGTTAAGTGGTCTCTAGTTCCATACATTACAGCAAACTTTCTGTTTGTGCATCAAAATCAAGCTGCTGATACTGCAATTGAAGTAATTTGCTCTTCGTACAGAACATGTAACTTACCTGAACTTATACTCGAGTTTCAGGTTTGTGCCCACCTGCTAAATTCCACTGTCATTTTGGAAACTGGACTACTGCATGTATCTGTAGCGTGTATTTGGAGAAATCTCAGGAGCACTGGTATTAAAGGCATTTATCCCACTGTCTGTTGTATCACATCTTGCGTTTGCCATTTGTTCTTAGCCACAACCTATGTGAATAACGTAGCACATTTAATAAGCATGTTCTTTCTGTTCCATTTCTTTCCACACTGGATAACCTCAGCTGTAACTCGGAGCAAAAGCTTGGTGACTCCTGTAGCCTTTGGTCAGCCAGTAGAGGCCACTCACAGCTTGCGACTGAAGCTGGGCGGCGACTTGGATCTGGGGCTTTTGTTGTGTGCTTGGGGTTTGAATCCACACCGAGCCAGCTCAGGCTGCCATGAGCTGGCATTGTACAACCTGCAAAGGGCTCTGCTAGGAGGAATTCTGCTCAGATACGTAAATGCATTTAATATTGATGTTTTTCTGTGTTCTCTAGTGAGTCCCACAGCAGCAGGAATAAAAATCACCTTCTCTACTTCAAGCAGTCTCAAAGCAAATGCTTTGATGACATCCTTTGTTGCTGGTACATAATGATATCTTTACTGTCATTATATGATATTACTTTAACAAAGTAAGGAAATACTGTTACAGATTGCTTTGCAGGAAAGGGAAAAGAAGGTCTTGTTTAAATGTTTTTTCCTGTTTTTCCCAAATGGAACCAGCATCTCTCAGATTGAGGCTAGTAGCCTAATTGCTGCACTACTACTTCCTCCTTGCTATATTACTGTGTGGGTAACTTACTTATTGATGATAATTTTACAAGGTAAACCATTACTTCAGCATTTTAGATTATTCTTAACTAATAAGGGTGTAGTCCTACCACTACTGAAATCAAAATCCTGTTGATTTAGTAAAGATTTCACCTAAGAATAAATCTTATAGCTAAATAGACAGCTAGAATATCATCATAGGAATTATATATATATATATTTTTTGCAGCATATTATTGAAGCATTTAATTAGTAGCTCCATTTCCTGAATAAGGTAAATCTGGTTTAATTAAAATTAAATTTCTTAAATAGTAGCTATTTACAGAGTACTGAAGTAACAAACTTTTGGCCATTGTTTTGTTTCACAGCTGCCCTGAATATTTCCCCTTTCATAATATAAAATATAGCGGTGCTGTCTATTGTGTTTTTGCAGTCAGGAGAATCTTATATTTGCCTTTTTACAGGGAGTTGACTTAATTTAAATATAAAAACTAATAAATTCTGGTTTATATTTTCTTCTTGAGACTTTTAAGTCAGTCCTTTTTTGCAGTGTTATGAGCTGTTATTGGAGGCATAGTAACACAGTACTATTTAATAATAAATATGAATCTCAGAAGAATCCTACTGACTTTCTTGCAGATGGGAGACTTACAATTCTCAGTTTACTGATGCCTTTCCCATAGACCCGGTTTGTTGCCTTATATATGAGTATTATTTCCTCTAATAGCTCCTCCAGCATTACTGTATTACACACCTAGAGACAGCAGGAATGCACTAATATACATTATTACAGTGCATCATTAAACTTACTCTGCCTATTCTGTAGTATGTAAAAACTGGTCCCTTGACAAAGATTTAGGACAAAACATGGTGTGGGATATTTTCTGTTACAATTTAAAACAAACAGAAAATCTATACCCAGGCCTATTTTCCAAAAAGTACTTTTTTATTTTAAACTTATGGTTGTTTAACTTCAAATTCAGGTTTTGTCTTAAAAGTAGCAGAGAAAAACTAGCAGAAAGTTACATGAAATACTGAAATAGCAAAAGTTTACAAAGAAATTCCATTCTTTGCTTTTATACATGAGATTTTAATTTTCTGTTTTTCTCTGAAGTAGCTAGGTTCAGTAGTAGAGTTTTCTTCTTTTGCTCTCTGAAATTCTCATGGCATTCCTTTTCCATCTATTAATCATTCAGTTGAAAGCTGTATATCAAGAGATAGAGGCAGTTTGATCAGTTGTGTGAAAAGAAATGTAGAGAAAACTCTTAACAGTGTGTGAAATCACTGGAGAGATTGGGGAGCTGGGACATTCTGTCACGCCAAGAAACTTACTGATTATTATTTTCTCTTTTTTTTAAAAATACCTTAAGAGAAAATGTAAAACATGTACAAGGAGGTGCCTGTTTGCTTTAGGATTAAAATCCATGTCTTTTGACCTATTTTTCTTACTGTTTTTTTTCCTTTCCCTATCACTTGCATGTATTTTGCAAGCAGAATGATCAGATTCATTGATTTTTTTTCAACACTGCATTAGTACAAGATTAATTTTAAAGAAATGTGACGAGAGTAGCAAGAAACTGGTATAGAACTATTCTGCCAGTCTTCATGGAGACTTTGTGGAGTTCTACTGAGCATTACTTAAAGGTAACCTGTACATTAAAGAGATGCTCCTCTGGAATGGTCAGTTTGGGCCCTTCAGCAAGAGTGTGCTTTAAGGGGCAATGACAATGTAATGGTAATGTCAAGCAAGGATTATGGCAATGTTCCAGTTATGTATACTGTGAGACCTATTCTTGTTCTTATAGTTTTCTATATTGCTCCAAGTCAAATATGTGTTTATATGTTTTTAAATATGTATTTTAAATCCAGATCTTTGTTTAGTGCGTGTACTTCCCAAGGTTCCTAATGAAGAAGGGATATAAAATGAGCAATACTAAATAGGTGCTGAAAAGAATAGGGTATTGCTAAGAGCAATAAAATATGGAGAATAGATTTTTCTCTATTTCTTCCCTTGATATAGTTTGATTTAATTTCCTATAATTTGACAATTGCAGGTCTGTAAATTATGAATTTGACATTGTCATGCTGTAATTTCCTGTAAAATCCTGTTCTCCAGGATTTGATTTTATTTCATTTTGGAAAACAACTTCTTTGCAGAAACACTTGCCTGAGAAAATTGGAATTGCTATGGAACTTTTTAAGCTGTAGTTGATCATAGCAGTTAATTTATAGAGCAGAAATAAGGAACATGTTCTTTTATTTAGGAAAGCAGTCAGCTTATTTGTGTAATTAGTGTCCAGCAAAATGTTGCTGAAATTTTACTGGTTTTGTCTGCTATGAATGTGACATATTGTGATGACTAAGCTAAGCTTTCAAGTCAAATACTTTCATAATTATTTATCTGTCTTTTTAAAGCATGTTACAGACTCATTTAGATTAGAAAGGACATGTAAGAAAGATCGAGTCCAGCCATAAACCCAGCACTGCCAAATCCACCTAATCATAGCAAGGAAATAGCATCCTGTAAAAAATGAACTCAGTAGTATCTTTTCATTGTATATGCTATGGAGTGCTTGGCATAAAATTGAATTCAAAAGGCAAAAATATGATTTTCTGTGTTTAAAAACTACTTAATCTGTAAGAAACTTTTTCAGAGGTGGAAAATATATCTAGAGGAACAATTATGAATAGGACAGAGTCAGTTTTTTCAAAAATATTATGCCTTAATATATACATAATTATGAACAGGGAATGTATCTGTTCACTTTATTGTGTGATAACATGGGAAAAATTAAGGGACAAGAAGTATGGATGTGTATGCATATTATGGTTGTTTGTATTATTTAAAATAGTAAGAAAATATTGAGTCTTGAACACATCCATACTTGGGAGCTTTGTATCATAGGTATCTTTAAAAAATAATTTGTGATTTTTCATGGGCTATTCAGTAACTGAACATTAAAATATACTTTAAAAAAAGCAGAATTGTTTGAGTAGAAGTGTAGCATATTTTTGTTTTGCATTAATGTGTTGTTGGTTTTTCTTGGCGCATGGTAGTAGCTTTTCTTTAAATTACTGCACGTGTAAATTAAAATAGCACTATTATATTTAATTAGAAGATGCATAAATTGATCCACTAAGCTGATTCTTTTTTATTTCTCTTATGGACACCCCTTAGCCTGTTCATATAAAGTAAGTGGTGGTGTTCAAGCACCCTGTGACTGAGCTTTGGACACTTTGCTGCCTGTCCCTCAGTGGTGGGAGCCACTGAGGTGGGTGGGGTGATGATCTCACAGTATCCAGAGCTGGTGCAGCCTCCCCTCCAGTGCTGTGTGCAAATCTGGGCTCCACAGTTGGAAAAGGATGTGAAGGTCCTTGAACATGTTCAGAGGAGAGAACAAGGCTGTTGACAGCACTGGAAGACATGTCCTGTGAGCTGTGACTGAGGGCTCCAAGCTTGTCTGGTTTGGAGAAAAGCAGACTGAGGAGTGACCTCTTACAGCTTCCTGAGGAGATGAAATAGTGATGGCCTGATCTCTTTTCCCTGGGACCCAGTGATACAACATGTGGGAATGGTGCAAAGCTGCACAAGGAGAGGTTCAGACTGGACATCAGGAAGCATTTCTTTACCATGGGCATGTTCAAGCACTAAAGCAGGACTCTTGAGAGACATGGCTGATGCCCCAAACTGGTCAGTCTTTTTGGACAATGCCCTTAACAGCACACTCCAAATTGGTCAACCTTGAATTGGACTTGCAGCTGGTCAGGATGGTTGCTGTAGGTTTCCTTCCAGCCAAGATGCTCTATTCTCTATTACTGGCATTTAGAATGACAGTTGACGTGCTCAATATTATATTTGCAGAGTGAAATCCTTGTCTTTTTTCTGTTTAATCCCACCATCTTTCCTTATGTCATTTCTGAAGTTTGTCACATGTAGTACCTTGCAGGGGAAGATCAGGTTGGATATTAGGAAAAATTTCTTCACTGAAAGAGGTTAAGAACTAGAACAGGTTGCCCAGGAAAATGGTGGAATTGCTTTCCTGAGAGGTGTTCAAAGAATGAACAGATGTGTCACTTTTTTATATGGCTTAGTGGGCATGGTGATACTCTCTTGAAGGTTGGACCTGATGATCCTGTGGGTCTTTTCCAGCTGTGATTTTGGGCAGCAGTATATGGTGCTGTGTATTCTGAGGCAAAACCCCTTAGTGTTGCATACTTTCCATTTTCCTGTGTCCATTAGTTTAGGTCATAATTTCTCAGGCAAAGTAGTCTTTGCAAATCAGGAGTACTTTTCCTCTGAGTTGGAGTGCCTGTGTCTCAGAGATTCTGTGAACATGATGCAGCCATAACCATGTCATCTTATTCAAGCAGTGGTGAAAGGACTTGTAGCCAGAAGAGACTAAAAGTTGCAAAATTACCCTAAACTTTATTAATATTGGAAATTTTTGTAACAGTGATGTGGCAGATGAAGGTGGACAATGAGGTTTGGTTTAGCTTTTTACACTCTAGGTATGTTTTGCAAACAGGAATTTGCATCAACATATTGGGAAACTTAAAGTAATCAGCAGCAAGTTTTATGCACAGGTCTGTATGTGTGTACCTTGTGAGTTTAGTTTTATAAACATTCTGTGGCTGTGTGGTAACTGAAGCCATCTGGGGTGTGCTGGAGAAACCTGAACACTATACTTTGTGATCAGCTGTAACTGTATTCCAAGCAAGCTCATACTCTCATAGAAATTGGTGGAAAAACCTACTTCTGTGGTTTCTATATTATTTTAAAACTGGCAATTTATCAAGTGAATTTTCTTGAAATTTCCATGCTTATTAAATTTCAGATTATGTATTTTGAGTAAGCTGGAAACTTAAACTTGTTTCCATAAGTATGGCTGCTGGTAAACAACCAATTTTAGTCCAGAAAATAGCTTTTGCTTCTGTCAACATGTTGTTTATTTTCTCCCTGAGATAAAAAGTTCGGTTTTCTGATATTTGTACCAAGATAAAGTCTGTAAACAAGATTAATATAGTGTGGAAAAGGTTGTCAGCATCCCTGGCAAAGGAAATAAGTTGCCTGTACACAGAACATACTGTAAACTGAATAAAAGTGTCAGGTCCACCATGAGATAATGTGATCATGAACCTCTAACAAAGCATGACATAGGCACAGTCTGCTTTTCTTATAGCCACAGTGTAGAAAATGGATTACTGTATTCCAGGGATACCCACTGGAATAGCATGAAAACCTCATTTTGAGATTAATGCAGGATATAACTCTCAAGAGCTGAGCTGCATGCTTAGTTGTAGTTTTAAAGTAACAGTTTAGTTATTAATCTTAAAATTTGGAAATTGCCTATTAAAATACTGGCTTATATTTCCAGATCTGTCTTTGTGAATGTCCATTTCTCAGTTTTATTATTAGATGAACTATGACATTGAAACAGTAGCATTTGGTCACTTTTTTTTTATCTTGTGGCTATGTAAGGCCTTTATCAGTCTACTAAAACATTAAATTCCAGCTGGGAATAAAGCAGTAGATGCTGTTTTCCCATGCAGCTGCCGTGATTTCCTCTACTATGATTTGTATGTTTGCATGGATTTTTCAGAGGTACGATATTACCAATTCTTTTTAATCCATATCAGCCGGAAAAGTGACAGCACTTTATTGTTTCTCAATTCAGCCCAGAGTGACATCATTCTTCAGGTCAAAGAAACAGATTTTGGTCAAATACTTTAACCATGTGAAGCTTTCAAATTATTCAGTGAGCACTCTTTGAAAGCCTTCCAGGCTTGGAGCTCTGACTGCCCTGCCTTTTCTCCATTACAACACCAGATTAATAGGGAGGTTTTACTTTAAGCATTGAGCTCATTGTTCCTCTAATAATGAGTAGGCTGCTTTTATCCATGAATCTCCAGCTTATGTACTTTTGGCAAGCCTGAAACATATAAATGTATTACCATTGAGTTTTTGTGGTCTCCTGTCAAAACTGGAAGAAGATCTGACTTCATTCTCACCTCTGGTTATCTCCTGACTATAAAATTATCTCCAAAGAATGGAAAGTTTGTTCCTTCATTCTTTCCATCAGGAATAGTTTGACTGCTGCTCTACTTCCTTGAGCATGTGTATAATGAGTTATATCTTCCTCTTCTGCTTCTACCTAACTACATATGCACATGAATTAAGCATTTTGCAAAAATAAAAGCAAAGCTGTTTGAATCCATTCTTGAGTAATATCAGAACGACATCTGCAGAAGTGTGGATGTACTCTCGTGCATTCTGAAAATCATTCTTCAACTGAGGATATCACATGTTTAAGGTTTCAGTGTATATAAAGCACTAGACAAGGACTAAGTGCAGTTTGGTAAAAATTATTTTACCTTTGCTTTCTATCATATGTCAGCTTGAATTCCAAAATCTTTGTGTTGAGAGGGGTTTCTTTTAATAAATATAGTGCTTCTTTTAATAAATGTATGAGCCTTAAATAAGGACAGTATATTGCCTATGATTTTCAAAAAGGCTAACTTTCCTTTTTTGGAGGCAAAGTACTTCATGGACTTTACAGGAAAGCAACTTAGGTCCTTGAAATCTGTAAATGTCTTTATGTCTGACATCCAATCAGAGTTGCTCATAAAGGATTTTCCTTAATCTCATATAGCACTTTCTGCACTCAGATTTAAAAACGGCAGATATTGCTCATTACATTCACTATATGTAGTATACTGTTTCTATTTTGTATTTAATGTTTGTGATGTATTTTCTTAATAAACAATCATTTTGTGCATATGCTGCCCCATTGGTCAAAGACTTATTTTTACCTTCATGTTTCCATTAGATAACTCCAGGACCAGGCAGTAGCAGGAAAACAGTTCACTTGTCCCAGGATTCTCTTCACCATGAGTGAGTATCAGTGATGGGAGTTACAACTTTTTTGTTATTATTTGCTTTACAATGGTACCTCTGCCCCAAAGCCACGTTTTACAACTGTGCAAATGCATGAGGAGAGCCTCAGCTCAGTTAGGTGATGGTCTTTATTTAATAATAAATATTTATTTAATAAGAGTACTTACAATCCTTTTTATTTCATTTTTTATTTATTAAGAAAACATGAAATTCAGTGCATTGTAAATGTGTTTTTATTAACTTTCTAAGTATCCTTTCCTAAAATGCAAACTTGTTTAAGTCTGGATAGCAAAAATGGGATGTATGAAAATACGTAAGCATCACATCTTCAAGTCCTTCATGTGATGTATCATGTGAGGAAGAAGTTTATCATAATTTTCACAAAAAGATATTGAATTCATTGTTGAAACACCTGTAAATAGACAGTGTAATTCACTTTGTTTAGTTTCTCTAGTGTGTCATTACTGTAAACTCTTATTTTCTTCAGCTGACAACACTTAACAACATTATTATTGGTTACCCCTTTTGAATACTTAGGTTACATTTTCCTTTATTTTTCAAATCAAAACTCTAAAACAGAGACATACATGATGAGGAAATAGTATATTTGGAGATACATGTATATGTTCTAACTGCTACTAGATACATCATCCACAGCTTAAAACAAAACTTGCCAAAGCAGAGATACTACAGACATAAGCTCTTCAGTACCACCTCTGTTTCATCTCATAACTTGATAATGTGTGTGTAAGGAGGTTTTGATTTCATAAGTTATTTCTACAATTAAGGAATTCAGCTGTTACGTTATGAGCTTTACTTTTGCTTATTTAAAAAAAACAAGCAAACAAATAATGCTGTAATTAAGGAAATGAACAAAAAGGTAAAAATCAGTGTGATGTATCACTTTCCCATTATAAAAAGTCTTATTCTTTTTTAAGGGTTTTTAATATCTAAATATGAGACACATTCAAATTACTCTGATGCACTTTTTCACTAGAAATAGTGAATCATTTAGTAATCATTTAGTCTGTAATCAGCTGGTTTGCCACAACCAACAAGAGTTTATGTGGAGGATAACCCAGTTTGCTGCTCCTCCTTGAGCATTTGCTGTTTACACTGGTCAGAGACAAGACACTCATCTATGTAGAATTTAAATCTAGGCCATTATATTTCTGATTTTCATCAGCCCCTGGATGTTTGTGATCTTATTTGTTGAATCAGTTGCAAATGTGATGGTTTTACTTTTCATTCACTACCAGCATCACAGTTGTGTGTACATAAAATCTCCCAGTTTTCACAGGATTTTGAACTATTGAATGCAATTGATGAATGTTTTGTGTCCAAAATATATAGATGCCTTCCTTGTCTCAAGGTATCCTTTTGACTTTCTTGCAGTCATCTCTTTCTCATTTCCAACTCCTTTTCCTTAATCACCAAGTAGAAAAAGCAGTATGGATGTTTTGGTGACAGCTGGTCTTTCATGCAAGAATGAGAGGGTTGACTGCTCATTTTCAAACTCAGAAAAGCTAAGTGACAAAAAGCCACAAAACTTTCAGATTTGTGACTTGAAAATAGAAGGGATTTAAACCAGACAATGTTTTCATTATACTAATTAAAGTAAAAATTTAAGTGGCTACTTGGGGGAGAAAATGGGACTAGATTATATTGAATGGAACTGTTTCAGAAAAAACATAGCTAGATTAAGCTGTAATCTTTGGTTGCACTTCTAGAGGAACGTGTAAGCATAATGGCAGATAGTGGATGTTCTTTTTCGTGCAATATTGTGAAGGATGGAATTATATTATTCTTTGACTAAGGCCTATTGCTTGCTTACACAAATAGTATGCAGATACCACATGTAACTTGTAGTAGGGTCTTTTTTTTATTTTCTTCTTTTCCTTTTGCAAGTGTGCAAGTTTGTATGCTGCTTGCTGCAGCTCCATTCAGATGGTAATTCAGTTCTTTGTGACCATAGTGTGTATGTGAACCAGTATTATCATGCTTTTAGTGCTGGTGAGGGAACAGGCACGTTGTGACACACCTGTGTGTCAGAATCTTACTCCAGATTTCCAACTCTGTGTAATAAGGCTGCCAATAGCCACTATTTTGCAGTTGTATGGAGATGTGAAGCTATGGGGTTTTCAGATTTGGCATTTCACTTTAGATTAAAAGTCTGACCTCTGTTTGTGAAATAATACATTAACAGCTATCAGGTAGTCCAAACGACTTTAAAGTCTTT
>VWYI01036213.1:20984-37212 GCA_013399455.1 Anthoscopus minutus | reverse complement strand
CTGAGCCCCGTTGCGGGCGGGGGGCAGCCGTGTCTCGGGCCGCGCTGTCCGGGCAGGGCTCGGGGGCCGCGGTAGCGCGGCGTGCCGGGCAGCCGCAGTGCCGGGCAACGCGGTGGCCATAAAAGAAAGCTCCAAAAGGTCAGCGTGGAGAGGACGCAGGGACAAGACTGGTGTGGGGCCAGATGTACCTGCGGGTCCTCCACAGGCACCGCGGCCAGGGCTCCGCGCCCCCGTCAAAAACATAGTCCCTTCGGCCGCTTGGGCCCAACCACCCCCACCGAAGAACAAGAGAATTTACAGTGTAGTCTCTCATCTTGAAATCTAAAGCCTGTTCAGGAGCTCGTGACTCATGGGCTTCTAAGTAATTAAAGCGTCCATCAAAATAGGTATTTAGATGCTGTGAATGAAGTTAGAAAGGAAAATCAGATTGTGGCTTCTCAGTCAGCCAAGGAGAGGAAGTGTCATGCTCCCAATACAGAAAGATGGACCACATCCTGTCTTGGGAACACTGATAACATACAATAATGCAGTGGGGATTATACCAAGAAGAAAATCTTGTCCTCCAATATTTCCAAGGCTGTCTTACCTCATCCAAGCCAGGAAACAAAGACAGTACTGCAACTGGAGTAGGAAAGGAGGGCTGGATAGAAATTGCAAGTGCTCTCTGGCTCTGACCTCTGACCAGTGCCACATAGTCTCATATGACCCACATATGGCTGTTCTCATTACTATTTGCAGTTGTCATGGGGTTTTCAAGCATCATTTCATGGCTACAGCTTTTTGTCTGAAAGTTTTTTCCTAACTTTGGGTGTCTAGCCTATGTTACTTTGCCAAGTCTTGGACGCACAGCCTCACATGTTCAACCATCGCTGGTGAACAGAGCCACCTTTCTCTGAAAGATGCAGGTAGACTAACTCTGCTCAGTTAGGGCTGGCCCTGGACATATCCATTCCTCTTCTGAGAGGCAGCAGGTAGGCTGTCTTTGACTAGCAATGCCACATATGTGATGACCGTGTGTCCTGGGGTGACTTTATGATGCTTTTATCCCAAATCACTTGTTCTGTTTCTGTTACATACTAAGTTCTGCACCTTTGAGACTGGTTCTGAGAGCAAAGGGGGGAAAGAAGGAGCCACAGTTTTGTTTTCAGAAACAGCATTCACTGCCCCACATCTCTCTCCAGACTGTGCTGTCTGCAACATGGACAGACAGCGGGACAGAGCTCTCCTTTGCTTTTAGTTAGTTCTTAGCTAGCTGAGGCAGAGAAATTCCCTGGACTGTGTTTTTTTCTTTTTTCTTTTTTTTTTGGATCTATTCAAACCTGCTCGGGACTGAATACCCAGAAAAACACTGGGAGCTCATGCCTGTGGCCCACCAGGGACCGGGCCTCGGCACTTTGCAGTGCCAGAGGAACTGGTAGGAGACAGAGAGCTGAGCTACACCCCATGGCAAGGACTTTTCTGGATTTGCCATCTTTTTCAACAGCGAGAGGTTTCATTATTTAATACTATTCAATTTTTATGCTTGTGGATACTTTGCTTGTTAAAAAAATTTTTTTCTGCTTTTCTCCAAGGAAATCTTTTCCTGAACCAGTTGGGAGAGGGGCCACTTGAATTTGTTTTCTGGAGGGACCCTGTTCAGAGGTTTTCTCCCAAATTTGCCCTAAACCAGATCATCATGGTCTTGGCAGTGGGCTGGCCATAGCCAGGATCAACCTGAGGTTATGGAAAGCAACACCCTAAATTCAGTGATACTGTTAATTTAGGGAGAGCTAAAGTTTGTTAGCCTTGGATCATGGGAGTTGCTATGTTAATATGGGTTACATTGTCATTCATAATTGGTTAGAATGTTTCTAGAAAGTTCCAAGTTATTGTATATAAGTTGGAATCATCCTTTGTTCAGGGTCTTAGTGTGTGGCTGTATTCAGGAGTGCTCCAGTGTTAAGATTAAAGGACCCTTGGATTTTCCACCTAAGACCCATCACCCACTCTTTTCTTCTGCACTTACCTGTCACAATTGTCTCCTGTCCTCATGGGCGTGGGCTGTGCAACGCCACACACACAGTCCTGACTTGCTGTGGATCTTGCCTCTCCTTCCCCATGCTTTAGTCCTTTCTCTTGTCTTAGCACCCAGCTAAGCAGTGGCAATACTGAAAAGGGAGGCAAGGCACTGACACAAAGCCAGGCCATCACACAAAAAAGCTAAACTATGCAGAACTTGTATCATCTTGTTTACCTCAGTCCAGGGAACTAAGCTTCTAGTAAGGCACTAGGGATGCTAAAACTTATCTTTAATTTGGAAGCATGAAACAATATCCCTACAATGTTTCCTGGGAGAACAGGTTTCTTGACAGCCTGTTCAGGAGTTTGGACTGCAACAGGAACCACGAACATCAACAATATCAAGGTGTACTTGGCTTGAAGTATACTTTGGCTGTGCTGGCCAAACACTAAGCTAACCTAGACAATGGTGTCAGAGGGTAGTCATAGGAAGAATGATCAAATGTTAAGTGCGTCCTTCCTTGCAGCTCTCCCTCAGCCATTCTCCTAACCTTTCACCAGGAGCAAGCCACCCTTGAAATAGGTAAAGGCAGCTCCGTAACACCATTAAGTAGTCTTGCCTATCTGTCTCCCACACCTCATACACAGGGCTAGCCATTGTTCTAGAAAATGGATCTGAGATCCTGAAATCCCCAAATCAGACACAACTTACCATTAAGTCCTGACTCAAACAAGAGAGGAGAGAAATGCCAACTGCACAATAGCAGAGAGGAGAGTTCCTCCTGCCAAGCTAAGACAGGAATGCTGAACGCTTCTATTTTCTTGCCAAACAGCTCTAGGACAAAGTCAAACAGGAGTTGCTAAAATGATAGCAGGCAAATTTGGAGGAACCATTGAAACTGATAAGAGAATCTCAGTGATTCATTCTTGGAGAACTGAATTTGAACAATCCTAGAACTGGAAGGGCAAGACTGAGTGAGCTGGACCAGTAGCATGAGATGTCTTGTCAGAAATAATATGAGCCTGTAAAGAGTCTATATAGGGGAGGCAGGAGTTGAGAGTGATGACAATTCAGTGCTTTACTAGAAAGCATTATGCCATGGTGGCGCAGCTAGAGCTGGGATATCTTCCTCACTTTGAGTCAAATGCAGCCTCTCAGACCTCAGTGCATAATATCCTTCTGGCTCATTTCTCACATCACCCCGTCCAGGTAGTTGCATTATGTCTGGTAATGTCTTGAAATTGTGCCTTGAAGAGGTGTGCAAGCAGCACTACTTGGCTGACCAGCCAGTCCCGCTGGGTGAGATATAAAGCTACCCCTCCCTACTCTCATTTCTTCACCTTACGTTGTTGCTGCAAAGCTCAGCATATTTGAAAATAGTTTTACATAACTGGTCTCAGTAAAAAGCTGTTTTTTTTCCCCAGTATCCTGCATTATTCGCACTACCTTCTGACAGCAAAATAGCAATTGTTTTTTCTGATTTTCTTTGTTCAACATATATGTTTCCATTGGCATACTTGGAAATATGGGAAGCTGATGGGCCTAATGAAGGATGGATTTGTGAAAGGGTTATTCTCATATATGAAACTTCAGAGGATGAACTGTCAGGGAAGAGGGGCAGGCAACAGTAACCACAGAAAGTAAAGACCAGGAGCAAGAGAAACAATGCATAAGCTTATTGCTTTCAAATCAGCAAGAAAGCACATATAAGCAGAAAGTAGCTGAGTATTTTACATAAAACATTCTGCCAGAGCATCCCTCAGAATTTGGCCCTCCTGGTTCTCATGGGCAAATGAACAAGCCAGAGCAGGCACTGATTCTGTCTCAGCTTCCTACTCCCAGGCTTCAGCCATCTGCTCCCCCTTACACTCACAAATTTCGTGCACAATACAGAAGTAAAACAAGATCCTGATATGGAGGCTATTTTCAGACTCACTCTATGAAGTCTCCATTCTGGCAGTCAAACTATGATGAAAACAGTGATGATTTAGACTACTTTATGAACAAAGCCATAAGATGCATTCAAAATCAGCTAGGAACAAGGGCAGAATAGTGAATCCACTGATTTTGGCACACTAAAAGAATTGTGCTGCCTACTGCCAAGCTAGAACTATCAAGACAACTCTGATTAAAGGGAAGAGGATGCTAATATTCCTTCTACCAAAACCTTGTACAAAGAAGGAGGGTGGAAGTTAAGCAAAACTTATTATGACATTCTCTACATCCATCATCTGAAAGCAGTGTGAGTTGGGCATTTTGCAAAGCAACAGGTAGGTGTCACATTCCACATCACAGTGCTAGCTTTCAACTTTTCTACCCCAATAGGCAACGGTAAAGTAGGAGTCATGTTGGTGATCTAACTTGCCAAATAATGAATGAGCTTGTTTGCAGACACCCAAGAACATTACTTTTCCCATTCTCAAGTTCTTTTTCTGCTGACGTTCTTCTCATCTTTGCTGCATAAGTCATGTCACTAGGCATTGTATTGCTGACATCCATGTACTCTGTGAAGTGGAAATTGTTCATCTGCAGTTCATGCAGTTTCATCAGATCTGAAAAATTACCTAGAAATGGGGAAAATCTTCCTAAGGTAAGTCCTGTTCTGTCTGCTCCCTCTTTTCTTGTATGCAGCTCATAGTAAGTAGATAATGCTGTTCCTAGAAGGAATCTTCAGGATACTCTGCTGCAAGTTTTGACACCAAAGAGCCATTTGGAATAGGTCTGAAAAATGGTCTGAAAATGGTGCCTAGGAAGCAGAAAGGAAAAGTTTATTAAGTACCCTCATAGTATCAAGGTAAGAGAGGCCTTTTGGCAGCAACACCAGGATTTTTGGAAAGGGAAATCTAATTTTGGAAAAAGAAGCCAAGTCCTTAGAAAAGTTGCCTGCAAGCATTCCTAGCATTCAGTTGGGCTGGCATCTCACAAAGCTCTGGAGAATTGAAAAACACTTTGGGACACTAGGCAGCAAGCCTGTGAATCAGCTGGCACAAAGATATATTGTGTACTTATGTTAATTTAACCAGTATTTACTCATGTAATCACCACTGAACCAAATTTATACTGCCAGGTTTTCTGTCAATGTGCAGATCTAAACTTAACGAACACTCAACCGCAATTGTCAGAACTCACAACAAAAAATATGACTCAGTGGAATCAAGAACCTCCACTGAAATTGGCAGAGGGTCTATGGAGGATCGTTTGTGCTCCTGAAGCATCAACATACCAACACAGACTTTCATAATCAATTAGCCACAGTCTAGAGAAAATGACCACAAAGGATTGCTGCAACGCTGCCAGACCACAGCTGCCAAGTGAAGTTTTCCAAACTAGGAAATGGATGAAGGGAATCTGAAGTTGAGGGGATGACAAGGATTATTTTACACTTAACTAGAATAATGACTAGAAATTTAGAGTAACTATGAAATGCAAGCAGGCCAATTGGAAAGCTTACAAGGTCAAGCTTGCAAAAAGCAATTTAAAAATAGAGGATTAAGTCCTGAGCCACCAAATTGTTAGTGACAACACTCACTGGTAAAGATACACCATCTGAATTAGGTGGAAATGGTTCTGTAGTATTAGAATAGTATGTTTTCAGTAACCACATAAGTTAATAGCCCACTAAATTTCATTGATAATTATCCAATCAGTATTGGGAACATTATTTTGCAATTGCTTTGGGCAATCCTCTCTAAAAATGTGGTCTAAGTGAACCAACACTGCTATAACCTTAAAAAGTTATTTTTGATCTGGAGCAGAAATCATAATAGCAGCCGCACAATTGTGGTGGCTTTCTTGCAAAGAAAAGATGAGAAACAGAGTGAACTGCTTCATAAGCAACTGTAGTTCACATAAGCTATCTGCAGCCATAAATTTACCAGCAGCTAACGTTGCTATATTCATCTGAAAACTGCTGCCACTCGGGAAAAATACATCTCATGTCACTCCCTATGTTCAGAGCCATTTCAGCATTTAGTCTCAAAATGCTTCTGAACATGAGTCAGAGCCCTCAACTGTTACAGTTCTCACAGACTTGAAATAAAAATGAATCCTGCTAATTTCCAAGTGAATGCCTAATAGAAGAAGCCATATTTCATAGTCAAACCACAAGCTAAAATGCAAGAAAGCAGATTTGATATTAGGTGCAGAAATGAGAAGAGGAAATGAAAACAAGGTCCCAAAGGATTTAAAAAACCACTTTACTACATATAACTAAGAAGCAGCAATAAGTCAAAATTTTCTGGTCATGAACTGAGAATTACACCGGGCTGAAATGGATATATGCAGTTTGCAGTTAGTATTAAGCACTCGGTATATGACTGAAATTTAAGAATACCATCCATTAAAAAGACAAGGCATTATTTACTAAGAAAAAAGATGACAAAAAGAGGAGACATTTCATGTGTCACTGAGGAGATGTATCAAAAGGCATAACTCTGCCAGTCAGCACTTGAAGATCAGTATATTATCACATGGAATGTGGTAGCATCTCTGTATGGACTACAGAGAACTATATCACATTGTTGAAAAAAAATCTGATCTGTTATCATTGTTAGCGATACTCTGGTTTCTGTAGCACATTCAACCATGCATTTTACTTTGGAGATTAGAACATGAGTAGTGACAAGTGTATGAGAAATGACTGCTCTCTTAGCTGGGCAAGACCTTTCTAGACATAATGCAAGGGTTTTAACTTGTGCACATTTCCTTTTTGAGCAAATTTTGTTTGAGGATGTAGTATGATGCAGCTGGATGTTTGCTGTAGTATGACAAACCTTTTGATGAGGAGCTATAAACCCTACAAGTGGTTTAGCATAAGAAAGAAAACTTGGCTTTATCAAACTTGACAACACTGTCTGGTCAGGAAAAAAGAATTCTTCTGTAGTATCCCCTCAGCAAGTTTGCTGACAACACCAAGCTGAGTGGTGTGAACAACACATTAGAGAGACAGGATGTTATCCTGAGGGACCTTGAAAGACTTGAGAGGTGGGTCTGTGTGAACCTCATGAAGTTCCACAAGGCCAAGTGCAAGGTCCTGTACATGGTTTAAGGCAATTCCAAGGACAAATATAGGCTGGGAAGAGAATGGATTGTGAACAGCCCTGCTGAGAAGGACTTGCAAGTGCTGGTGGATGAGAGGCTGGACATGATCTGGCAATTGGCACTTGTAGCCCAGGAAGCCAATTGTATCCTGGGCTGCATCAAAAGCGTGGTCTCTAGATCAAGATACATGATTCATCCCCTCTACTGTGCTCTTGTGAGACCCCACCTGGAGTACTGTACCCAGCTTTGGGTCCCACAACATAACTCTTAGAATGAGTCCACAGGAGACCCACAAAGATTATCAGAAGGATGGAGCACCACTCCTGTAAGGAAAGCTGAGACCTGTTCAGTTTGGAGAAAAGAAGGCTCTGGGAAGACTTTATTGTGTCCTTGCAGTACCTGAAAGGGCCTACAAGAAGGCTGGAGAGACTTTTTACAATGGGTTTCTTAGGGTGTGATTTTTTACTGTGAGTGTGGTGAGGCACTGGAAAAAGTTGCCCAGAGAAGCTGGGGCTGTGACATCCCTGGAAGTGCTCAAGGCCAGGCTGAATAGGGCCCTGAGAAACCTCACTTAGTGGAAGGTGTCACCCATGGCAGGGGGTTGGAAGCAGGTGATCTTTAAGGTACTTTTCAACCCAAACCATTCTATAATTCAATTCTACTCACATTTCACAGTTCATAAATTTTGCAAAAATGTCACAGATTGAGGGAAACCATTTTGGTGTTTGAAAGTGTGAATTTACATTTTTGGTGTTTAAACAGGTTCTTGTGGTTACCTTTTGTTAAGCTACTAAGGTAATCATTAGACATAGATGATGTCTCTAAAACTGAAGCTAATTACTGAAAAAAAAAGGATGGAAAGATTGGAAGCTGAAGCTGTATTAAAGCAGAAACCCAACTCTTTTGCAGAGAAAATACTGAGGGAGCCAGTCCTTTACAATAGTGCCTAGTGACAGGACAAGAGCTAAACATAGGAAAACACTTCTTTTTTCTGATGCTAACTGAACATTGGTTGAGGTTGCCAAGAAGGGCTGTGCTGTCTCATATCCATAAGAGATATCCACGGCCCTGGCAAGGCAACCTGCTCTGGTTGACCTCACTTTGACAGGAAGGCTGGTCTAGATGATCTCAAGAAGTCCCTTCCAACCTTGACCCTGCTCTGATTCTGTGGTACTGTGCCACTCAAAATGGAGCCCAGGAGCATATACATCTGTAAAGCACTTTCACTGCAATTACTGTGGGAGTAAAATTATTTGGAATGAGTGATATTAAGATACAGGGATAGTATGACACCTATAAATATGTGTGCTGGCAGAGTTAATATCTTTTATATCTGCTCTGTGTTTGGGGAAGGGACCAACAATGTAATATCACAACATTCCTAAGACTAAGAGCTAGAATCTGCAAAATCAAGAGGCAATCATACAGCATGACTGGATACTTCCCAGCATGACTAACCATTGTTTGAGGAAAGAAAGGTACAGCCTAGGATACTGCCTTTAAAAGCTAGTTCCAAATCACCATGTGATCATCTTTCACGGTCAGAAAGATGGGAAAGCTGTAACAGGGAATTTTATGAGATAGATTATACTTCAATGAAACTGCTCTAATTGCTACCCTTCATTTGAGGAAAATGTTCAAGACAAGAAACTCCTTACATCTAAACTAGATCTTTCACATAAACAAAGGCATATGCTATTGCTGAAAAGACAGACACACAGAACAGTAGGGATTTTCTCAGTACTGCTCTGTGAAACATTGTGTACCTGGCAGAAATCCACAGACCAGAGAAATGGCTTGTATCTGCTGTGTTCAGGGAAACTGTACATTACTCAGTACAGGACACTATTTGAGCCTTGTTTGTTTAACCTGACTTTATCCTCAATGTTCCAAATACATTGCCAGGTGCAGTGTTCTTGCTAGCCATGTGGACAAACTGAAGACAATCGGGTAAGGGAAACAGCATATCAGATTGTCCTGACTTCTATTCTTGAATTGGTCCTTACTGGTTTCTGGAATTCGTAATCCTGTTCAATTAACTTTTTACAGAACTGTGGTGAAAACCCTGACTAGGGATTTAGACTTAGAGATTTAACTCTGAAATATTATTCTACTGTAGTAAAATCAGTAGAAAATCTTGGGGTTTTTTCCTTATACAAAATTGTTCTAGTTTCTAAAATGCAGCTGGTTTAGGATGGTATCAATATATCTACAACAACGGAGCCTGATTAATTACCCATCTGTCACAGCTGAGCTTTTTCTGGATGATTTCTGACAAACTTCACAATTTTGTAAATTTTTGTTGTAGACAGTTTTGAAAGACTTCCACCAGTTGTGGATTTGATACCCATCATAACAGATTATACTGTAGTTTAGCAAAATGGACATCATTAGAAGTAAGTTCAAATTCTAGATACAACTTTTAAAAAGCCTTAGAATCAAAAATTGCTGGATCAAGCAATAGTAACTGAATTCAGGAGCTCCGGATTGCTTTTCTATTATTAATCCTACCTTTTAGGATACCTAAAAGTCCCATGCTTTACAAAACAGAGAGACCATTGAAGGAATTCTTAACAATCAATACGCAAAGTATACTGGGAGTATGTTGTCTCTGTGGCTTGGCTTGTAGTTTTCCGATTTTACTGCACGTATTCTTTTTACTGTGGTTATTCATACATCTTTAGTGCATATTCTCTTATAGCTGGAAACCTTTTTTGAGGTGGGACGGGGCTGTGACACTATTCATAAGACTATTCATAAGACTATTTATTGCCTGCAGGAGCTTAATCCATCTCTGCAGCCTGCGTTGATGGGTCTGTGTCTCAGATTATGTACATTAAGGAGAAATGTGTCAGCTCTCATCCTTTGTTCTCCAGAGATGACACAGCAGTGATGCAGATCAGTTTGCAACATAAACTCCCTGAATAAGTGTTGCCTATCTGCTCAAAGGAAAACACAGAAAGCCAGGTGGAACCATCCCAGAGACACAAATTTGATATATACACTGGCAGTTGGACCACTATACAGTAAGCTTCCCAGCAGCTTATCTACACTGTTAGGAATATGAAAATATCTTAACAAAGAAACTGAAGAAAGTCGGTTTATTTTTAATTTGTTCTGTATTCCCATATTCATTCAATTACTGCTTCACAATTTTTTGCTGCTCCAGTTCTATTTCCAAACTCTCTTAGTGAGAGACTAACTCCACCCCGCAAACAATCCCTTCAAAATATTAATGCCATTCTCTCCTACTTGCTGCATTTAGGCACTTCCATGGCTACCACTGCCACTGAACAACAAATTTAAATGTCGAGCTAAAAGGTCTGATATACTTCAGTCTGATGACTTTTATGAAATGGAGGTTTACTGAGTGTCAGTCTAGATCTGATTTTAGCCCCTATAGTCATTAAAATAGCAGCAATTGTTACTCAATCAAAGATCATAAGGCCATGAGGAGATGATAATGTCCACTTGGCCAGGAAAAGCTGTCCAGCTGACTTTTTAAGGCAGTTCTAACTCCCTTTTGTACCTTTCTATGAAAGAATAACCACAATATTTAATTAAATAAAGTTACACAGATTTGATAAAGTACTAAAAGTCATTATATTAATAAATGATAATGCAAAATTCTTTAAATGGTACAAGTTCTTCACTCAAGGTAGAAAATAGTTTTTGAGTGGACAACAATATACCAGCAACATACCATGGTGACTAAATTCTTTATACCACTGGCCAAATCCTCTCTTCCCTTATAACTCTAATATTCATAAAACTACTAATAAAGCCATGTTAGGTTGTGAAATCTATTTCTATATTCACAGCTTACTTTCATTTTGAAAGGATCCTCAGAAAGACTGCTATCTTCTTTTTGTAATAGGAAGAAAGGAACATAGTTTTACACCTTTTTCTTTATAAGAAAAAGCTTCTAGTTCCCTGTAATCAACTTGTCAGTCTGTGGTTGCCAATTTTTCAATGTAGATGCCTGATCATTAAGCATATTAATCAACTTGTGAGCTCCTGAAAAATACATGAACTATTTCACAGCTGAACCTAATTTTCCCCCCTCTTTTTTTTTTCATGAAGCCACAAGAATTGGCCCGTGGACCACAAGGTGTATGTACCATCAGTTGAAAATCACTCCTCCACGAAAAAGTGGAAGCTTAAAACCCCTATAAGCAAAGAATCAAAAGCATTGGGTGTCTTTGTATCTAGGTTTTCCTACCAGAAACATCAGATTCAGATGTAACATTAAATTAGACAATATTGGCAGACCAATATCAAATTCATGAAAAGTCCAGGGTGTCCTGTCAATTTCTAATAACAGCCCTTAATAAGTGAAGGACAATGGTGCATTATCAAACTGCCAAAATTTCTGCACATTCATTATTTAATGAAAATTTTGCTTTGCCACAGATTGATTTCTGATGTACCTCCATTAATTCAAACGAATTGCATCATATTAATTCAACCTGAGTGACTTCACATGGCTCTAATATTTAGTTAGAACCCTTACTGTCTTTTAATGCATATACATTTAATCTGCTAACAACATGAAAAGTGTAATTTGGTAGTTGCAGGCATCTCGAGTGAAATACCTCCTCTCTTTTCCTGAATATCAAACAATTTCTGTTCTACGGGTTTTGGCATTTCTGGCTGCAGAACTTGTACAAGTTCTTCATCAACACCTTTACAGGTAAGGCTGGACAAAGCAGCGACAGTACCTTGAGCTATTTGTGAGACACGGAAAGCTTCCCGACAGAGGGATCCGTCTCAGCCGAGCAAGGCAAACTGCCCTGTTCCACCCAGGAGAGGGCACTCTTACACCTGGCCACGCAACCGGACATGGACACCTATAGGAGGAACAGGAAAGCTGACATCTTAAAACTCGGTCAACTTACACGACCAGTTAGTTATTTTTATGATAACGCTAATCACAGTTGAATCATCCAGACTCTGCCATAGGAACATAATATGACAGACAATAAACGTGCACGCTAAATTTATTCTTAGTCTTTGAAATGTGCTGAACGATATGCAGATAAAAAGACAATTTCTGCGTTTCTCTGCTAAAAGCTGGGCTCATAGAATGAGAGCTGTAGGTGTACCTTTTGTGGAAAACAAAGGTTAAAATTAAAAATAATCTGGTTATATGAATATTAATTGCTGCCTTTTTAAAAAATAAAGCACCACTATAAATGAACACATAAACATTTAAATGCAAAGTGCATACAATATAATACTAACATAGCATGTAAAGTTAATTCTTATATGGATATCTCATGAAATAAATAAAATAAGAATTAAAAATTCCACAGGTTCAACCTCTGTTTCTAAAGGATTGAAATCAATATACATATCTCTTGAGACAGCTTTCCTTTCCAGTAAGTAATCGCCAGCAATAAAGAGAGAAGAGCAAGCCTTACATTTTTGATTTTTCTAAACTAAAGAAGCCAAGATGAGGAGGTGGTAGTTTTGTTATGCAAGACATAAAACAGTAGAAGAGGAATAGAATGTTGCATACGGCAAAGTTAATGTTTCAAAAATCTCATTTTCCTCTAATCACAGGGGATAACCTCAATAATTTCAATTTTTCTCTGAGTAATTCTACTAGAAAAATGTCCTATTGATATGAAAAGAATAAAATTATGGAAATATGGAAATGAGAAAAAATCATCAAGAAACTTAACTTGAAGAATGGAAGGTAAATCACACTTACTGCTTTCAGAAACATCTTGCAGCCCCCAGGCAGTACACTGGGGCTGAGGGCATCCATAGTCTGAGACAGAAGAACCATGCACATGGGGCTATATTGGATGTACAGCGAGTCCAATGTACACAAACTTTGCATGAGCCATAGCCACTTTTCCATGAAAATGTGGGGAACTGTTTCCTATATATAGTTGCATGAAGGACAGTGCTTCCCACATAACATGGGAAATGATCTAGTGTTTAGGATGTTTAGTTGTCCTAGCATTGGTTAAAGAATATTGTTATCCTTTCCATATTGAGAGCTTGGGCTGAGACCTTAACACCACTGACTCTATCAACTTTCCTCCCACAATAACCTTATATAGTTTGAACTTTAACCATATCTCCTGCTCCAACTTCCATAATCCTTTCAAAACAATGTGCCAAGCATAATAAACAATGTGTAGATACTCAGAATTGTATTAACCACTCTGTTAGTTAGATCAACACCAATGGGCAAAAGCATAAACTAATCTGCAGCCAGTTTGTAAAAGCTGCTATTGAAAGAGTTGTTCAGTATGAGAGTAAAATAATGATAGGATCAATGAAAGAATTACCTCCTGAAATCATATATACTACCATTTTTTAAATTCAAAAAGTGAGCTATGTTCAATGGACTACAGTTGTACATTTTATGTATAGATTTTTCTAAGGGCAAAAGACTAATGAGAACTTAATTTCTGAATTAATTCTTAATTCATAAAATATATTAGGGAGTCAGGCATAGAAGTCCCTAAAATCAAACAAAGAAGCTAGGTTCTCTATTTTTGTCTAAGCATTATCTTTTTTAACAAAGCAAAAATAAAACATCAAACAAGCAAACAACCCCCCCTAAAAAAACTAAACCAAACCCCAAAACACCTACTCAAAGTCTATGGTCTTATTCCACCCTAAAATCCTGTAAAATCTTCTGTAAAATAGGAAATTATAATAAATTATAAAACAGTTAAGGAAGTATGATATTCCCAGCATGCTGATTACGTAAGGTATTGATTTTTATGTAGATTTTTATCCTGGCAAAACTCACCATTAGTCTGTTCTACCAGCAAAAAAGCCTTTCTATATCTGTCTTTCAGCAAAGAGAAAATTAACATAGTATATGGTGAATATGAAACCGTTGTAAGTGAAAAATGCCTATCTAAGGGCAAGAGAAAGGACTGGGGTATACCAAGGAAAAGAGTACAGTAATTCATATTAATTTCATTTGTGCAGTAACAGACTCTGACATTTGTAATCCAAATGAGCGCATGAAAATGAACCTAGGTACAAACCAGACAAAATCATTGCCCTTTACCATGGCTGTTACTGGACGTCTACTACCTATCACATAAAAGCATACTCACAGGAACACAAAGGATTTTGACACTTGATAAAAGTCATGTTTTCCACTCCATTAGAGCAAAATTTGAATATTGGAACCTTAGCTTCTTTCTGTGAACTGTCTGAAAAGACATGAAGGATTTAACCAGGAGATTTTATATACTACCTTTATTATTGTAGTCTATAGTAGTCATAGTTGCTCAGCATGCTATAAACCTAACTTTCATCTAAGAGGCAAAAAAGAGTTATCACCCTTTTGTTACTGATGAGAGCCAAGGGCAGAGAAAAGCCATGGCCTACCTCCTCAAAGGGAATCGAAGACATATCAGTGGAATTCGGAAGTCTAGGTTATCCTGAAAATGAAGGTCGAAGATCACACTATTAAGTCATTAAAAATAAACAGGCCTACTGCAAAATGGTCATTTTCATAAAGCTGAAAAAGTGGATTGTATAATACATTTAAAAATTTTCATCTGAAAATAAATTAATTTGATGAACAGATGCACATGGTACAACATTTTTGCAGAAAAATGAACTTTTTCCAGTCAAACTATAGAGGAAGAGTAAACACATTAAAAAGAGTATATACATCTGTATATAGCTGAAGATTTTAAAAATGTATTGATTTTTTTGTTGCTTGGGCCTATACTTTCTTTATAGTGTATATAATAGTCAAAATACTGTGTATACTAATGGAGATAAATGCACATGCAGATAACAGCCCTACCAGAAGATGACATTTGTTAAGATGAAATAGTCTGTTGTGCGTTGTCCTGCACTGCATCATTAAAAGAAGGCCCTGTACAATGTTTCTGTAAATCTTAATGTCTTGAAAGCTTCAAGTTCCTGAAAAAACAACAGTTTGAAATCTAGTTCTATGCTCCCCTCTGAAAATCTATGCTGTTTGAAAATATCTTATTTTACACCCCTCAGGTTAGAAGTTACGGTTACTGTTACACTATTTCAGATTTCAGAAGCAGCATCTCTGGGTGGCCGTCTTTGCTTCTGCAACAAAAGGCCCATTAAACAGGGCTGACCTTTGCCTTTTGCTCTACTTTTAAAACATTGTAGCATGAATCTGTGAAAAGAAGCAGTTAGTTTCACTGTCCTCATTAAGTAACCTGTTTCTGGGCCTGCAAGCTCCCCTGGTCCCGTGCAATGAGGCACCAGTGTCTCCAGGGGGAGAGGGGAAGAGGAGCAGGAACGGGAGAAAGATGTGTAAGGAATAATATTTTTCTCTGCCGAGCATAATGGGGAAAAAGATAGATGAGAATCGCTGTTAAGGGCCTGGGTGAGCAGATTCTCAAGCTACGTGAGAGCCTTCTGGTTCTTTTTGCTCGGGGGCTTCACCAGCAGACATACCAGCAGCTCCTTGAGCCAGCTGTTTCCTCAGCGACACCTCAGATATTTCTCCCTCTACCGCGGACCCGGCCCAGCCCTCCCAAGGGCACTCCTCCAGCCGTTCGCCGGCCCGGTGCCTCAGGGCTCACCCCGCGGCGGGCACAGGGCCGGGCGGGAGCCATGACGACACAACGGCCTCAGCTGCGGCCCGGGGCCGTCCCGCGGCGAGGCTCTGCCTGAGGGGGTGTCTCCTCACGCTCTCGCCACGGACCCGCCCGGCCCGTGACAGGGCGAGCGGCTCGGACAGGTGTCTCCTGGGACGGGCGGGTGGGCGGCCAGCCGGGCGAACCCCTGCGCCTCCACAGGTGGGCAGCGCACCCTTCCTTCAGGGTCAGCGGGGAGGAGGCGGCCCAGAGCGCACTCGCCGCACTCGCCGCAGCAGCCCCATCGGCAGCATCCAGCCACGGCCGCCACGGCCCCTCCGCCGCTCCGGTGCCGCTCCGGCCGCGCTACCGCGGCCCCTCCTGAGGAGCGGCAGCGGCCCTTTCGCGCATGCTCGGCGCGGGCGCCATTTTGGTAGGGCCGGGAGTTCTCCAGCGGAGCGGCGGCGGAGCTCGCTGGGCCCGGCGCGGAGGGGGCGAGGGGTGCCCGCTGTGGAGATGGCCAACATCGCGGTGCAGAGGATCAAGCGGGAATTCAAGGAGGTGCTGAAGAGCGAAGAGGTCAGAGCCTCTACCCCTTCCCCCTGCGCGCCACCGCCACTACCCTCCCCCGTGTGAG
>VWYI01036213.1:8861-20915 GCA_013399455.1 Anthoscopus minutus | reverse complement strand
CTCCCGGCGGTCGGTGCTCGGGAGCGCCGCCAGGCCGGAGGCCACGGGGCGGGGCGGGTGGAGCCGGCCCGGCCTCCGCGGGGACCCCGGCACGCGCCCTCCCGCGTCCGCCCGCGCGGCACCGGGAGCGCCGGGAGGGATGGATGAGGCGGATTGGGGAGGGTGAGATTTGGGTTCGTGGTCCCACATATCCCCTTCAGCTGACCCCTTTGGCTCTCCACTGCCAGAGGCTGCAGGGTACGGGTTTAATGTTTGGGTATTTTAGTGGTTGCTATTAAACCCCCATTTAGCTTCCCTGTATACAGAACTTCCTTTATCCCAGTGCAGGCTTACTCACGTTCAGATGGATGCTTTTAAAGCCTCACTCATTTTAGTCATGTTACCTCTTTCCTGATCAGTATATTTAGAGGTATGTGGTGGTCAGTAAGACGCTGACTGCTTCCAGGGCAGCAGTAAAGAAGTTCTGGTCAGTTTGAGGGAATATATAGCAGTGTTTGTAGGGTTGCATCAATACAGCTTTTGGTGTGTCTGTCTCTGAGTTGGTGGACGTCAGCCAGATAGGTTTTAATGGTTGTGTCGTCATTGTCGTCCTACTTGATGATGTTGCAGGTTAGATCCTTGTGAAATATTAATGTGAATATGTAACTCTTAAAGCTAGTGTTTCAGAAATCTGGACATATTCACAGAGAAAAAAAAGAGAAAATAATTTTTGAAAGGTACTAATGGCTTAAGGAAAACACATTTACGGTAGCGGTAGTTGATGTACTTTTAAATTGACTGCTAGCATCATTGTTGCTATGCAGCTTGAACTAGCCCCTAGAAAATGTGAGGGCCTTGTTTTACAGCTGCCTTTAGAGCCCAGGTTGATTTTGCCAAGCTGTTGCACAGCAAATACAGAATTGCATGGAGACCAAGAGAAATTTCTAGGTGGATACCTTTATACCAAAGCTAGAGAATGTAGACCTCATACCCTGTCTAAACAGCTGACACTGTGGAAACAAAGAAGTCTATTTGGAAGTGCTTTCTAAAAGCTTCAAAACCCTTTCCCTTTGCTTTATGTAGGGGAAAAAAAAAACCAAAACCTTAACTTACATAGGTTTTGGGGAAGATCCATGGTAAATTTTCTTACTATAAAGGCTTGGACCAGCATGCACATTTTTGATTATTTCTGTTTGTTTAATATGCAGGACTCAGAGTTTTGGAAATGGATATTATTATAAAATAACCTTTGAGCTGCCTAAAGTTAGCCAGAAAAAAGGTCTTGATTCTTAGCAGATTAAATTAGTGGCATTTCTAAATCATAGTTCAGCAGACTCTTGATATTTCTTTTTCTTCTGCCATTAGCAAGCTACGTCAGTGTCATGCTGATATATTGGTATGTACCAAATTGCTGTTTACAGAATATACTAACTCCTAGGTCTTGAATACAAAATTTCAGCATTACTCAAAGGTTATCAAAGTTGCAAGCAAAGTTTTTTGTGAATGTTTGTACATTCCTGGGCAGTCAAACTGTGGTGTCATTATCACTGGATATGAAAACATGTGGAGTGGGATGATAAGTGAAAGTCTAAATACCATAAGTCACAAAACAAAAAGAAAGGAGTTTTCTTACTATTTACTAAGATTATCATTAAGCCTGGTTTCTTCAAAAAAGAAATAAATCTTTTTAAGGAATGATGATGCTAAATTTGTTTAGAAGTTTGTAAGTCCCTCTCTGAAGGCAAAGTGGCTCACATTATCTGTTCTTAAATTATTCTTGAATTAATGCTTTGAATTAGTTGAAGAGTAGCCCCCCCCCTCCATTTCCTCATAGACATCATAGGAGCACAAATGCCTGGCAAGGGGGTAGGCACACACAGAGAAAAGTACATAGGAAGTTCGTTCTCTGTCTTCTTCCACTACTCACCTTTATGCTGAAATAGTGAAATAGAGTGGTGGAACCAGAAATGTTTTTAAAAGGGAGCAGCTGGATGGCAGTTAATTCCTTCTGCATTTGAAGTATGTGTTGGAAGTGCTAAATGCCAAAGAAAGAATTCTGTAAAGTGTATTTATCCTGGTTATGGATAAGGATCTATGAATCCTTGCTACTCAGGACTAAATGTACTTTTCATATTACTTAGCACTTCCTGTTTCCTTGAACGCAATTTTTGGGGCATAACTAAAATGTGAAATACTACCTTGCTCTCTGGTTTACAGCTATGAGATGAAGGATCTTCCATATTTTTAATTTGAGTCTGGGACTTTGTGACTGTTTTGTAAAAGTATTTAAAGTCTTTTCACACTTGAGGAAAAGTACTTCTGCCTTCTATTATTTCTAGTTTTGTTATAGACACAACATTATGTTAAGAAGTAGGGAATTGTTTATTTAAGAAAGATACCTCTAACTTTGCATCTCTTAAATATTTGAATTAAATAGATAAAACTAACTTAAGTTTCTTTGTCAGGAGTGCTCTCTAAAGTATGATTTTAAACTTTTTACTTTTGTGTGTGGATAAAGCCCTACAATTCTAAGGTAGATGAGGTATTGTGCATTCTGTAACAAAGATGAAGTTGTTAATTTAGCCTAGGTAGTAACTTGACTGGTTAAATATGTGTAGGCAAGGGATCAGACGTTCCACTTTATCTCTTTTCTTGTTCTGTCATTTCATTAATCTGTTGTCTTGTTGGTTTTATGGGTTGAAATTCTAAAGCTGCAAAATGTATTTTGAACAGAAGTATGAAGCTGTAGCATGATGGAGAAACCAATAAAGAGGTGGAAGAAGAATAGTATCCCTCATTTAGTAAGTAGGAAAAAGTTTTAGTGAAGTTTAGCTAGTATTATTTTTAGATGAAGTTACTGGAATGCTGCAGTGGGTGGCCAAATCCTTACCTACTCTCTGTTTATAAGTAGCTATCTTATGAGAGGGAGAACTTGCCTGGCATTTAATAATGAATAGAAACACATTGAAAGATCTTGTGGTCACTTAAAGACTGATGCTGAGAGATGTTGTAATTGATCAGGTATGTTAAACATTACGTGTGACTTGTTTTTGTTATTTAATAAAGCATCACCATTTACTTTGAAGAAATTATGCTATGCTAGCAGTGAAGGATTCAATGTTTAATTTGCCATCCACTTTCTTTTGTCATGTGGAAGTATAAGGTGTTTTCTACTAATTGATACCTTTTGCAGTAAAAACTCTAATCTGATATTGAATGTGACACACTGGGAAACATAGCTTCCTTCTAGCAAGAAGAGAATTGCTGGTATATCTACCATGAAGTGTTCTTCTGTTACAAATATGAAGAGACATTCATAGCAGGTAAATCCAGGTAGAGCTGAGAGTCAATTAAACTCAACTGCAGTTATGGAATATGAGATCTTTATGAGCAGATATCTGATGTAGCAGTTGAAACTGGTAACTTGCTTGAACCCAGAACAGCATTCAAATGAAGATCACGCATTAACAACAAAAACTTCAAGTACTTTATTTCCAAGAAGGAAATGAGTGTTTGTTTTGGAGTCTGCTATGTGTTTCAGTGATTTACAGGCAAAAGGGAAGGGAAAAATAACTGTAGTCTGCCATACCTTTCATAGACTTGTAAAGACCTAGTGAGTAGCTCTAGTGTTGGCTTTTATCATAGCCTGTAGTGGTCTTGTGATTTATGGCAGTATATAGCAAGATACTAAGCAACATCTCTGAAAATTTCTTGCTGTTTGGAAAAGCCATAGATATTTAATTCAGGTTCAGAAAATCTTCATTGCTTTAGTTTGTTTGTATTTGGGCAGTCTTGGGTGCTAGATATTGAAGTCACTAATGTGAAAACTTCTAGTTTTAATTGTGCTTTAGTGTTAGTAGGATTCTTGTTTTTCTTCCTATTTATTAGATTCAATGTAGGTATTGATAAGAATGAGATGTCTTCTATTATGGTTCCTGAGACAGCAACATATTTTTTTAAAAAGTATCCAATTTAGGCTGATACATGTGCTTAACTTTCGAGTTGTAAGAAAAGTCACATTGAAGTCAGTTGAGGCTTAGTTAGTGCAGTGGGATTGTGTGTCTGCTCAATCAGATGCCACACTCCCCACAATGGTCTAGGAAGGAGAATTGGAAAAAGGTAAAACCCACGTGTTAAGATCAGTTTGATAGTTGAAATAAAGTAAAATATAGTAATAACAATGAAAAGGGAGATTACAAAAAGGGAGGAATAAAACTGGAGAAAGACTAGGGATGCCCAGTGCAATTGCTCACCACCTGTTCACCTGTTCCCAGCCCATGCCAGCAGCAATCAGCAGCTCCCAGCCAATCCCCCCTCATTTCTATACTGAGTGTGACATTCTATGGGATGGAATATCCTTTTGGCCAATTTGAGTCAGCTGTCCTGGTCATGTACCCTCCTGGCTTCCTGTGCATGCTGACAGAGCACAGGAAGCTAAAAAGTCCTTGACTTAGAATAAGCTGTACCCAGCAACTTTAGTCTGTTATCAAGATTACACTCAGACTAAATCCAAAATCCAGACCTGTACCAGCTACTAGGAAAAAAATTATCTCTGTCCCAGCCAAAACCAGGACAGCTGTTTGTGTGAATAAAGTTCGAGTGTGCTTAGTCAATTAAAAGGTATAAAGGTAAGAAAAGGTGTAAAACATAAGAACATTTAAAATGTCATTATTATATTGGCAGCAGTCAGTCTCTCAGAAGGCCTGCATGTGATTAAAAGTGTGAGGGAGGTTTTAGCACGCTGGAGCTTGAGGCTGCTATGCAAAAAGAGATCTTGGTAGTCTGGAGAAATGAATGTCCTGGCAGGAACCTTTTGAAGCTCACTTGATGTAGGTGCCAATTCCTGCACCTGGGAGGAAGTAACTCCATGCATCCATATGTACAGTTGGGAGACTGGCTGGAACAAAGTAGTCTAGCAGGAAAAGAACTTCATGACCTAGTGAAGGGCAAGAGCCATAGTGATGGTGGCAAAGAAGTCCAACCACATACTGGGTTGCATTAGCAAGAATGTAGTCCAGAATGTAGTGGTCTGTGAGAAGTGATTCTTCACCTCTCTTCTGGCTTGTGAGAACTTGTGTGGTGTTCTGTGTTCAGATACATACTTGAATGAACTGAGCAGAAAATTGTCAAGGTGATTAAGGGACTGGAGCACAAGATGTGTGAGAAGAGGATGAAAGAGCTGGTGGTGTTGAGAGAACTATTGAGAGGGCTTCCTGTTATCTATAAATACCTAATGAGATGCTCCTGAGAAGAGCCAGACTTGTCTCAGAATGCATGGGAATATGGAAAGAGGTGGCAGACACAAAGTGGAACATGGGAAATTCTGACCAAACTGGGGAAAAAGTTATGATGGTAGTAGTCAAACATTTAAGCAGCGTGATCAGCAAGATTGCAGAATCTCAGTCCTCGGAGTAGTTCAAAACTCAAACTCAAAACTTCAAATTATTGAAGAACCTACTCATATTGGACCTGCTTTGAAAAGGAGGTAGGGACTAGACGCCACCCATCCATCTCTACCTGTGTGATTACAGAAGCTGTAGTATAAGTTTGGCTTTTAATTATTGTTTCTGTTTGTGAAAGAAAACATAAAAGGGTTCCAACTCTGTCTCCATATCTGGTAAAACATTGCCCTGTAAACAAATAGAAAAATTTTTAAGTAGACCATTTCTTTTTCATTTAAAAGTTTTCACTATTGCATGACAATTATGAATCCTCTTCCTTTTCAAATTGAAGGCTGGGTTTTTCTGGTAGGTGCAAGGCTTTTAGGGTTTTTATGCTGAGCAAGTTCTGATTTGGAACACTGGATGCAAAACAAATATGAGATTTGTACTCCTTCTTTAAGCTTTGTTTCACTGAAATATGAAGATCATCTTTAAAATAGTTGCTTGTGAGATCTTTTGTACATTGCTAAAAATAATTTGGTCTGCTGTGTTTTAGCTGTGACTACAATTTTAGGCAAGACGAGGTTTAGAACTGTTTCCTGTAATTGCATAAAAAGAATAGTGTAATGCCATTACAGTGCATCTTTGATTTTCTTAATCCTGTGGTGTGTTGGTTATATCTTCTAGTTTGTACTGGAAAATAATGGAGAATGGTTCTGTAGGTCTTTGCCATCAGACAAGTTTGGCTGTAAGTGGTAAGAAAACTACATGCTATTCTCCCATTTGGGATGATCTTCCAGAATTATTAGGTTATTTGTAGTTAATTCCTCTTTACCTGAGCCATATAGCTGTTTCTCAAGTTCTGTAAATATAATACCAGTGCACTTTTAGGACCAATATTATGTACTGATCAGTACTATTATTAGGAATACTATTTAAATCTCTGATTTAAAATATATGTCAGTGGTCATTTGACCAGACCTATGAATTTGTTAAGTACTGGTAGTGGGAATATTTGTGCAGAGAAGGCTAGATATATTGCTTTTTCCTGTGTTCAGCTGGTGACTTCTTTTATGTTACTGTATATCCAGTGGGGTCCAGATTTCTAGTGAGTGGCCTGCTTATCAGTTGGCAGATTTGGGGAGTAAGTGGGAAACAGAAGAAGAAAAACTTAAGTTTGCATTGAGTCAGGCTCATTTGGTTGTCTTTGGTAACCTCACAAAAAACTGAGGAAAGAGAGCAGTCCCTGGTTACACGAGAGGATTAGTCAGTTTACGATGAGGGAGTAGATTGTGGCTGATGCTGGTACCCTCTGATAACAACCGTCTGTGGACCTAAAGCAGTGCTAGAAAGTAGCCATCCTTTACCAATTCCAGTCTTGCATTCATTCTTCTGTGCTTGTTTCCAGGAGTTTGGCTTTAATAGGAAGGAAGTGTACAACTCTCAAGGTTAGTTCACTTTATGTGGTATGAGTTTTAAATAAAGTTAACATTTTATCTTAGTAAAGTTGTGTAAGTATAAACTGCAAGAAAGTGCTGGCTAAGAGTCCAGTGGTCTTTATTTTGCATTAAGCTAGTTCTGGTACTTGGAGTAGTTCTGAAATGATTTACCTGTTAAATAGTTTCTAGATTTCTAGATTTCATAATCCTAATAAGGACTGTTATTATTATACTTCATCACTTTTACACTAATAATTTCTGCTGGTATTAAAAATACTGATAAAATGCTTTAGGTTAAAGTTTATCATTAAGATACAGGCTATCTTTTTGTCTTTGACAAGCCAAGTAAAACTGCTGTAATTTAGATATATAAAAGGAATCAATTTAGTTCTTTTATGGCAAAGGGTAGGAATTTTGGCAAATAATATTCTATATGGCACTCTAAAGATGTTTCACAGAATCATAGAATATTCTGAGTTNCCCCCGCCACTACCCTCCCCCGTGTGAGCGTGGGCAGCCGGGGACGGTGCGGACGCCCCACCGGCCTTCGGGGGAACCCCGCACCCCGCTCGGTCCCACCTCCCCCTGCTGNTTTCACAGAATCATAGAATATTCTGAGTTGTATAGAGTCCAATTCTGCACTCTTGGCTTATCCAGCATTTTCTTTTGAGAGTATATCAGTATATTAATATTTGTAATATTTGAGTTGGAAGCACTTGAATATGCTTGCCCATAGTATTTAACAAAATAGTATCTGCATCATAAAGTATCTCTGTCAGTAGCAAAAATAACTTTGTTTGAGTGTTAGATCTGTGTTTGTTAATCTAGTATATTGCAACAGAATTATGCTAAAGTAGTGGATTGTTCCTGTCTATCCTTCATAGTGTCTGCACAGAAGGGAGATATTGTGAATGTCAATGGCTGCTGAAGAGGCTTCATTGTGTTATGCTTTATTGGACACTGTAAAAGTCAGTCCTGCAATGTAACTCCAGTTTGGCTATGCCAATGTCTGAGAGAGCTGGGCTCAACCTGTGTATCGTTCTTCTGTTGGATTGCTAATAAGGGCTGTCCTGTCTACCTTGTCACAAAATACATGGGAAATTAATTTTAATTCATTATTTTCTAATTTTTATTCATTATTAGCCAGGATGATCAACAGTTCATTGGGAAAGACTAATGAAAGACTGTAAATCTAGTTATTTTTAAAAAGACAAGTTTAAGGTAACATGCCTTCAGATTCTAAATGTGTCTATAGTGTGTTTTAGGAAGGGAGGAAAAAACTTAAACCCACAAATACATTAGTTCATATTTCACTTAAACAGGTATCTTAGCTCAAGCTAAAAATATTTTACTTATTATTTTTAGCTGAAAGAGAACTGTGAGGAAGTATTGTTGAGTTTTTGCTATGTTAGGATGTGTTAAAGTACAGGAGATTGTGATGAAATAAGGTAGCACACATGAATGGAAATCATTGTAGCTGTGTTGTATTTTCTCCCTTTCTGGAAGCTCTTAGAGCCTTTGTGCTGTTTAGGTAAGCCCTTCCACTTTGGAATAAGGGTGTGCATGTGGGAAGCAAATATAGAAAAACTGTTCTGAGCTATTTTTGCAAATCTTCAAGCTCTGAGACTGAGTGAATTAGCATAATTAATTAAAAATGAACAGAATCTTGTGATTCATTTATATGTAGAATTGCTAAGTAGATAACACAAAATTGACTGCAGAGTCTGCATCAAATGGTTTTAGTCATAAAATGACTAATTCAAAGGATGGTTCAAAATTATTATTGAAGCATGCTATATCTGCAGGGTATTTTAGTTCTACACCAAAAACAGAACCATGCATAAAAAGTTAGGAAAAATGTATCCTTTCTTTCCCCCCTTACTTTCCTGAAGGCAGCAGGAGTCCTTTGCGCTATGCCCACGCTGATGTCAAGTATCCTAGTGGGCTCAGATCACGTTTGGGGAACTCCTGCACATGATTTATGCTCTGAGGTACTGTAAGTATCTTACACAGCTCAGCATAGAGTGTGCAGGGGCCCTTAGAGGAGTACAGGAGGGTTGGTATGGAGTTGTGTACTCACCTTTCATGGCACAGCTTTACCAGTTTAACCACACTATCCCTCAGTGAGACAAGCAATGACTGTGTAACTGCACCTAGGGCTCATGCCAGGAGAGCTGTTTCACCTCTGGTCTCCCTGACTGACAATTTTGTCAGAAATAGTTTAGACACACACTAGTGCTGAAGTTTCAGAGCTCTCTTAACTTGTCCTAAGGCAGTTGCAGGAAGCAGTGTCACATTCCTCTTCCAGACTCATGCCTTCTTCCTGCTTTTGTGCTCCTTCCTTCTCTTACTTGCAGTGTTTGTGCTGAATCAAATCAGGGGTTGGGTTAAAATGAAAGACCTGTCTTGCTAATATGTGTTTATTTCAGATGTTTGTTGTGCAGCTGTGTGAATGCTTACACAAAATCTTACTCTCTCCTTTACATTAATTCTATGATCAGAAGGGAAGTAGGACCTTGGCCACTGTTAGATTGGTTTAAAGTGCTGTGGAGGTACAGTCTCCTCTGTGTTTTGGTGGAGTGGTGTTTCAACAGCTGAACATTAGCAGGAGTGGGTATTTATCTACCTTAAATTAAAAGTATTCCACAAAAACTTTGTGGTGCTCCAGGTCTAACTTTTGCAAAATGGTTTTAATATTTCAGATATTTTGTGTTCTGACCAGAAGAAAATATCCCTCAATATTGTTCTTATATGTAAATATGTAATACAAAAATTTAAGGTTGGTACTGATTTAATATTTTGATAATATTCTGTAATAAAATATTTTAATAAAAGGATGTAACAAGTAAAATTATGATAAATACAAAAATTCTAGACTGTCTAACTACCAGTAACACAGAACTCATGCAGTATTCATACTTGTAGCTCCTTAGATACATTAAAATGCAAGTTTCTTATTAGTAATTGTAGTATTTTGATCAGTAAATGAAATGGTATGCAAAATCAGTATCACCTAGTTTTACTAGAACAGATGTAACCCTAGAAAATACCTGGGGATGAAAATACCTAGAAAATACAGGGGGATGAAATAGAATGTGAAATGTGGTAGAACTTCCATGACTGAAATTGTTAGGTTTACAGAGCATTGGGGGCATTTTAAGGAAATGCTTTTCTTGTCCAGATAACCCTTTCTTATCTAGAAAACTGCTCTTTAATGTGCTTTAGACAGAAGTGTTTCCTCTCTCCTCCTTGCCTGGCCCCTGATGCTGAATTGTTTCACTCTGGTGTTGCTCGGTGCTTTGAAGGTCAGCAGGTGCTTGCTCTAGAATGCAGATGTGAGCTGCTAATCTCAGCTGGTAGTGCAGCATGTGTACTTCATAGCACTGTGGTAATTATGTAGCATTTCTGCTTCTCTTAATTATAACAAGTTTAGGATATGCGCTTGATTTTGTCTTTTAAGCTGGAGTAAGTCCTTAGGAATGTTTTGGAAATATTGAACTGTTCCCTCTTGCTTTTGTAGCTCTTTGAGGGGATGGTAGTGGAATTATAAAACTGGTGGTTTGAGGGTTTTTTTCTGTAAGTTGAATTTGCCATTTGCTGCTGGTAGTTTACATCCTAGTTGATTGATACCTCCTGCCTTTTTTATGTTTTCCCATTTCTTGTTAAAGTGTGAACTGAGTGGATGCAGTGTTCTTACTCTGTCCTGCTCTGCGGTAGCAAGGGGGTTAAGAAGGGAGAGTGTTAGTTTGGAAGGGTGGGAGATGAGAGGCTGGTATTCCTAAACAGCAGTTGAAGAGGTGAGCCTTTATTAGGAGTCTTCCTTTCTGGCATATCAGTGAAGGTGGGAGACCTGAACCATTTGGATGGACTAAGTTGAGAATGGTACCTTAGCAAAAGAACATAAAAAAATAACAAGAAAGATATTACAAAACAAAGCTCCTTTGAATGTTTATCCACAGATTTGCAAAGAGTCTGTAAATAGGATAAGAATTAACTTGGTTTTGTTTTTAAATTTATTTAAATAGTTGTTTAATGGAGTAAACTGCTACTTGGAAATCTTGGAGTCTCTTGCTCAATACAAGTTGATTCAGAGTACTTATGGCCTTGTGCAAAAATCATGTTATGGATCTCAGTGGGATAGTGAGGTGATCTTTTTCTGTAAATCTAATGAGAGATGTTCATGCCAGATTTTGATGTAGAGTAAGACTATTGTGTTAGTATATAAAATGGGTGGGAGGATAAAAAGAGTTTATAAGACACTAGTAACTTTATAGTATAACAGTTTAATTTTGCTAGCATGGCTTCAGACTAGGGTGAAGGATTTCTTATTTAATTTGGCTTATTAAATACTGAATTTTATAATATCAGTATAAAATGTTTGGATATTCAAAAGTACCTACTTCACATTTTGAAGTCATGGTGGTAATAAAGAAATAAATTTTTATTAGATTTTAGGTAGGTTCAAAAGTGGTTGTTGACAATTTACCTCATAGATGAATCAATAATTTTAAAATCTTGTCTGAAAAATAAAGAAGTAATTTTATTTTGTTTCTGTGATTGGGGAAACAATTAGTGATTGAAAACATTTTGCATGTACAAAACCTCCTTCACAAACTTTGTCCTTGATTGAGAAGATTCCAGAGAAATTTTTCAAGTTTATTCCTTAATCATTGATGAAATTTTTGCATGTACATTCTTTAAGATTTTTTTGTCACTTTCTTAAAACTCTTTTTTAATGTGTGAAGGGCTAGTCTTAAAGCCCTTAATAATTACAGAGTTTTAATACTTAGCTGATTTTAGTGCAATGTTTATATGCACCATTTTTCACATATACATGCCTTTTCAAGCTAGTTTTTTCTGGTTTAGTTTTGTTTATATATATATACATTTACTTCTGGAGTTTTCTATGAGTTCTCTTCTGTACAACAATGTAAATTAACAAAAAATAATAGTACTTGATCCCATATAGAGTATATTTCCCTTGAGATTGAAGGAAATAATGTAGCCACTAGGTTTTAAACTCCACATCTAATTCCGTTTAAGGTGGTTTTGTGTATGTTGTTTTTTGTTTTTATAAATCCTATTTACCACCTTGGCCTTTATACCCAAAGATATTCAATAGGAATTTGCACATGATGTCTGAATATGTAAGGAGACACAAACAGACCTGGAACATGCAAATAATAATTCAGTTTGACACTATTATTTTTAAAATAACATGCTCAAATTATTAACATTACTAATAAAAATTATTT
>VWYI01036209.1:0-86053 GCA_013399455.1 Anthoscopus minutus | reverse complement strand
GTACTGAATAACTTTTTAGTGATCACAGTCTTTGTCTCAGAGCCAAGGTGTATAAATTAGGAGATTTAATAGTTTGCTCTTCCCAACCCAAATTAGCTGTGATGTGAACTGGAGATGCTGCTGTCTCCATGGATTACCTTGGGCCCCTTGGGAATGACGCATATTTTAAATGAGAACACAGATTGCTGGAGGAGGTTTAATGTTCACCGATAGTATTGCCAACATAAGCAGGTCTGTACTGAACTAAAGGATCTTGGATTTGAAACTTCTCCCTAATCCACTGCAGACTGAAAGCTGCCAGATATAGGCCATGAGGAGGTGGTTTTAAGAGAAGACTTGGCTTTTGAGATGTCCCAGTGGTGTCTGTGTCTGCTCTCTTGTTAGGGTTTGCTCCTGTGGAATCTGAGTTATCTCATTCATGCTAGAGGGTGAATGCATTGGTGTTATCCGAATTCCCCTCTTGGCCCTGCTGCGAGTTAATTTGCAATTTACTGGAGTTTGGGTAGCAAAAAAAAGCAAAGCTTATGATATAAAGAAACAAGAAATGTGACGCTGTACAAAACACCAGACCCTAGAAGGCATCACAAAGACAGCTATGTTATTCGGGGTCTTCTGAGGAGAACACCTATCTATTAAGCAGCGTCTGTTTGCCCAAGGAAGAAAGGATGCATCCATGCTGGAAGGCTTTCATCAGCACTGCAGAGGATCAGTGTTTCTCTAGCCACTGAGTGTTGCTGGGTGGAGCAGAATTCGCTTGGTTACTAGAGTGCGGAGAAGACCATGTCTAATTCCTAAACAGGGGGATCCACCTGCCAGTAAATTATATAACTATGGAGCTGGATGACCCAAGCACAGGAATCCCTGTCAAGGTGGTTATTCTGGTAGAGCACAACTGCCCTGCCCTTTGTGGCACTATAGCAAAAAAGGCTAGAATGAAGAGCTAGTTGGAGGTATAATGTGTATGCTTAAGGAAAGCACTGAGTAGATATAACCTGAACTGTGTTTCAGTAACCGTTCTCACCTATGTCTCAGCAGAGCTAGAATACCTAGTTGTGAGATAAAATAGAAAACAAAAAAACAACAAAACACGGGGGCTCCTGAGCTGGGTCCTGCACACAGACATTACAGTTGAAGGATACTGGTAACTGTACACTGTGGGAGCTGACGAGCCTCGGTGCTTCCATTGCAAAAGCCTTTTTTTCCTATTCTGTTATTCAGCAATATGAAAGTCCAAAAAAATTACGCTAAAGGGAGGAAACTGTTTTGGTTTTGAAGAGATATTTCCACTTTAATTTGTATATCTATATACAAATTAATTACCTGCATGTGGATATTGGTTGATACTTCAGGAGTGTTGGTGGATGAGAAGCTCAACGGGACCCAGCAATGTGCACTCACAGCCCAGAAAGCCAACTCTGACCTGGGCTGCATCAAAAGAACTGTGGCCAGCAATTTGAGGGAGGTGATTCTTCTCTGCTCTTGCAGAGTACTCATCCAGCTCTGGAAAAGCCCAACATAAGAAGGACACAGACCTTTGGGCGCAAGGCCAGAGAAAGGTTGTGAGAATAATCAGAGGGCTCTCAGGTGAAGACAGACTGAGAGAATTGTGTCTGTTTAGCTTGGAGAAGAGGAGGATCCTGGGAGATACTATGAAGAAATTCTTCACTGTGAAGGTGGTGAGGCACTTGAACAGGTTGCCCAGAAAAGTTGTGAATGCCCCGTCCCTTTCTGGAAGTGTTCATGGGGTTGGGTGGGGCTCTGAGCAACTTTGTCAGGTACATTGTGTCCCCGCCTATGGCAAGGTGGTTGGAAGTAGATTTTTAAGAGTCCATTCCAACCCAAAACTTTCTATGATTCTACAGTATAAATGCTTTAAACTTCTTCCCTAAAAAAATGTTAAGTGAAATCAGTATCAGAAGTAGCGTAGGGATTCACTCCTTATCTCCCATGTTTCTGTTTCTCAGAGCACTACAGCACTTCCTAAGGTTTCTGTTTCCCTTTGCAAGTCTGTGTGACCTGTGGAGATTGAGCAGTTCTGAAATGGTGGAGGAGAAGAGGGTTGTGCTGCTAGGGGTCTGTGTTTGCCAGTGTGCAAATACCAGCTGTGGTGTGGCTGTAGCTGGTATTTGCACAAAAAGGAAATAGAGACAGATGGCTGAAAGGACAGTGCTGCCTGTGAGAGCATGAGTCTCATAGGCTAGGAGATGCTCAGTTTTTTCATCTTAAGCTTTGTAGCTTTGGCATAAGGCCATGTTTTGAGGAAATCTGTCTGGATACAATTCACAAAATGCAGCGGTTACAATCCAAGAGTACAGTTGCCTCAATGTCTGCAGAGTCAGCCACACACTGCCAGGGCTGTGCTGTGTGTTCTCTGTGCCAATAGCAGTGCAGGGATGGTGCTTCAATTCAGCTGGAAGCCCACTGGAGCAGGGACAGCTGCAGGACAGGGAACTAGTCTGAGTGAGATGGATGGGAGTGGCTAGCAAAAAGGTGGGAAGCAAAAGCTGTCCAGTGATCAGGAAAAAGGGAGATGCAAAAGCTGCCCCTTTCAAGTCACATGAGATGTGGCTGCTAAGGAAGGGCAGAGGCATATTGTTATATAGTGGGCTGGTTCTGATTAGCCAAGAGGTTTGCCCTTAAGGGTAATAACTGACTGCCCATGAGGTATGTTGCAATCCCCTGGGACTGGGAAAGGCTGTGAGATGAATCTGGGAGTGTTCCAAGGAAGGCTGCAGCATATTGAAGAAACTCAGGCAGAACTGTTCCACTAGCTTTAGGTTTTTATCTGAATCTCTTTTTCTGCTAAACCCTCAGAGCTGATGGATAATGTATACAGTGAACGTCTAGATGGTGAGAAGTCAAGGCCTCAGTGGATCCAGTTGAGTTCTAGTGGGTATTATTTATGTGCTTACTGCAAC
This sequence comes from Anthoscopus minutus, assembly GCA_013399455.1. Taxonomy (NCBI): domain Eukaryota; kingdom Metazoa; phylum Chordata; class Aves; order Passeriformes; family Paridae; genus Anthoscopus; species Anthoscopus minutus. Next base: position 83,135 of record VWYI01036209.1, on the reverse strand, counting down.
TTGCAGTTTGCAAAGGAGTAATCTTGTCCAGCCTGGGTTTTCAGACTCCTATCAACTGCCCTACAGCCTTGATATCAGGAAAATGAGCCAGTCTGGTAGGGGAAAACTTGGGCTGTGCGTTGTGAGAGCAGAACTTGTGCCAGTAAAGTAGGAACAACAGAAGGAGAGGTACTGGGTTTCTCCATAGCATGTGACTCTGAAGCAGAAGACTTGATCTTGGTCACTAGTCCTGCATATTTTGGTAAAAGTAAGCTGCTTCTTGTGAAGCAGTTGTGATGCTAGCTGAAGCCCCTCTATTTCAACATTTTCTTTCCAGTATGCCATGTTTGAATGGGTAAAAAATTTGCCATATGTTTGAATGGGTAAACAATTTGCCCATTTGGCTAGTGGTCTCACTAAGCAAACCCAAGATTTTATAGGAGGAGATTAAACTTTAAGTTCCTTCCAACTTCCCTCTCTCTTGCTGAATACACCCTTGCTGTCTGCAGATCTCTCATCTCCTTCCTCTGTAGTGCTGTCTGGTTGTTTGACTTTTTTTCCATGTTTTCTTTTTCTTGCCATTTCTTGCTTGTGGATTTACTTGGTTTTCTTCCCATCAGAGCAGAGGGTATAACACCACCCCCTTCTCTCACCACTTCACTGCCTTTTACTATCTTGGATTTGTCCACCGAATCTTCACCTTCACTGCTCATCTGCCCATTCAGCTCCTTTCCTGAGATGGAGCCTCTGGTGGTAGCCTGCTCTGCTTTCACTGTGATTTCTTCTTTGCCAACTTGTAGTAAAAAAACCTGCAAACGCTTATTCTCTCTGCCTGCCTTTCTTCCTCTTCCTGCCTACATCTTCTTAGATTTTGCTCAGAGGTGGCTGTGCCATAGGCCTGAAAAGGGAAAACCAATGTTTAGTATGACTGGTCCACAGCAATACATGCATCAATCAGGGGGTGTAAAGCAGCATGGTGAGTAGCCAGCCAGTCCTCCTCCTGAGGGCTGGCTGCTGCTATTTGTCATTCCAGGATATCTGAGAGATTATCTCAGGTATTTTTCTGATACCTTGTACTAATGCAGACCATGGAGACTCAGTATGTGGCATGACACATACTGTGTGCTGTGGAATTACTGGGGATCTTTAATAATTGTGCTTAAGGTTTTGCATCATCCTACAATAAAGCTACTGAGGGCATGCACGAAAATGTAGTTTTCCTAATGTCCCGTTGCTTTATGCTGCACTGAAGGGCATAAGTGGAGGAGAAAGGCTTCTGTGCCTTTGTCCATGTATGAGTCAAGTTCTCAACCATTTTACAGGTCTGCTCTTGACTTTCAGAGAGTTACTACTGGATCTTGTTTTCATGTCACCTATACACAGAAGTACCTCTTTCTCTATAGATTGTCTGGCAGGAGACAGGATGAGGTCGCTTTCAAGATATCTGTGGCTTTGGAGCAGTAAGCTCCAAAGGGACTCAATAAATGTTACTACTCATACCAACTAAATACAACCAAAGCTATGTATTTTGTGGCATCTCTGGTTGCCTAGAGTATCCTTGGGGCAGAGGTTATTACATCAGCCATGAATTTTTATATTTATGTTCAGTTTAAGTGTCTGTGTAGGCAGTTGGCTGCACCTGAAATCTGTGTAGTATTTCTTGAAGTGAAATTGTCTCTACCAGTAATACCTGCACAACTTTTTCTGGGTGTATGTCTGGCAACAGAGGCAATTTATAACACAGGAAATTCTGACTAAATATAAAGGAAAAGCTTTTGCCATCAGGATGGGCAGTGACTGGACCAGAGTCTTGAGAGTCTGAATTATCTTTCTCCTTGGAGATACTAAAAATTTGACAGGGCAAGGAGCCTTGACAGCAGCCTGGAGCAACCTGCGTTAGTGGGGCTTAGTTTAAACAGTCAGACCCTCAGAGTTCAGAGGTCCTTCCCAACCTACCTCATTCTGTGGGGTTTTTCAGCTGAGCTAAGCTGTGCCAGATATGATTAGACTCTGGATGAACTATTGCCTTTGTACTAGAGCTGAATTTCTCCATGTTGTTTTCTTCAATACAGGCAGTGATCCAGATGGACAGAGCAAAAACGCGCATAGAGCCATGGAAGATCGCAGTCATTGTTGTGTCCGTGATAGTAGGCTTAGCCCTCATCATTGGCTTGATTACATTTCTTTTGTGCCACGGTAAGTGCCCTGCTATTTTGTTGTTACCAGCTTTCAGGAATCTGTTGTGCTTCACTTCACTTTTGGTCCTGCCTGATGACTTAGGTATGCAATTTGCCCCTGGTGTAAAACTCACATGAGAAGTGCCTAAATGCTTCTTTGAGAGCTAGATTGATCTGAAAACCTTTAAGAATGCTTGAAATGTGCTTTACTTGAAGGAAGGATTTTGTTTCTTGCCCTGGTGTTTCCACTGGTACGAAGTGTCTCCACTGATTGACCAAAGGATAGCAGTCTTCTGTATAAGCCAGAGGTGTGTCTAGTACTCAGGTTATGCACAGTAAGATTAGTCTTTGATGGGATTTTTGCAAAAACTCAGCCTGGCCCTTGTAGCTGAAAATATTCCAGAAAGAGAGAGGGCAGAGCTTTAGGCTTTTCATAGCTCAGAACTCAGTTCTAGTTGCCAAGAGCCCAGTTTCAGTAGCAGATCATAGAATCATTCAAGTTGGAAAAGATCTTTAAGATCACCAAGTCAAACCATCTTGGCTCATGACTTCAAGACAATTAATTCCATTCCCAGTCACTTGCCTCATGAATGAAGTTGAGTCATTCCATTCCCAGTCTCTGAGATACCAGTGTGAGTTTTTTGAAATGCTTTCCTGCTGGAATGGAATTAATGATGTGGCCATCTCATCTTGCCAAGAGTTGATGAGCCTGAGTATTGCACTAGGACACCAGAAGGAGCAGGAGCAGAGCTACAGCTCAGCTTTGCTTTTTGCCAGCTCTGTGTTACAGGGCCCTTCTCTGCCACACAGCTGAAAATCAGATTTTAAAATTAATCCAGCCACTGACGGGATGCAAACAGCTCTTCCTCACATGCCTCTCAGAGGGGCAGGGATGTTCCAGAGTGCAGCTAGGGAGGGGTGGATGTGTCTGAGTCGGAAGGGCTCCTTTGTCTCATGCTGTGCTTACTTCAGGCCAACAAGATGTGCCCCGGGGAAATGTTGTAGTAGGTGTAATTTAGAGCTCAATGGGATGGTCCTCAAAGAAGAAATGAGCCCCTAGATGGTCCATGGAGCAACTGGATGGTCCAGAACCCCCTTTTCCCCAAAGTGCTGCTAAAACTGTAATTTCAGTTGGCAGGATCACTGCCAGGGCCAGTGACCCTTGCTTGTGCCATGTTCTGTGAGATACTGTGCATCTTTGAATTGTATTAAAGATGATCAGCTACCTTTCCTTCTTTTTCTCCTCTGTAGATCAAGACAGATATTACAATGCATCTTTCCTAATCACCGATGTTGACTACAATCCTCAGTATGAAAGACAAACTACAGATGAGTTCAGGAACCTAAGTGAAGATATTGAAACCATGGTAATCTAAAAGCTTCTTTGTTTACACCTGGCCTGTGATGAAGAATTCTGTAAATGTGTGATGGAAAATAGAGTCAGGGGGTATTGTGCCTCATCCCTGCATGGCTGGCCTTACCTTTCACACCTTGCTGTTGTGAGTTAAACATGCATAGCTGATTTTGCACATGCAGATGGTTAAGCACAGGTGCTGTCTATTCCAGAAGCCCTGTGGTGGAACCGGCAACCACAGAGCAGAATGAACAGTGAAGTCAGCCAACTCAGATGTTTATTTTTGCATCTGCATGATCTGATGGAAATTTAGTTGTAGCTTTGGTGTAGAGGTGGAGATTTGAAGGCATTTTCATGTATTTCAGAGGCTTCTGAGACTGTTATATTGTAAAAGCATGTACCTATTTCAGATGTATTTTAACACACTCTTTTCTTTTAACAGATATCTGAAGTATTCAGGGGGTCCTTTCTAAGTAAAAGATACATCAGGTCCCACGTGGTCAGTCTAAGGTAAGTAATGTGAAGGCCAGGAATAAGTAGGAATGTGCTAAATACCATTTCTTCCTATCTGTTGACCATATGGATTATGCTTGGGTTACATCAGCACAGTGACTAAGCCTTGTCTGGTGTTAGCTGTCCTCCAGTGCTCACAACATGGAAGACTCAGTTACTCTTAGAGATCAGCAAGGAAGGGAAGTTTGGCCTTATACTTTTGCAGATTGATTACCTGTACAGTTGTTTATGGATGTGATACAGTAACTGGACTATTGTAAGTAGCATCTTCGCTGCTAGTTGACAGCCTGAGAGATGCTGAATAATTATTTTTTATTTCTTATAATAGATACATATATAAAAAAATATCTAATATCTAGTATATATTCTTATTTCTTCCTGTGTAAGCTTGAGCTGGTGTTTACCCCTCTGAATGACGTATGGTAGGAAGTGACTATTCTCCTCCCTCTGTGAAAAGGCCTGAAGCAATGATTCCACTGTGAGAAACATGGATGCAGATGAGGGAACATATACAGGATATAGTAGAGGGTCCTGTGTGAGAGATTTAACTGTTTTCCCTGTATTAATTATGTATCACTCTCAATGGTAAGAGCCATTGCTTCCCCCTGTTCCATGTTACTTTATTTTGGAGTTGTACATGGCTCAGTTCTGCTGCGGAATATTTTTCTCCATATAGCAAAAAATGCCAGACTTCCCACAAATAGCCTTCACATGACTTCTGGGATTTTTTGCCTTTAACTGTCTGTGGATGGAATGAGTAATTTCTTAAACTGTTCTACATCATTTGCTGATGCTGGTTTCTTCCACAAGCCTTCCACAGTGTACGTCAAGAGAAATGCAGAGCTTGGGAGGTGGAGTCCAAGTGACTTCTTGACACCTTTTAGGTTGATCTCTTCCAAACTTATTTTCATTACAGATACTTTGTACAACTAGGCACTGGGGCAGCTTAGTTGCATCTTCCCCCTCTTTCCCTCAAAGCTTCCTTTAAAGCTGATTTTCCTTTAGATGATTAGTTTAAGATATTGGGCCAAATATTTTATAGTGTCAGTAAGTGACCTCAAGCTATTGAGACTGCTGTATCTGAATACAAGGGATCTAACTGGCCAATAAATGGACAAGTGACTTAAATGGAATGAAGTTCCAAAAGACTAGTTTAACTTCTGTTGTAACTGGATCTTTTTGAATGGCTGTTAGGAATGGCATGTGGGATATCTGTTGAAGGGTTTTAATTTGCAGTAGTGTTCCCTCTGTCATGTGTGTCCTACTCATGAGGACCTGTGTGCAGGCCAAAGGGAGTGATCCCTTCTATGCTTCTCAGCTCTATGGATTATAACTTTTTCGAGAAAATTCCCTCTAATCACTGTCATAGCAAGAAGCTTTTGCTGCCTGCTGACTTCCTTTACTTGAGCACAGCCATGCTATTTGTTCTGGACATTTTTGCAGACCAGACCTGTTCTCACATAAAGAAGGCAGGCAGTACAAAGCAGAACCAGGAGCATTAGCAGGCAAAGAGAACTACACCATTTGTTTTTGTTGGTTTGTAGCCCAGATCCTGTTGGAGTGCTTGCATCTGTTGTTCTGGTATTTAAATTTCCCTCTGCTGACAGTGAAGCAGCGACCTGGGGTCAAGTCAACCGTGTGTTACTCAGAAGGCTGAAAGCAACCTCGACGTACCTGAATGTTGACCAGTCTACCATTAGACTCACAGGCAAGTGCCTTAGGTTGGTGTTTTCAGCTTGGAATTTGTTCCTCACACTTTGCTGTTCTTAGTGTAATGAGTTTCACCTTAATATGCAAATATGGGTTATTCTTGTTTTCTTTTTTTGCCTTCTCAAAATTGTCTGTTGGGCTGACAGCCTGGGAAGTTGGAAGATGGAGCATGGAAAGAACTAAAACATATTGGCACTGATCTATGAGTGTGAGCTCTTCTCTGTGCATGAGAGGTTTTCCCTGTGTGACCTTGTTGTGTTAAATGAGATAGTCTCACTCAATTCATCAAAAAAGCCCAACTTTGTGACCATGGGTTCACAAACAATTTAAAGACATACAGTAAATCGAAGAAAAACCTTTATAAGCAGGCACTGAAATGCAGAGTCCTCAAGCTATTAAAAAATGCAGAGCTGAGGTGATTCCCTTCACTATCCTCTGCCATTTCATTTATTATGTGACAGATTGCTGTGATGAGTGTCCATAACAAGATTCTGAGGATCCCAGGGCAGTAATTCTCTCCCATGAATCTGTTGTGGATTGCCATCGGATTCTGACAAAGGGATTTTTGTAGGAGAGAAATTAGTAATACTGCAGTTTACTGAGGATTTGTGAAGACTCATCTGACCACCTTGCCACACTAAATCTGAACGAAGGCCTGTAGGCATTTGCTGGCAGCTGTGCATGTTGTACATGTAGATGTAACTTGGACCCACTTGCAGTCATCTGCTGCTTTTGTTAGCTCTGTGCTAAGGCAAGCAATGTGCATCCTGTGGCCTTTCAGTGAGGAACAGAGGCTTATCTGAACCTCTCCAACAAAGCAAATTACTACTTCTTGTGCTGTCACTCCAGGCAGCAATGCAAGCCATTTAATTTGTGTTTCCTGGGTACAGGGTGAGAGTCTGGGCTAGATAATGTAGCATATGAGATAAATTTACTGTGGTCTTTGCTTTTCATTCCAGAGTTGAACAAGGAAAAGGGAGATAACCTTTTAAACAACTGTAAGTACAAATGCTTTATAGTAAAGGTCCAGAAACAGTGCTAGAGGTTTCGTGCTTACAAAATCCTTATACTTTTATGATACAAGTTGAAAATAGAATTTTTTGCAGATATTAAAGCAGTAAACTTTGCAGATATTAAAGCATGATCCAGGGAAGACTTCAGCTCATCTCTTTACAGTCTTTTGCTGGCTCCATACATTTGTAGAATAAAGCATTATGGCTTGGTGGTGGGAAGCACTTGCTTGAGCGTTGGTTGTTGGAAGTAGGGGCAAGTAGTGAGCTGCTGTTGGCAAGTTTGCAGAAGGACTACAATTTTGCTGTGGGCCATGATTCTTGCTAGAATCCTTCAAAAAACATTTTCCCTCCTTCTCCCTGAAGAAAGGTTTGTCAGTAGATGTCTGTCAGATTTGAGCTAAATTTTAAGGAAAGGCCAGAGGGTGGGAGAGAGAGAAGAGCTGTCCACACTCAGAGCAAGGCAGTGGCACCGCCCCAGAGAGTTGCAGGTTCTCAGTCCTCCTGTTGTGCTCCCCCTTGAGGTCTTAGAGCTCCTCTGAGAACGAGGAGACTGCAGTACCCACCCAGGGCACTCCTTCCGTCTTGAAGACTTTACATGTTAGCTTTCCATCTTCAAATGGCCTCTGAGAAGTAACTGGTTTGAATGTAACTTTTTTCAGCTGGGTAATACCTAATTGTTGGCTCAGTGGCTGTAAGTAAATTGTTGGGAAGAGGACACTTTTTTTTGTTGCTGCTGCTGACAAGGCTGACCTGGAGGTGACAAAATCCCTTTTTCTTCACTGTCTCAGATACTCATGGGAGTTCACATAGGCTTGTGTGTCTGAAAACTAGCTTAATGAAAAAGTACTGACTCCTCTACCAAACTTCTTTGTTTACCCTGTCCTGAGACACTTGTGACCATGGCACTTGGTTTCCCTGCTTTAGGTGAAGGCTGTCCCTTGATGGAGACTCCTGTCCTGTTACACCTGTGCCTGCAATCATGAGGGCCCTCAATCAGCTAAAGCAGAGCTGCCTTTTCTTTGACAGGCTGTGGAATACGAAGACAGGCATTCTCCTTCACAGGAGTGGAAAGAATAACTGGTGGCCAGCGTGCACGGGAGGGAGAATGGCCATGGCAGGCGAGTATTCAGCTCGATGGGACCCATCGCTGTGGCGCATCAATCATCAGCAACACCTGGCTGGTGACTGCAGCCCACTGCTTTAGAGGGTAAGTCATCAGCACCTCTTTGATCCTACAGGCCTTAGGACTCTTGGGTGCTCTCACCTTTTGTTACCTTCTAATATCTGTATCTGCTGAAAGATAATGAAGTTTTAGTCTTCTCTTTCTCTCTGGCAAACCTGGTCATGTTGCTTTTTGATGCTTAAATGGAAACCTAAGCTCCCTTAGGGATGTTGTTTTGTGTGGCTCTGGCATAACATCAAACATCTTACAGAGTAAGAGATCCCCGGAGGTGGACTGCCAGCTTTGGAATTCTGCTGAGACCTCCTAAACAGAAAAAATTTGTCCGGAGAATTATTGTTCATGAGAGATATGGTGATAATCTCCTTGATCATGAATATGACGTGGCTGTTGTGGAACTTGCCTCTGCTATTGAGTTCACAAGTGACGTGCACAGTGTCTGCCTTCCTGAGGCGTCTCACATTTTCCCAGACAACACTTCCTGTTTTGTCACTGGCTGGGGAGCTTTGGAGAATGATGGTGAGTATCTCTTGCCTCCCTGTGCTTCATCACACGTGTGCCTGAGAAGATCGATATTAGTTTTTTGGGTTTTTTTTGTTTGAGTTCCTTAGACTTGATGTTTAATAGATGCAGGTCCCAGTGAGATACTTTTGGACTTAGTCTGCTGCATTTTTTTCTGGCTTGGTCAGTGGGTTGGAAATGAGGGGAAGACCCTAAAGGTTAGTGTTAGAGGATTTAAGAGCATCTTTTTTTAGCTGCTGCACACACGGTGCTAGTTGAATACATTCTGTTCTCTAGTCCCTCTGGGTTTAGCTCTGACATGAGCTCTTTTGCTATTCATATTTTTTGTAGATGCACTGTGAAAATTTTCATCAGTTATTCTCTCTGGTCATAAATGAGGCCTCATCCAGTGATTTGAGTGAGCTACTTTCAGATTAGTCTGTGTCATTGAGGTTAGAGAAGATGGGACTATAAATCTGCTTGTGAGAGCCCCTGAACTGTATAGATTGTGTTTTCATGGGAGACCCTTGGGATGTGTAGTGATTGCCCAAAGCTATGCTGCAGTTAACCAAATGGGTCTTTTCAATGATAGCAAGGACATAACCATGTAGTCTACAGCTAAATGCAGCACTGAAATATGTACAAAAATCCATTTGTCCATTATATTAATGAGCATCTGGTGATGACGAAAGATGGGTAGGAATTATGCTTGGGAACAAGTGAAAGACTTTGGCGGTGGGGGGAACTTTCTTAATCCTGAGACATTTTCTGAGTAGCTCCCTTAATGGCCTTTAATGGCAGAAATGTGGCAGGAAAATTTGGCTACTCCTAATCTTTGAGCTTTTTATGTTGCTTATCCTCTGAAAATTCTAATGCCACTTCTCCTTCTAGGCTATAGTGTTAATCAGCTTCGACAAGCAGAAGTGAGAATTATAAGTACTGAGGTTTGTAATAGGAGACAAGTCTATGGTGGAGCGATAACACCAGGAATGTTGTGTGCTGGATACTTGGAGGGGCAGGTGGATGCTTGCCAGGTAAGTCTTTATTGGTAGTAGTAAAAAGGAAATAGGTGGGGTGGAAGGTGATGCTTTCTAGAAATAAAATGTGCTTTGGGCAATCTTAAATTTATGAGTTTAAGTATCTTAATAGATACAAATTAATGTATCTTAATAGATAAAAATGGAGTATGCACTTCAGTTTGCATGAGGTTTATATACAATGCACAAGTGAAAGAATGCAGATGTGAGGGTGTGGACTGGCAGAGACTGAATTAGACATAGGTTGTGAGCCTCTGTCTTGTCAGTAAACTGTGCGAAACTTGAATTATATCTGAGGTCTACAGAAAAATACCTGTCAATTTTAACAGAGGAATTTGAGAATTTGAGTTCATGAGTAAGATGAACACTGTTTACTTTTTTTCTGTTGACATATTTCTCCTTAGGGTGACTCTGGTGGGCCACTGGTGCATGCAAATTCCAGAGGAATCTGGTATCTTGTGGGAATAGTGAGCTGGGGAGATGAATGTGGCAAGGCAAACAAACCTGGAGTATACACGCGAGTGACTTACTATCGAAACTGGATCCACTCCAAAACGGGCATCTGAAACCTGAAGCAGGTTAAGTTTTGTGGGCTGTGTACAGCTATTCCTCTGACACATCCTGCTCTGTGGTCACCCTCTAAGCAGCTGCTGGCTTAGCTTGTGGTCATGTATAAAGTACCTGTAAGCTTGGAGAAGTCTAGGACTTGAAATTGGTTTGGCCTACCACCAGACAGGAACAGACTTGATCCATGTGACATTCGTTTGTTCAGGAGGGACAACTGCCTTCATCTATATGCAATATATTGACCCTTTTTTCTCCATGGGCACATGTCTTGGCCCCAGCTTTTATACCCAAGCAAAGTGTTTGAGCCCAAACAATCATCTACCAGCATCCAAGACAAGCTATAACTGAAACCTGGCCCATCCATTTGCTGTGTGCTCACAAGGCCCTGTCTATCCATAAACAAGCTATAATCCAGACCCTGACTCCAAGGCTGCTGTACCTCTGAATTCTTGAGTTTTCTCCTGCATCATTCCAGGAAGTTCACTATAATGGAGAATGGAAGATGGCTTAGAGAAATCCTGGTTCCTAATATCACACTGGACTGTTACTTAAGTGAATAGAGAACTTTTCTTTGCCTGAGAAAGAAATTCAGTGGAAAACACCCCATTGTGTACATCTTCTTTGAACAAGTGAACGTATGCCCGCTCATCACTTCATATAAATGGTCTCTACCACAGCATTTGCCAGGGGAGTGATTGCTGGACTTTAGACCAAAAACCACTTTATGCTCATACCAGTCTGTTGTCACAGCACAATATTTGGCTGAATTAATTTCCATTTTTTTCTTTTCAGACTGTATTTTTCTGAATAAAAGTCCTTTGCCTTTTGTGCAGGATGGACGATTGTAACAATCTTAGTATGACCATCGTCAAAAAAATGTATCAAACTCCTGATTCTTGTGAATGCTGTTCTCAAGTCTTTGTAGTTTTATATGTGCATCTTTAGCTGTTTCCTGTAAAAACAAGAAAAGCTTTTGCATTACAGTGGAAATGTCCTTTTCTTTCAGGGCGGGACAGAACTTCTGACAGACCCGGAAATCTTATGTACAGATCTCTCTCTTCTCATGGGAAGTAAGGATTGCCTGTCTAGCATTGCCAGACTGTAGCTGAGTAATTTGATTTCAGCCACACAAACCTCATATTCTCTCTGGCTTCATGTTTTCAGGAGCACATGTTTCTGTCAGCCAGGTAGATATCCAATGCTTTCCACAACCCAGTATCAGAACACACCTTTTCTTGGTGGGGATGCTCTCTTTGGTGTGTTGGCAAGCTTTCCAACATTTTATGTGGATCCTGATCCTAACAACAGCAAGTGCTGTGGACTTAATTGCTGAATAATGAGCCACTCAACTGCTCTCTTCTCCCTATGTGGTCAGAAGAGAAAGAACTCAGGAGAGAAGATGCTGGCCACACCGCCAAGACTCAGAGCTGGTCCAGCATGGCAAGCAAGCTGTAAACTTCTGCTAGGCTAGAAAAAGCATACAGCAAGGCTTTCATGATGCTCTCAGTTAGAAAGGCCAGAGGAAAGAGGCTCTCAGTGATTATAGTCTTAGGATCAGAGTGTTGTTCAAGTTGAACACCAGTCAGCTGGCAAAGTCAATGGCAGTTCAGGGATCCCCTCTGGACTGTGCAGCTCACTGCCTGTGCTGCCAAACAGAGCAGCAATCCCTCCAGAGTAGTGTAACAGAAGTATTTTGTGTACATGTCCTGTGATCTGTTTGTCAGTCCAGAGAACAATGCTTTTCTAGAGCCTCACTGCAGGTACTGGAATAGTTGGAAGCCCACAGAAGGTCTGCAGCTGTTGTGTGTTCTACACTTGTGTATACCTGGCACTTGATTTTTTTTTTTCCCCTCCAGGAACTTTTCTTGTGGAATGTTGTGAGCTTCAGAAACAAATGTGGTGGTTTTATTTCTACACAGGGAATAGACACTATCAGACTGGTTCCATAGGTCTGAGCCCAACAAATTTTATTTCAGCCTCTTCAGCCGAACATGTCTTTGACATATGTTGCTTGTTAGAAGAAGCTTAAAACTGATATATGATAAATATATACAAAACCTTTTTCTTGGTTATAGCAATTGTCTTGCCAGGATGGTGAATAAAAGTTTGTACGTCATAAATATCATTACAAAACATTATGGATTTTCAGTTCTCAAAGCACTTTAGGCTTGGGTCTTCAAAGGGCATAACAGTTTCCCAATCTGCTGGATTTCATCATAACTTGCACACTTCACATTTTTAGAGTTGCAAATACCAACTTTCTCACTGATTCCCCAAAACAGATAAGTAGATGTCCAAGAAATTCATTTTGAATCAGTGAACTTTCCAATTTGCTTCTTTTAGGTACTATATCAGAAAGCCTTAAACATTTAGCTCAGTCTCCAGGGCTGGAGTAAATCTCATTCTCCAAAGTGGTGCAAACAAAACTTAAAAACTCAGCTTGTAATTTGCTTAAGAACTGCCATTTCTGAGGGTCTACTTGTGGAGATACAGTACCTGATCTCCGTTACTGCCGAGTGCCAGCACAGTGCAGCCAGGAGGAGTGGGGATGAAGAAGACCTGGCATCTACTCAGTATAAGTTTTGGAAGCCTTTATGTTGGACTACCTTGTGGAGATTCTCCTTATAGCATCTGGAAATTTCTGTTCCAGCTTCTTCTGGAAGCAATGTAGGTCACATGCTGAGGCCTCTTGGTGATGCAGAACAGTACAAATGGTGCTTAAGAAAAGCATTTGAGAGAACAGACTTCATCCAAGGAAGTATTGGTGTGGCTGGACATGATGGGCCTGAACCCCTTACTTGTGGCAAAACTATACTGATGCCAACCTTGTCTGGCTTTTCATGAGGGAAATTAAGGAAACATGAAACCGAAACTTTTTATTTGGTTTAGGTGGTCTAGCAGACTTGTATTTATTTTAAGCTGCATTTTCACTTATTTGTGAAGCTACAAGTTGCAGTTTCTCTCATCTGTGTTTTTAGAAGAATGAACATCTTCACTCAAGGCAGAATGGGATATATATAACTATACAATCATGCACGACACAGGAATGTAATTTATATGTAAATTTAATAAAATCTGTTAAATGTACCTACTGTTTCATGTACTTACTAATTTCCTGCATCACAGAAAGCAACTGTGAGTTGGAGACTCCTCTGTTTTAGAACATTACACTGCTCCTATACCATGGATTTATGTGCTAGCTTTTATGTATTCTTAATCATCTGGCTTTTTTTATTGCTAGAAGCTGTTAGAGGAGCAAAATTTCATCCAGACTAGGACAGAATTTACCCACCTTGCCAGCTGTTACCCAAATCTAGATGCAGGTTTAACAGGTCCTATGTCATCCACTAGAGGGTGAATCGTATTGTACAAGAGCCTTACGCCCTTGGCAGCTGGTGGTGCTGTGTTTCAGCTCACTAGAGAGGAGCTGGAGGACAAGTTTCTGTGTTCCTGCTGCCTTGAAGATGCAGAGGTGCCACACAGTTTGCCTGCAAAATCTGAGGAGGCTGCAGCTGCTTAAAGCTGGAGGCTTTAAACACAGGCATCTGCAGCACTGTGTGAGTTTTGGGCTTCTCCTATCGGAAAGCTTGGCATCCCTCTGTCCCCTCTATGTATGTTAAATACAATAGACTATGGCTGTGAGAGCAAGGGCTGAGAGGGTTTTGTCTGCTTATCTGCAGCAACAAAGCCAGAGCTTTTTCCTGTGGAAGAGTTGGCTGGAAAGGCTCATGGTCAGGTATTTTTGGCATCATGGGCCAGTTTTCTGAGCTGGTCATCTGTCTTGCAAACAAGATAGCAGTGCAGCAGTAATTTTGAGAACCTGATAGGATAAAGATAATGAGGTTTGCAGTGGCATGCTTTACTCTCCCATATTGACAATTCCTGATGATTCTTGTAGATTGATGACACTGATCAGATTTGTTCTTGTATGTTTCCTGTCATAAGGGGAAATTTGGAACAAATTGTGCCGTATTCTGAGCTGAAAAGGAACTACATGCTGGAGTTCATCAACCCTGGTCTGTTATAACCTAACAGCCAGCAGGATGAACTTAGAATTTGAGGTTATTTAAGAGACTAAAAAGGAGCACAACAGCTTTTACCAATATTACAGGACATGCCATGTTGGCTATAGATGGGAATGTGGCCATTTGTTTGAAAGAAGAGTAGCCCTTTTGTCACATTTTACTGGGTCCAGTGCAAGAAAGGGAGTGTTAGAGATGGACTTCTTAAAGGACATCATTATAGCAAATATTTTTTATGGTTTAGAATACGGCTTTGTGCTGAGTTTCTGACAGAGCCTGTGTTGTGTATGTAACACTTAAAGCATTTACGAGCATTCAGTTATATTGGTAACTGTGCTGTGACCCAAAGATATGCTCAGCTGGTGTGGTTTTATTTGGCTATGTGGGTGGAGTTTCTGTCAAAGAGTTTGAAGTGAAGAGCTGAAGAGAAGAATAATTCCTATGATTTTTTTGTATGTGTGGCTAAACAGCATCCTTCTAGAAAACAAAGCTGTCAGTATTTCAGCTCAGTGGGTGTCTGATCTATTACTGCTGCAAAGAAAAACTTTTCAAAACTCATCTTCAGAAACAAATAGAGCAAATGGCAGTTAATTTTTTTTATCTTTAATTTTACTTTTAATTGAACCCTTTCTTAAATCACACTTCCTTTGAAGGATATTTTGTTTCCCATTCATTGTTTGTGGCTTTTTCTTAGGAGCAAAAAATTTGTTTCAATTAAGAGCTTTAAGGAACTTGTCACCCAAAAAATGCAACTCTTTTATATAAGCATGCCGAGGTCTGAGAAATACATAGCATATCTCCAATTCACTTGATTAGCTATTGAATTCCTTCCTCCCTGCAGTAAACTGGAGTTGGTTGCTATGTAATATTTGTACCTTCTGTGCCTGTGCTTCCCACCTTCCAGTTGTGCCACTGGGCTATCCCTTACTTGAGGAAGGGCTTGGCATTAGCCTGGCGTCCAGAGCCTGTTTTAACCACACATTGTTCTTAGTAAATCTGTACACATAAACAGCAACTGTCACACATCTCTGACCTTCACCAGGCTCTTGGGATCACCTGCAGCCTTTGGAGCTGTGACTCAGGTAGTCTGGCACTGTTCACCAGGCCAGCAGATGACCTGCATACCAAAGGGGTATTGTTGATGGCAGCATTACTTCTCCAGTGGACAGAGCAGATGGAGGGACTGTGTAGGAAATAATATCTCCTATGCTAGAGCATATGAAAACATAAGAAAAAACTTCTTTACTGTGAGAGTACTTGATATTTGAACCAGATTGTGAGGAGAAGTTTTGGAGTCTCCATCCTTAGAAATACTCAGAACACAATTGGGCATGATCCTCGACACTCTCATCCAGCTAAGCTTGTTTTGAGCAGAGATTTTCAGCTAGATGATCTCCAGAGCTCCCTTTCTGCCTCAGCTGCTCTGTGATTCTGGTTTCTCCAAGTGCCTTAGCAGCTTCAGGAAAAGGCACATAGCCATGGCTGAGGGATGGGTACTGTTTCAGGTGAACTGACTGCACCCCTCAGCTGTGTCTGTGACAGCCGAGTACTCTGGTAGCCAGCCTGACACCAGGTCCTTTTTGTGCTTGACACTTAGATGCCATACCAGTGCTGTTGTCCCAAACCTGCCTGGCATTGTTGCCTTTGAATAATCAGTGGAAACAGCAGGGCATGGAAGGGTAAACTATCCATTCTGTGCCCCCTAAGTAGAAAGCAAGTTACCTGAGAGAGAGCTCAGACAGAAGGTCTCACAGGGAGGCAGCGAACCAAGTGGGACCCTCATTTGGTACTCTATATGTTTCTATCAGAGTGACTGATGTGAACTGTGGCTGAAAATACAGCCAGAGTCAAACCAGCTGCAGGATAGAGGTCTTGGTCATGATTTTCATTACATCAAATTTACTCTATGAAGCCTTGAAGGTTAATGCAGTGTATGATAAATCAGGTGACCACTGACATGAATTCTGTGTAGGACCTTGCATTCTTCTGCAAAGTAAGCTGGAACAGGTAATATCTGTGGCAGAAAGCATCTCAGACTCTGGCTTCTACCAGGCAACTTAGCTGCTAGCAAATAATATGAGATAAAATCCAAGCTACCTACTTTCTGGGGATGTAGAGATGTAGGAAAACATTGTTTTGCGTGTGCTGCCATCCGCAGAGCTCTGTCCAAGTGCTCCCAGTAAGCCCCTATAGCACTTTGGATGTGTGAAACAATGCTGCTCTTCCTTTGTTCAATTGGAGCTGTGCCTGTAAAGGATTTGTATCTTGAAGTGCTCTATATCTTCATTGGCCTACTCTAAGTAATGTGAAGATCTCCTGTCTCTTTGAAGATGCTGGGAGAGCAACAGGGAGAGGAGGATTAATGCACTGGATGTAGAGAGCGGCTTGTTAGCCTGACAGAAGAAAATGCAGGCTGGCCTGTTTCACTGCACCAAGCAGCAACTCTGCCTGAGCAGCTGCCGAGGACAGGCACACGTGTGCCACCTTTTTGCCTCAAACAGAGCAATAGGCTATGAATTATTTTTTAATTACTCTTGCACTGGGGGACTTCTGTTGCTGAAGGGCGTTGCTGGAATTCTGGGCTGGCCTCCCTGGCTGCAACTCAGGCGGGTGTAGCAGTTTCTGTTGCGAGGGCCTGGAAAGAGGGACTGTTTGGAAACCAGCCAGGGCAGGATCTAGCATACTTCAGAGCTTGAGGCCATTGCTGTAGCATCCCAGAGTCTGCACGCGTTCAGTATCTCAAAGCTGCTTGAGCATGTAATAAAAATCTTGCCCCAAGTGACTTTTCAAGGCTCCAGATAAAGGCCCTGGATTTTCTCCCAGCTCGCACATTGGCAGTGGAGAATAATTTTTTTTTTAAATGGATTTTCTGCTTTTGTTTTTCTGCTTATCCGTTATTAACTGCCATCAATTATTAAAAGCCATGGCTGGTATTTCATGTAGCATAGGAAAGCATGGTATAATAAGCTGGTGACCTTTTCTGGTCAAGAGAGTGAAGTGGAATTTTAGCATGGCCACAGCTGAAATTAAAAAGCATCATGAAATACAGCTCATTTAGAGCTTCTGCTGATTTTTGAAGGCCAAATGTAAGATGTTTTTGTGTTTTTCAGGAGGGGGAGGCCTGAAACCATAACTGAGCTGTTCAGGTATGCTGATGGAAAAAGGAGTGGACTTGTCCAAGGGAAGGATTTCCTTGCAGAGTACCAGTTTGGTCTTGTCAGGTGCTCACAGAGAGTCATGGAGTAATTTAGATTGGGAGGGATGCGCAGAGGTAATCTTGTCAAGCCCCTTGCTCAGAGAAGCTCTAATTAATTCAGGTTGTTTAACATTCAGGCTGTTTAACAGAGTTTCTATCAGTCCTGTTGAACATCACTGACAGGAACACTCATTTCTCAGTCTGGAAGTAATGACTGATTGCTGTCTTTGGTCTGAAATTCATGGCCTGGATTGAGTAACTGGTAGACAGTTATGCAAAACATCTTTGCTTCTAAATTCCGAGGATGTTATTGCTACAGGACTGGCCAGTGGTCTTCTCTAAAGGTGCTCTTTGTCTCTAGAGCCCGTGAGCCTGTTGAAGTATGCAAACACAAACCCAGGCAGTCTGTTATTACCATTCTTAGGCAAGCAGTCTGTCTGACCGGCTGGGCTGACTTTGCAGGGTTAAATGGAGAGAATGGTCATTATATCTTTTTACACTTTCATTCACAAAATCCTGTGCGCCCACATTCTTGAATTTCCACCCCACACTTTGATAGCTAGTTTCCGTACTGCTTCCCTAGTATTAACCAAAAAAAAAGTTACTAATTGCCTAGCTTACTGAATGACACCCTAATACCAAGCACTTTGCAACTTGATAATTTATTGCGAGCAAAATTATTGGTTAATTATTGTCTTTTCTTGGTCTATCTGTACCATTGTTCCTGGGCCACAGGTATGTGTAAAATTGATTTTGCATTATCTGAAAGAAGCAAGTGACTTTCCTTATTTTACACTGTTTTTGCAGGACAGTTCATTTTAATGTTTAATTAATTTGCAAACAAAGGCAACCTTCTTAAACTTTTTTAGGCAGGTTGCAAAATATTCTTGGTTGTAAGCAAATGAAATAATTTTTTAGGAATATCTCTGTTATTCATACTCTGGGGTAACAACAGGAGTAGTCTATCCTAGTGTGATCTGAAAGTTACCAGAAGTTCATTCATCTGTTGTCCAGTTCCTTTTCTCCGGCACTTCTTCCTGAGAACTTTTGCAATTCTGATAAATGTTTTTCATTCTTGTTTCAGGGCTCAAGATTTCAGGTAAATGATGTCTCAAAATCTAGCTATTTGCTAGAACCTACTTCACCTGTAATACATTTTTTACCCGATCCAGGTGGTCTGACTTTGCTACTGAACTGCACACATCAGGGAGAATTCTCCACATCTCACAGGGTCAGCACTTCAAGGGCCACCTTTTCCCACCATAAAAAAGAAAAAGAAAAAATCCCCCAAAACGAAAGAAAAAAAACCAACAAAAGCAAACAAACAAACAAAAAGAAGAAGGAAAAAAGCCTCAAGAAGGAATTCTAAGATATTTTCTTGACTCCTGCATTGAATGGGTTTGCAATCAATCTCCATCACTCTACCAAGTGCTCGAGTTTCTGGTGGGATGTATGTGTTTCTGGGTGGAGCAGGGAGTCCTTTGTGCACACTCCTTTTTTAGTTTTACTAATTTTGAAAAAGAAAATAACAGAGTGGGAGGTGGGGAATGGAAGGTACAGCCCAGGGAGGCTATTAGTACTTGACAGGTACCTGTGCACTCAGCCAGTAAAGTCTCAGGTAAGGCAGGCAACTGTGACAATGCCCTTTCCACAGGAAGCTCAGAGAAGCCAAAAACTCCAATTGATTTCATCAAAGCAAATGAGGAAACCAATGTTACAGGAACAGCAGGTGCTGTTCAGCAGTGATCAGCTTTTCCCACTGTCCTCAAAATTATCTGCTCAGACGCTCCTACAATTGCGTTGAAATGCCTGTGAATGGATAACTTTGGGGAAAGATGGAAAACGACTTGGTATATTTAGGTAAAATTTTCCTCAAATTTTCCTCTTGTCTTTTTTTTTTCCTCCCTTTATGCTGAGGCTGTTTCTGGAAGATAGTGAATGTTCCAACAAAAAATAGCTGAAATCTTGAGATTTCATGGGAAAACAAAAAGCTTCAAGGTTTTTGGCACAAATGCAAGTGCATCAAACAGCAGAAAACACATTTACTTTCTTATAATTTTACATTATGTGTGATTTTTGATGTAAATGCACATTTTC
The DNA here is from genome assembly GCA_013399455.1 of Anthoscopus minutus. Lineage (NCBI taxonomy): Eukaryota > Metazoa > Chordata > Aves > Passeriformes > Paridae > Anthoscopus > Anthoscopus minutus. Next base: position 63,789 of record VWYI01036209.1, on the reverse strand, counting down.
TCACTAGTGAATCTCCCTTTTCCCCTTTCCAGCTGGCTCTGAAGAATCACGTTTATGCTGGGAGAAGGGAATTCCAAGGAGATTGGTGGCCCTTTTCACAGAGTAAGCATTTTCCACAGGCGGGGTTATGCCAACCATTAAATGACTAACATGTAATTAGGAGGCTGGATACTTATAGTTGTCTTGTCCTTGATGCCAAGGGAGTCCAGGACAGCTGTGGATGAGTGAGCACGGAGGTAGATCGGGCTTGGCTGACCAAGCCATTTATGGCCCTATTTGTTTTTGTTTTGGCTCTCTCAGAAGACAAGTGACTTAGCGTTGCGGGCAGTGTGGTGCCCCTCCGCCGTGGGTCTGGCAGTCAGCGTGCGGTAGAAGGTGCAGCCACTCAGGACACGGCCTGCTGTAGGGATAAAAGCTGGACAGAAAGGGAGTGCTGGAAAAGGGAAAACTCACACACTTCCTGTTTCGCTGTGGTGAAGAACGAGTCTTCTTGCTTGGGCCGGTTTATCTGCTCACTCCATCTCTGCCTGGGGAGCTCTTTGATGCGGAGCTGATCGGAAGGTTACAGTCTCCTTATCAACTCCATGCTTACCTCTGTTTGTTTTTATTCTGAAGTTCGTTCCCTCATTTTGCAATAACCCACAGGGTGCTGGGTGTTGCGCCAGCCGTGCCTCAATGAAGGATCTTCATTCAACACCTTTCCCTTCCCGTCACACCAGTCAATGCGACTCCTGCGTTTTCCAGCACCATTCTCTGCGCAGTCCAGACTTTAGTCAAGCCTTTGTTGGTGGGCAGAAAGGCTACCAGGCCTACCGAGACCTACCATGGGATCTTCAAAAGTAGGTGGCATGTCTTAATCTGGCAAGTTTAATTTGGAGTCGTAAGGGTGGCAAAGGGTACTGTCTACGGGGAAAGCTTTAGGGCTTCAAGGCCATAGATTCAGAGGGGAGATCTGTTTTTCTTTGGTGCTCAGTGCTCTAGCTATGCCTCTTTCATCCTTTTAGATGTGAGGTACATCATGGATTTGTTTGAAATATGCAGCCTGAAAAGGGATAATAAACAGAGGGAAAGCTGAACAGCAGATTGCAGGAAGAAAGGGTAGTTTTGGAGGTTATGGTCTGGATGAAAAGAGCACCATGGCTGGAGTGAAAAATGTAGAAGGAAATCCTTCTCTAGCACGGCCAAGAGCACAGTGATTTGCTGTTTGTTTAGAAAGATGATGTCAGGTTGACACTTATATTTTCTTCCTTCTGATCATCTTATTCTGCCTGCAGCTGGCTTTTATTGCAATAGTGCAGAAACCAAGAAGCTCTTTTGTATCACAGTCAAATGCTAGTAACATGATTTTTGAAAAAAACATGGGATTTGGTCAGGTATAGTTGCAATATTATTTCCCGCAAATCCTGAAAAAAATCCTAGTTAAATAAGTCAGCATGACTACATAAGGGGAACATTATAGGTGTACATCATTCTGGTTTTAATCCTTGTAATTTAATGAAGAAGCCATGGTTTCTAGGGAGTAAGCAGTAGGTAATTTGCATCAGAAAGTATTTCATGCAGTCAGAGATGCTGGACATCCTCAGTTTTGTTTTACCATAACAATATTTCAGAGAGCACTGGGAAGTTCAGAGTATTTTTTTACAAAAATAAGTCTTCCAGCTGTAACACTCTACTACTGTCTCTTGGATTAGAACAGAGATTGGGTTCTAGATGTACAGGAAACCTCTTGGAATTTATAATTTCTGTTTAACTCACTGGATTCTGGGTTAATGGGGCAATAGGGGGATGCTCAGTCTCCCATGAGTTTGTTTTTTATTATTGTCTCAGCATTTACTGAAGCATAAAAATATGACCTCAGGAACAAAATTCAAAAGAAATGAAATTATTTTTTTAATATCCTAATGATTTGGCTGAATGGTTGAATTTTTGTGCGTGATTGTTAAAGATTACAACATTAATCTTCTCTCTGTGTTGCTTTGAGCAAATGGCTGTGGATGATTGCAATATACAACTTATTTTTTCCACCCTGAGTATTTTAAAAAATCGCGTTTTTAAAATAATTTCATGGCATGCTGAAATAGAAACCTTGTTTCTGGATGGACAAAACTTATTCTTCATACCCACAGAAGTGTTGCTCTTGTTTTGTGGAAACACAAAACTTCCACTGTTTTGTGGAAACAGTATCATTTTAGTCAATAGTCCTGACTTTGCCAGGGGAGGATGAAGTTCATCTTTGTGTTCTGTGCTGCTTAATAGTACTCTGCTCAATACCCAAAGATTTTCTGCCCTGTTTAATATCCATAACTTAAAAGATATGCTACTGTAACTGTCAGGTAAAGAAGAAATCCCCATCAGTTGTGATTACCAGTTTGTGTTTGTTACATAAACAGGGAAAACTAAAAGAGAATTCTCTACCTAGCAGAATTGAAAAACCTTTTTTCTTCTAGTTAGCTGTAAATCTACTTGCTATGTCCATGTGATATCAATAATTTTAATGACAGTGTGCTAGAGGGTAGTTAAATAACCTCAGTACAGTTTGGTTGCTTACTACTTAGGAAAGGATTTAACTGTTTAAATGGTTGTTTAAATTATTATAAAATCTAAAGTACATTAGGGGAAATTGTGTTGGATAGTTAAATATATACATGTTTGGGAAGGTATGGAAACTTCCTAGTCTTAATGAAAGCCTCTGTGTTGTCTGTTAGGTGTTCAGAGTTCTTTGCTGGGCAGGGATGCGGATCTGTGTGTGGAGCTGTAAGCTTTGTTGTTTGAGCTCATCCTCCTCTGCCTTAGTCCCTTGTAAGGGTGGAGTTTCACAATTAGCTTTACCCATTTCCAAGATGCCTCTTTTCAAAGCATTTCAAGCTAAGTTGGAACGTGTGCTCTGTAAAATCCTTCAGGAAGCAAACCTGCTGAGGAAAACTGGGTGGAGCAGACAGCCTCGCTGATCTTGTCCCATTGTTGTGCTGTGTCCTGCACTCTGGGAAGTAGGTGCAGTGTCCCATCTGCAGCTTCCTTGTGAAGATCTCATGCCCTGACAGGGTGAGATACAGAACAGCTGGTGTTGTATATGGCATTCTAAAAGTGAATATGCAGGTGGAAATGCAGTGCCACTTGCACCAATTTGTCACGCAGCAGATGGGCAAAATGAATGCAAATTACAGACTGCTGAGGTGTAGCAGGAAATAGATACCAGCCCTAGTGCAAGGACAGTCATGTGCCACTGGCATTAGTGGGAGTTTACCTTGATTATTGCAGGAAGCAGATGTGGCATCTGAATGATGCCAAAGAGAAACCTATTCTGCTCAATTTGTCTCAGAGCAGATCCTGAATTCAGGAAATCCTAGAGAAGAATTTTGCTTCTGGTACACAAGACACCTGATTTGACTCATATGGAATTGGAACCATTGATGTTTCCTTGCTGATTTCCCTCAGTTTCTGGCCATTTTAGACAGGAAAACTAGAATGAGACAAGACTTTCTCCTGAGCCTTAAAACCTTGTCATCTTCATTCCCTGAGAAAGCCCCAGTGTAATCCCAGCAGCTTTTCTGGCCTCTGCTGTTCCTTTAGAGGCTGTTTCAGAAGTGTTTCCCTTTATTGTTTTTTTCCCATGCAGTTTTATGATTGGGAATTTTGGGTCAACATAAGCTTTTCAAATCAAGGCATTCTGTTTCCACCATATACTCCTTCCATGTTTGTATTTTTTATTACATACAGATCCTCCTTTTGAATGAAGCCGAGCTAACACAAAGCTTGGGATGGCTTAATTTGACATGCTTCTGATATGAGACAATCTGAAAGCTTCATGTAGTCTGTGGCCAGATTTGGTGATAACAGGGGGACAGATTTTATACAGAATTGAACACGGGAATTATCCAATTTCTCTGCCACTGGAGAGTTGTCTGGGGTATCAGTATGAATTACCTGTCTAGGGAGCTTTCTCTAATTTCAGCAGCATTTTTCCCATGAAGAAATTTGTCCATCTCTGTTCAGTGAAAATACATTGCTAGATTGCAGCATTTCACTGTTTATCTACCCAGCCTAGCAACTGTTTATTATATATTGTGGTTTAACCTCAAACAGCAGCTAAGTGCCATGCAGCTACTCACACCCCACACACCACCCATCATCCCAGGGAGATGGGGAGGATATTTAGGGAAAAAAAGGTAAAAAACAATAGGTTGACATAAAAGCAGTCAAATAATGGAAATTTTTATTATTGTTGTTGTTACTATTATTGTTATTAATAGTAATAATAATAATAGAGAGGCAGCAAAAAAGGAAAATCCCAAGAAAGGCAACTGATGTACAATACAAATGCTTACCCACTGACCAATGCTCAGTCCATGCTACAGCAGGAAATGGCCCCTTCCAGCCAACTTTCCCCACGTTTATATACTGAGCATGATGCTGTGGTCTGGAATATCCCCATGGCCAGTTCAGGTCAGCTGTCCTAGAAATGCTCCATCTCAGCTTCTTTCACATCTACTCACTGCCAGTATGTGGGAAACCAAAAAGTCCTTGACTGACAGTGAGAACTACTGAGCAACAGCTAAATCATCACTCTTGCCCATATTATTCTCATACTAAGCCCAAAACACAGCTCTGCACCAGCTACTAAGAAGAAAATTAGCTGTATCCCAGTCAAAACCAGGACATAAAGTACAGAAATATGTGTTATTATCCAGAAATATAAGCTTTTGAACTACAGAAGAAGGTGGATGCTTTGGGTCAGATTCTGAGTTGACATAAGCTGTCACAGATGCACACCAGCAGAAGAGCTGTATCAGACTTGCAGAACTCCTTGGGAGTGATGGTAAGAGTAGTTATCATGTACCAGTAAAGAGATTTATTTCAATAAATAAATTGAAGCACATCACTGTCTTACTATTTGTGTATTTATGATACATTACATTGTAATGTAATATTACAACTACTGCTATAGTGTTTTTTATCTTTTGTTTTTCAAAGCGCTTTAAGAGACAGGTACTATATGTGTCCTAAAACAGTGGAGAAATTTTGTCAATCTAAGCATGCCTCTCTGAGGACAAAAGACAAAGGACATTTAATAGCCCACAAGAGATCATCTCTAGGTGACTGTTTTGGGCTTGGCTTTTCATCAGTCTGTCCTGTCAGCACCTTTCTTGTGTGGCCACTGCCAGTGGGTGAGTGTCTGTGCTCCCTTTCCTGGTGCATGCTGACCTAGCTGGACATTGCCTCTGATGGGAAGCTCACTGCAGATAATGGAGGTCTTCTACTTGGTGTACAAGCATGCTTCCAACCCTGGTGAGGAAAACCTTTGAGGCTTTTCCTCTGAAGCAGACAGTTTGACTCATAGATAGCAGTTTTAATTCTGTTTCTTTGCAAGAAGTAAATCTGAATTTCAGTAGGTAAAATACACTGATTTATTCTATAAACTAAGAGTTTCAGGCTGCAGTGAGGCAAGTGCATTTATGATTTATTTAACGCACTGTTTATCATTTGTTCATTAAACACCCTTAAAAACCCAAGTCAGGATATAAGGCAATATTTTTCATTTTCCTTTGAGAGTAACATTTTTCTTTTGAGACACTTCTGTTACAAAAAGTCAGACATAATTAACTTTGCCCTTCTTATGCCTTCTAAAATGCATAATGAGAGGGATCCCTCTGGCTCTGTATTCATTGGTGTGAACTCCTTGTTGAGGAAAAGGTTCCTGAAAGGCTTCTTTGTGTATGATGTGAAGGAACCCAAGTATGGAATGCAGGGCTCCAAATCACATACCACTGTTCAGGAAAGGTTTCAGTGGGTATTTCTGGGAAAGTGTCAGCTGAATGTCAGTTGGAAAAGCTGAGACAATGTTGGGAATTACTAGGAAACCAAGAGAGGACAAAGAAGTAAAGTTTTTATGTCAATGTAAAAAATTCCATACCAGTTTTTGTTGTTTCTCTTTGCCAGCAAGTATTTTACTTTTCTTCCTCATTGGAAAAAATCTTAATCCGAGACTTATCAGTCTTCTGTCAAGAGATGAAATCCAGTCCTTGTTTGCATTACATTTAAGATTACTGCACAGACATGATTTCCTGGGAAAGAGCAGAGTTCCTGGGGAAGATGGAAGGGCCACTTAAGCTGCAAGCAGAAGGGACATTGTCAGAAAGCCCTCTGAGGTTGGTGGGGAGCTTTCATCTTCAGGTATTTGGTTCAGGCATAAAATTTCCACCTCTACTCTGGAGGACTTCAGTGGCCTTCCTAGCTGGAGTGTTTTTAATCTTAGCACGCATTTCTAGGCTTTGGTCCCTGTTCCCTCACTTTGAGCACGTAGCTGCCATGGAGTAAACAAAGACTGCTCAACTCTTGGTCTGAGAAAAATAAATTCATAGTGTTGAACTTTCATCAGCTCTCTCCAGAGTGTTCAAGCCCTGACAGGTCATCACATAGATCTCAGTTGTTTCAGTTCTGACACAGTTATTTCTCTTGTGTGTACTGAATCCCTCTAAGTACTGTTCAAGTTTACACAGTGAGATATGTCAGATAAAATAATTAATTTCTGAGGAACGAACCTTAGAAGGTACAGCAAAGCAGTAATAAAGTTCAAAGTTAGTAAAAATAAAAAAATATCAGTTCAGTTAATCTTTGTGGGTTTGTCTCACAGATGTCTTTGACAACCTGGACTAGAAATGCTCAGTCTGCAGCATGTTCATATTCAAGATGTTTATCCAGATGGTACAGCCTAACCAAGGATATTTTGCTCAAAAATACATTTTGTTTTTAAAACCAATTTTCATTTTTAAAAGAAATTAGGAGTGGAGGGTAAAATTTAACAGCTGTTTCTTGTTTATATATGAAAGGAAAGGGGAAAGTTTAAAATGGATCAAGAAAAAAGACATCCAAGTCCCAAACAGCACCTCCTCCCCTCTTTAAGTGACTTTCTAGGATAAGTTTGTCAAACAGCTTCTTGTTTGAGGAAATTCAGTTTAGAAGCTGGTGCTGAGACCCTCTGCAGCTCTTTGAAATGATGTTCTCAAACAGGTTCCATGAATTAGGTGAAAGTCATATGTGTGAGTCAAATTACATGTGTAACTGTTGTGGACTGGGTTTTCTGTTTGTTAATAATAACATGGGACTTGCATTAGAAGAAATAAAGAATAAGATCTGCAGTATATACAAGAGAATGCTGAAAAGGTTTCAAATTTACAGTACTCTATTTTGTGTCCCAGCCATGTTACTTCTGGTCTCAAACTGCTGTTTCACTGATATGATGGGCAGTAATTTCTTCAGGCTCACCTACTGTGGTGCAGAGGTGGCATTCAGCCTTCCCAATGAGCTTCTCCAACCCAGCATTTTGGTTTGAGGTTATGCCAGGATCATTATAGCTGAAAGACCTTCAGAGTGTTTTCCTTCTGTGCAGCCTAATCAAGACAACTTCTTTTTAAATGAGAGTATCTACAAGAACACAAGAGAAGGTTGTCTTAAGTTAAATGCACGTTTGTGTTTGTTTTCTTGGCTTTCTTGTAACTCAGACTCATTCCAAACATAACAGACACATTTGCAAAGCATATAAGCCATGCAAAAGACTATTACCTGCAGTGAGGGAAGAAAACCCCAGCAAACCATTAAACAACAAATGCACATTGAACTCACCACCGACTTTGTGATTTCATCTAAAAGCTATAACTTAGAAATATTCTTGTTAGTGAGGTATGGTCCTGACTATTTGTACTTCCATATTTTTCATTTCTCCAGTTGAAGTTTTAAGGCAATTTTCATACAATAGTCTCAGAAATAATCTTGGAGGTGCTCAGCTCAGAACTATTAACAGGACTATTTAATTTCAGCCTTAGTGTCATTATGGGTCTTTTTGGTTGCTTGCTTGTTGGTTTTTGTTTGTTTGGCATTTAGGGGGTGCGTTTTTTTTTGCTATGGAGTCACACATGAGCTTTAATGCAAACTTGATGAGAGGTTAATGGCTGTTGTACAGGATAGCAGGAGGGAAGGAAACACTTCATAGGACATGCAGAACAAGTCAGAACAGATCCAAGTGACAAATTATTACTCCCATTTTCATTCAATCACATATCATGATATTTGGCCTGAGTCAGTTGTTTTCCAAGCCAAAGTAATAAGTTTGTAATTGTTAGGCATTGCAATGGAATTAGAATGAAATATCAGGATCTGTTTTGGTATTTATGAGCCATGAACAATTGCTTGCTGTACCTTTCCTGCACACAGCTGCAGGGGTCACTTACAATTATTTCAACTTATTTGAATGTATGTAACCTCCTGGCTCATGAGGTGTGTGTTTGGGGAGTGAGCTGTGTGCACTTGGTATATAGGAACTCACTGAGGCACCTCACACCCTCAGGAGAGGATCCCTGCAGCCTGCTTTTCTGAGGCAGGCTGTACCTTAACCTGCAGGTGTGCATGTCTGCATGAGTGGGGTATCTGAAACAGAATGAAGGACTCTTTACCAAAAATAGTAGCTTCTTGTTCTGTGCTTTGTAATGGCTGATACTGTAATAGAAAAATGGCTTTAAGGTTCTTAAGGAGTCATTGAGTTTATAGACAAAGACAGAATTTGCTGCAACCAACTTTTTTCAGGGAGTTTTTTTTTATAACACTTACTGTCCATTGTCTTTCCATAAGTTAAGTTGGATTAGTACCCATGAAACTAAGATCACAGTAGAGAGAAGCATCTGGTGAGGTTCCTACTCACATGTCCTTGCCCTTCCCTGTCATTCTATCAGTTCAGCAAATACTGCTGAAAGAAGTACTTCCCTTTGTGTTTAGACTCAGTCTGAATAAGACAGGAAACACAGGCTGGTCCTCTGAAATCTCTTTCTCTTTTTTATTCAGCTCTGTTTTGAAGGCTAAAATGGACTGAGCAGCTGGAATAATGTTTAGATTTATACTATACAAAGCATGGGGTGCTTGTTACCAATTTTATTGCATTAAGCATTTTTGGGAGTAAAGGTGCCAGTGTGTCTGATAACTTATTTGCTTAACCAATTGAAAGCTGTATACATTGCTGTATGAATGTTCACCTACCTGAAAAATAAGTTTTAGTCTTGCAGATTTCTAGTTAGGAGTCACATAAGAATCTTTGTGAGACTTCTATTTGATTTGGCCCTAATAATACCTAAAACCCTCAAACCTGTCTTCATTCTTTGATCTCTAGCACATCCCAAAAGATTTTTCAAAATAGTTTTGTGTCATGGTTTCATTTTCAAGGCTGCTGGGTAAGAAGTCAATTAGTATTGCTGGCAATAATAAACTAATATTGAGGGAGAAAACTTTAGCTTTTTTGGGGGGGCGGGGGAGATGGTGACCTTAAATAGAAGAGGATCTCTTAATAATCTCTCTTTGTTCTTATTTTTGCCCAGAATTCATCAGTCAGCCATCAAAATAAGACATCTAGAGCCCTGGAAAATTGCTGTAATCGTTATTGGAACAGCCGTGGCAGCAGCTATCACCATTGGTCTTCTAGTTTATTTTCTGGCATATGGTAAGTTTTGCATAATGTGTCTCTATTCCTATGCTTAGTGAATTTCCTCTGTGTCTGTTGCGCCAGATGATGCTGGGAGATTTTACCAGTCTGTCTAAAGCTTATCTGGGGAAAAAACACTGGCTTCTTTAGAGCCCTCTTTCCATCTTCATTTAGTATCTTTGTAGATCTCCTAGGAACATTTCCTGCTGTGCAGGGTGGTTTAGGGCTGTGGTTTCTGTTGGTTTTCATTTACTTTCACTAGTTTCACATTTTTCTCATGATCTGCTTCTGGTTTAAAGTCAACACACAAGTGTCTGGTGTCCCTTTCATAGGTGGCAAACAGAGCCTTCTGCATGTCTCTCTGGGGTGTTTCTCTGTTGCCTTTCCCTGATCACTAGCAGCTTCCTGCCAGGGCTCGGTGTTGAGTGGACAGGCCAGGAAGGTAGGTAGCTAAGCAGCAAGGTGCAGCTTGCGATCCTGTGTGAGCCCCAAGTGCTGTTGGTTGGCCAGAAATATAATTGCTGGGAAAACTTGGATTGGATCACCTAGCTGAATCACATGCTTGCTCCTGGCTTTTGGAAGCTGTATTTGAATGAGTTGGATACAGGTGAAGGCTCATACACTCCCTAGATGTCAGGATACCAGTCAGTGCCAGGTGTTTCTCTAAAGTTCATTCATCTTGGTACTTTGAGTATTGCCTGTTCCTCTTCTTTCCCTTACAGATCAGAAGCTGTTCTATTACAGTGCCAATGTAAAAATCACCAACATCCGGTACAAGAATGAATTTTCCAGACAGTCCTCAGGAAGGTTTAGAGACCTGAGCGAGAGGGTTGAGAGACTGGTAAGTTTGGACTATTGTGCCTTTCCATTAAGGACTGTGTGATAATGCAAGAGTCATTAATGTGAACAGCACACTGGGAGACCACAGGGCCTGGTGCACCCCCAGTCCCCTGGAGGGCAGACCTGGGAAATGGACAGCAGGAGAGGCACGATCATACTTTGCAGACCAGGCGCTTGCCACTCGGCATCTCATAGCCTGTCTCTTCTCTCTATCTCTGCAGAGCTGCAGTAGATATTTAAAATAACTTCAGCTTCTTTCTATATCACTGGTCATAGAATCACAGAATACTCTCAGCGGGAAGGGTCTCACAAGGACCATCAAGTCCAGCTCTCAAGTGAAATACCCATGCAATGACTGAACCCAAAACGTTGGTGTATTTAGCAGCAGGCTCTAATCAGCTGAACTAATCTCATCTTGTGTGTGTGTTCTCTTTCCATGCCCTGAGCTGAGCCTTGTGATTTATGTCCCATTGTCTCTAAGGAAAGCATTCTTTTACACCCTCTCCTCTACAGGTGAGGAACTCTACCTGTTGGGCTGTTACTATGTGTTGAGAAAACAACATACAAGCCCTTTTCCTGTGCCTGTGGTATGTTTTGTTGGGAAACGCTCCTACAAATAGCAGAGGTTGCTGAGTGGCTCTCAGTCATACAGTAGCTATGGAAATAAATAGACACATTGCAATTTCCTTTCTTGTTTTCTCTTTGAGACACTACCCCAGAGATGCTAATTACAAAGTTCACCTCTATACAACAATAAGCATGTGGTTGTGCTTGTATCTTTTTATGTTTCATTCATCAGAATCCGATGCATATCTCCTACCTCCTGTTTAGCAAGTGTGCATAGATACCCAGTTAATAGGACAATGCTTTGCTCCCCACTATCATTTAATTTAGGGCAATGTCACATGTCCACAACAAAATACGAGCTGTGCTGGACATTGCTCTGGAGAAGTAGAGTTTTGTGCAGGGACTTGGTACCGCTGAGGGCTTCAGTGGTCTTAGTCATGTTGTCCTCTTCTCTTTATGTGTCTGCTCTCTTTCTGCCCTCCTTGTCTACTGGGACCCATACCAGATCTCCCAGGATGTGCTTCTGATGCATATCTGTATATATAGAGTGTTACATGAGCTGTGTTTGCTTAGGTGCTATCACTTTACAACTATTACCTAATAATTGTGGGCTTTTCACCTTGTAATATAGGACCTTGGAGAGGGAATGTTCTCCCTGACCAAGAAGATAGTGCATATTGCTGAGGGGGAAGGAAAGCAATGACAGAGAAGAAGTCTGAGGAAAAACACTTCATTGAGTACAGTTGTATCCCTTCCTTGCATTCCATTTCTTCTTCATTTATTTTAAAAAACATGTGCCTCCTTTGGCAAAGAAACACTTATTTTAGCTAAGGAGTTCTTTCAGACAGTGTCTAATGCAGTCAGATTTCCTCTGAGCATGGCTATCAATTTAGATGCTTGAATGGAAGCCAATGCTTTAGAAACCCCATCTCCTCTCTGGGTGTTGAGCAGTTCTGACAGTAGTGACAGTAAATACCAGTGCAGGTTGAGCAGTGAGAAGCATAATATCAATGTTAATTGTACCTGATAAGTAACATCATAACAAACGTACACAGAGCTGTGTTGTCTTTCCTTCATTCCTGCAACTTTTCTTAAGAGCTGTCCTTAATTCAGCCATTAAATTTTACATTACTCTCTAAAAAGAATTCTCTAAAATGAATTTTATGAATTCTTTGCTTATATAAATGATCCCTGCCATAAGTCTGATTTTTGTGGTTTTAGTTCCAGGTGTTCCATTTAACAAGGATGTATGAGATTGAGAATTGTCTGTAATCTCATTGAAGCAACTCCATACAGTAATGAAACAGTGTGTTCCTTGTCAGCCTGATTGTATAACAGCAAAACTCATCTTGTGGTGATAAAAATCAAAGCAATCTTTCTAGACACATGTATCCTCTTGATATCTTGACAGGGAGCTGTCTCCAAACATTTGCATTTTTATTCCCAGCATCTTCACAGCAATTCTGTGGTAGAGGAGGAGAGATCTGAGTTCTTTAACACATTTTCTAATTTGTCTGGATTTACCAAAACCCTTTGCAGTCTTTCCCTGGCTGGTGTCAGAGTCTGGATGTCCAAGCCTTCCTATTGTCATAGTAGTAAAAGACACCTAAGCTCCTGTTGTGAAACAGGAGTTGTGCATTGTGAGTCAATGCAGATAAATGCAATGTCTTTCTCAACACTTCGTGCAAAGTGAACAGAAGTGAATCATCTCTGATAATCAGAAGCATTCAAATTACCTGAGTTAGTACAACTCCCTGCCAAGAGTTCCCTTCTCTGACTCCTTCCTGATGAAGGCCTCCTTCATTTGCCTCTAGAAAGGCCCAGAAAGGAGCTCTTTTCAGTGCTGGTGTTTCACTAGGAAAAATGGTTTTGCTTCCATATGAAAGTCATATCGTGACTTCCTTGGGACCTGCAGCAAATGCCCAATGTTTGCTTTGGTTTTCAGATTTGAATTGTAACACCCATTGTGTGAACAACATTCCTGACTCTTATCTCATTGAAGGTGGGAGGGAATGCAGCCAGATCATGCCAGAGAGCTGATGAAGCTGGTGCACCAGTCAACATCTCAGGGCTGACTGGAAAGTCTGGAAAATGTCTTCTGGGGTGGAGCTGGGGGGGACTGAGGAACAGATGATGAAAGGTCTTTGCTCCTTGACTGGCTTCCTGTGAGTGTTCCCTTTATGCTGTCTTGAAAAATCAGACTTGACTGAATGCCACTAGGGAAAGAGAGATTCCAGCTCACCAGAGCCTCCTCGTTTTTCTAGCTGGACCAGTCCCTCTTCCTTGCCAAGCTAAAATGCTCTATGCCAGACTGTCCCCTCTTACACTGGATAGAAAGAGCACAGTCACAGCCTTACGGCTCTTTCTCCAAGCAGCCTCGATTTTATAGTGGGTTCACTTATTATGTGGCCCATCCGCACAACTTTTACCCACTGTTTTTCTCCAGCTCCTTCACTAGACTTGGGTTTTGTTTTCTTCTCCCACAAAATGTACTAATTCTTTTGGATTTCCCAAGAATGCCTTGGAGATACTAACTACCCTCTTACTAGCAGTATCCTGGGGGAGATTTCCAAGGCCTTGCTTTAAGCTTTGTTTCTTCAGCCTCTCTGGCATGCCAAAGAGTGGAGGGAGCTGTGACAATCAGATAGACCTGGGTGACTGGGATGATCCCAGTTGCCTACTCTGGGCAGCTGCAGTAACTGCCCTGTGTGTAGGAAGAAGGTGGAGGGGTATTGTGTCTTGTGTGGAAAGTCATCTTCGACCCCAGGGGAAAGGGATGTGCAGTCAGGAGAGCTTGAAATGAGTATCTCAGTCTCAGTGGAAGTTGTCTCAGCTGAAGGCTGGCAAGTTTCTAGCTGTGAGAGAGAGGTGGATCTCAAGCAGCTGCAGCAGGTGACCCCTTCAGTACCTGGCTGGTTGCTCAATAGAAACAGACATCAGCCTTTACCCTGCCCACCAGGGGTTTGTAAATGTGCCTGTTGGCTCCTTTTTGCCACTATGATAAATTTCTGATACTTCCTCCTAGAAGTGGGGGGCTTTCCCCTCTTCAAGGAGAGTCTATGCAACCCTTGTCCTTTCTCAGCTACCTTGTTATCTTCCTGTCTCCTTCTCTGGCCAGAGCCATTCCTAGCTCTGCTGTGTGGCTGCTTCTCCCTGTCTGAGTCCATGTGTCTCTGTGGAATCCTGTGCTGGGCACTGTACCCTTCCCAGCTGCTGGGGCTTTGTCCTGTCATTCCCTCCTCACCCCTGCTCCCATGTGCTGGTAAGCCAGGCTGTGAGCTGGATGCATGGATGTTCCTCAGGCAGGAGTGTAGCATGGCTCCCTTCTTGGCTGGGTGGCTGGGGAAGAGTTAAGGTGTTTCTTTTCTCTCTTGGAGTGTCTTGAGCCATGGAATGGACTGACATGGGTTTCCCTTTTTGTCTCATAATCCAGAAGGCACCTGGGCTACCCACTTGTCCTTCTGCTATCTGAAACCAGCACAGAACTAACTGGCTCTGGGCAGAGGGGTTGGGGATTATATTAAAAAAATCCCTGGACAGTTCGCCTGGCAAGCTACTGCCTATCAAATATTTATATTGAATTAATGGAATTTCATCAAGTAATTTTCACCTCAGAACTCAGCCTTGTGTGTCAGGACATCTCTTTTAGAAACAGACGTCTTGCTTCAGCTACTTCCAGTGACAAGAGAAACTTCTATGTCCTAAGTACAGGTGTTGGGGGAAAGTTTTTAATTAAACTTGTTGTCCTGTCTGATAGAGCTGAATTAATGTGGGTTTAATTTAATGTCTCTTTTGGTATTGCAAAGGCATCTAAGATTCCACAGGAAAATGCTGCACAACAGCTCTGATAATGATGCCTGTTCTCAATAGGTTGAAGGACTCACTGCTGAGTCCCTGTTCTGGAACTGGTGAGGAAGGAGGCAGTTTTCTCCCTTGGCAGATGATGATTTTAGATGTTATTAAAATGCATCTCTCACTATGAATTGGGTGGAGAAGCAACAGAGGAGCAGCCAAGTGTCATGCAGCTGCTTCCCTCCACTCCAGCTCTGACACCTGGTAACCCTGTTTGGTGGAAGGGTTAGCCTTCAACAGGATGCTTGTAACTGAAAGGCTCTCTCCTTTATACCCAGGGATAAACTTGCATCATCCCAATATCGGGAAGTATCTTGCATCCTATAAGTTGTGAACAGATTGCTGTCACATCTGCAGGGCCAAAGGGTCAGTCAAAATTCTGATTACAGTTTCCGTCTGAACTGAAGTCCAAGGAAGCCTATCTGAAAACACCAAGAACACCAGTGAGTGAGCAGATGAGGCTGCTCTTTTACGGCACTTGGCCTTTTAAGGTCACACGTGACTCAAGTCTTCCTGGGGAGCAGAAGTGTGTGTATTTGGGAGAGGGAGGGTGATGAAATACGAATTCCTTCTGAGCACACAGCTGCAAAGCCAGGTGAAACTGCGCATGAGGTCACACCTTCCATGTGAGTGTTTAGATAAAGCTCAAAAGGCTGTGGCTTGCTCCATCAGTGCCTTATGATCCTTGGGTTGGGAGGTTAATTCAGTAGGAGCAGATCCCCAAGGTGGCAGGTTTTTGAAACACCCCTAAAGAATATTTGTTCTGGGAGACCAGACTCTGAGGATCATTTTAGAGGTGATAAGCAAACATGCCCTGAGAAAAGGGAATATGATGAAGTTCAAGGGAGCCTAACATGATTCTCATTTTTATAGCAAATGGAAAAGTGCAGATATCTACAAGTATCATGTAGCTTTGTTTGCTATGCCCCCACTTACTTTTCCCCTTTAGCCCCTAAAACAAACTAAAATTTAAAATAAGTTTTCCAAATCAGAAATTATGCTATCTGCAGTACCAGATCTTTCCAAAGACTTTTCAGAGTCTTGCAGCACCCAGACCAAACTGAGCAAGAATGTTCTGGGTGTAATAAATTTCAAAAGAGATTTGGTAGTGTTTATGGATAAAGATCACAGTATCTAAAACCTAAGTCTCTATTTAAACTCAAGCATTCCTAGGCTTTATATGTGATCCGTCAAGTAATTACATAGTACCAATATTAGGTGAAAAGAGCAGAAAGAACTTTTACTGAAAGATCTTCATATTCATCAGGAAAGGCAATTTTATTTACAAATGTATCTATAGTACAAAAGCCAGAATAATTAAGCTTTTTAAATTTAACTTTTTAGAGACTTTTAAAATTATAGTCCTCTTTTTTTTCTTCTGAAAAACAATGTCGTAAAATCAGGGAAAAAATCTTTTATCTGTATTAAAAAAGTTAATTTAGGAACATTTTGAGAAGAAAAATACCAAAATAAATTTAGGGGATTTGATAACTTCCACTTAGTTTTAATATAATCGTATATATGTATTAGTANGATTTTCCACGGCAATTCAGCCAAGAAGGAAACAGCAATGGATCAGTGGCCAAGATGACAGGCTGGCAACATGTTTATTTAGCTGTGGAATTAGAGGTTGATGGCACACTTGACTGTCAGTATGTATATATACAGGTGTGGCCCTAAAGAGGTGAAATGCTGTACTCTGAGGGAGGAAATAACTCACTGAAAACACCTCCATCTCACTTGTGATGCTTCATTTTAGAAGTTCCTATTGAAATTAAAAGAAGAAAAAGACCACTGGCATAAGTATATACTGCACAGATTTTAAAACTGGCATGCTTTCTTGCTTTTTAATTTTGTTTCCAGTTTTTCCTGTTTCCATGGGTCACATGGAAACCGAATAAACTAGCACAGGAAACTAAATAATGAAGAAAATAAAGCACTTTTAAATGCTGGTGTGAGTTGAAGCAGTGTAGCACATGAAACTGGCTTTAGTGCTTCTCATCACCTCTAAGAGCTCAAACTTTCAGTGAGCTCTACCTAAATTTCATTAATTTTCAGGATGAAATCATTAGTTATCAAAAATGTGCCTAATCAAGTATTTTCTCCACGTAATTTCAGTGATCCTTAAACTTGATTGATTCTTTGAATTATCAATGCAATACAATTTTCTCAAGTAATAGATTTTTCTTTTTAATTTTTTTACTTGGTTCATCAAAGCAGAAGTTGCAATATCCATATAGAAATCCAGAGAAACCATAAGACACCTCACCCCCAATAAACAAGTAACTAATACTGATCCAGTGTGCATTATGAAAAGCTCTAAAATGTGCACAAGGAGAATGGATGTGAGCCTGAGGTGGAAAAAGGAATTCAAAGTGAAGTAAAGCACAGCTATCGATAGTGCATGTGATTAAGGGTAGAACCTTATCTTAATTATAGACTCACAATCCAGAATTACTGCATTGTTTGTGAGTAATTATATCAATGAAGTGATTCAAGATTCAAACCAGTGATCAAAATCTGGCTGGTCAGGAGAGTGGCTGCTTAGATCCTGGTGTTGTCCAAAGGGAGAATCCAAATCCAACACTGAAGTTGTGTGGTTGATGGTATTTGGGCACTTGTGAGCTGAACACATAACCAACAATCTCCCTTAGGTTGCACAAAACTGGTATTTTCTTAAGAGGAATTTGCTCTTGTATTTCAGCTCCTTAACTCTTAGTATTGTTTAAAAAAAACCCCAGAATGCACATAGTAATTTTCCTGGGGAAAGTGTGTTATTTTCGGAAGAAAAAACCCCAACCACAAAGCCCTTCTCTGGATATTGGAACAGATGCTTTTCTCCTTAAACCTGATTTTCTCTCCAAAAGCTGGAAAATCCCCCCACTAAGTGGACAAAATTTTAATAGCAGTGTGAAAGTTTTAGGAAGTTAATTAAGGATAATTGAAAGCAGGGAGTAGGACTGAGAATACTTAGGTGACCTTAATTCCAGCTGTCACTAATACACATAACTATAATGAAACACTCATGTCATTGCATGCCTTTGAAATTGGTTGCACCAAGCATAAGCATGGAGCTTTAAATCCTGACATTATCCCATGTATTAGTCCTCTTAACTACTTTTATCCGAAAGACCAATCTTTTTAGGAACTACTCTACGAGGACAATTACTCCTCTTTTGTAGATGTGGCCTCTGGGAGCCATTCAGATGAGCTCCTTATTTCAGTGCAGTCAGGCAGCACTTACTCACCCCTCAGCTTTAGCAGCCCAGTTAGCTTAAACTCTGTAAGGAGTTTGTGATGCCATTTGCTGATGTTGCCTGCTGTGAGACTGGCCACGTGTGGTTTCTGATGGGAAGGTTTCTGATCCTATGGTTTGCTGGAGGCATGGGGACCATTGCACTTGCTCTCCTTTAGGTCTGTTTTCTTCTTCTCAGGCAAGGACTGTGGCTGTAGGGCTGTGGTAGCAATTGGGATCTCTGTTTCCAAGGAGAATGTAATATCCACATCCTGGTTTGGAACATTGCCACATTCTTTTCTTTGCTGTCACTGTCAGTCTTTCTCCTTGTGTCCTCTCTCAACCCCTTAGTTGAAATTAGGGCAGTAAAAATGTCAGGTTCTCAAAGGAACAGCTACTGGATTTGTATTATGGTTAGCTCTAGGGGTCTCAGCATGTTGAGCTGTAAACTGGGGAGAGTCATGAGGTACATTGCAATTAATATTTATGGTCAAAAAGCTTTAAAAATCACTAATAATAGGCTTTACATCCTAAGAAGCTACTGAGGTAAGAGGAAGATGTAGTATAAGGATAGCTGTTGAAGGACTAAACTGGCAGCAGGCAAAAAAGCAATGCTATTGAGCAGCAAGAGACTTTGTGCTCCCAAGCCTATGGAATAATTTTGAACATCCCATGCAAGTAACTCAGTGTTTTCAGCAAATATTCCTGAGGAGAGTTCTGTCAAACTAGATTTAAGATAATTTTTGGATAAACCCTGTGACCCAGTGTGTGGTTTCAGAGCAGTGTATGGTGGGAGAAAGCAAGGGCTTGACACAGCCAGCCTTGCTGGGTCATCTCCAGATACAGCCACACACATCTGGGAAAGCCCAGCTCATGTCAGTTCCATACTGCCCTGGAGCTATGGGATCCCTGTTGTGACCTGTTTCTGGAGCTTTGGTGTTTGTTGGGTCATGGGGAGGAAGGACATTGTGTGAATCTGAAATCACAAAGATTTTTACAAAAAGAATCACAGATATTTCAGCAGGTTGCTCACAGGCCTTAGAGCATGGTACTCAGTATTTTCTTGGGGCAACACATGAAAAAGAATATGATGATGAGATCTGGAGTTTTTTGAGACAGAATAGGAAATATATTCATCGAACTATAAAGCAACTTCTGGCTACATGGAACAAGGAAATATTTCCTTTTTGTCTGAGTTTGTACAGGTGGGCATGTTTTGCCTTCTTACTGCATCTTTGGTGCTAGCCACTATTAGTTACTGTATTGGATGGACCAGCACTCTGGAACAAAGTCCAGTTTGTCTAAGAAGATAGTTCTGCATAGAGAGAAGTGTAGTAAAAAGTATAGAGAATATGAAATTAAACTGAGGAAATTAGAAATGTCATTAAGCCAAGCTAGCCAGTAAACATTAGCTAAAAGAAAATCTCGTTTGGGCAGATGTTAAAATAAAGAATGTCAGGAAAATGCTTCTTGCTTGAAAGGAGCAGGACTTGGCACTTGGGTCAGAATGCTCATAGACCTAGCCTGCAGCAACAGCTGTCACAGTTGAGCTGCTGCTAGACAAGGGCCAGGAAAAACAGTTGCACTTAAATAGTGGTGAATTTAAGGGATCTGGTCATGACAGTGTCACTCTTGAGGGGCTGTAATCAAAGCAAAACATTTAAAATAAGTCTAAATGCTTCTTCCAAGTGGGACCAGGTCACACCTAGTCACTGGACAAAGTCCTATCTACTTTTGCTCCCACAGTTGTGACTCAAGCTGAAAAGACAGCTATAAACAGGCTGGAGAGAAATGTTTTCTGTTTGGTGTGTGAAAGCTTCACCAAAAAAAGAACTGTAAAAATATAAGGCAGAATGTTAATCTCTGAAAGTTTTTATCTGAAGGCATCTTCCTACATACTCTCCTCTTATATAAACTCTGTATGAATATAAAGATTACTCTTAGTAATTCAAGTTATCAAAATCATAGTTGAAGGAAAGAAGAGATTCGGGTCATATTTGCCAAATGAATTAATCAGCAGGTGAGTGGCAGGCCACAATGCAGAGGTATGGCTAGCCTTTCTTTCATAATAAGACACAGTAGATTGCAAAAATAAAAAAATGTTAACTCACATTTGAAGGTGTTAAAGGCCCTGCAAGGTTCACTGAAAACAAAGCCACCCTTCACTTATTTTTTTGTCTGTGGGTGATGTAGTGCTAAGGCAACTCTTAAGGGTGGGAAAGTTAGTGACAGTGTGTAATGGGAAAAGTGTCTACTTTCTCATTCAGATATGAAAGTGTGAAAGAGAATGGAAGTAACACAAATTTAGTATAATTTAAAATCATATGCTTCCCGTTCTTCTCATGAAAAGAACTAACATGCCTTCTGGATTGAATGTTCTGGAAACAGTGTCTGTTGCTGAGCTTAGTTGCATTTGAGCTCCATAGATTCTTTTTGTTAAAAGCACTGTGTGTAGTTGTGTTCTATGAGACACCACTGGAAGTCTTTGTCTCTGGTGCAGCACATGGTGTTCCTAATCAAACTGTATGGAACATCTTGGAAGTGGTCCTGGCTGAGGAGAAAAGGAGAAAGCTGAACATGTTGGGAGTACACAACCACACAAGCTGCTTAGGCTGGAACAAAGACACAAGAGAATGGGTAATAGAAGTAAGGATCCCTGTATCTGCCACAGGAGTACAGGTGGAAAGTGTAGCAAAAACACTTGACATCTAAGACAGTAAGAGATCTTGAAAACACAACTGTCAGGAGAAGATAAAGGATTTGGGAATGTCAGATGGACACAACCCACACTTCCAAGTGATTGCGAGTTCCTGCCCTCTTCCCTTCCAAGCTGAAAATCACTCTGCTTTCACTGTACTTGTTAGCAATGCAGCAGCTTGAGCTGTATCTCAGCCCAGCTCAAGGTTCTTTTGATTGGAAAGCATTCTGCAAAGAAGTTCCTGTCCCAAAGATCTCAAAAGTTCTCCAAGACAATGCAGCTGAAGATAGCACATGCCACTGCATGCCACAAAGCTGGCAGTGCTGCTTAGCCACATGCATCTGCTTACACAATCACTGCTGAAGCAGTTAGCACTGTGGCAGAAATGATAAGCAAATGTTATCATTAGAGAAAGCAAAGCAAAAAATCCCTTTTTGTCTAAGGGCAACTGCTTCCAATAACCAGGGGAGGTTGTGGTGGAGCAGGATGCAGAGCTGTAGGAAACAAAACTCTTTTAAACTGGGTGCATCATATGATGCAGTGATAGCAGCTGGCAATCTGCAAAGTGAGAGCTGAAATGCATTCTGCATATCTACAGTAGCTTGTTGCAGCTGATATGTCTTTTTCCATACAATTTTGTCTGTTCTAAATGCCAAACTAATTGCAGATAACTGCCAGTAAGAGCAAGGTAAAACGTGAACTAAGTGCATGACCAGTGCATGTTTATTTTTTCTTTCCTTACTAATGTATGCTTAAAATCACCTTAAAATAATCATTGTGCAGTTTTTGTCTTGAAATTATTCTGTTTTAATATCCCTGTGTAATGCCATAAAGTTTCTATTTGTGACAGCCAAAGCTGGAAAAGGGGGGATTTGTGTTCCCTGGGAGGCATCGTCCCTGGATTTCATGCTTACATGCTTGTTTCTGTATCTGACATATTTCAACATATTTGAGAATCATTATTTTTTCCTTACCTTTGGAAAACAGAACTTGGCTAAAATAGACAGCCTTTAAGGGCTAAAAACTGAAAAAAACACAGCTTACATGATGTTGTAAAGCATTTCTGTGCAGTTTTTCCTGCAATGCATTTGATGTTTACAGGATATGTTCAATTTACTGGGTCTTGTTGGTAGGAGGAGTTGCTGCATAACTCACCAGTGACTCTGATATTTCTCAATCCTTCAGTTATCCTGAGCCATTCCTGGCAGAATTTCATGTTATATCACACTGAGCTGTCTCAGACCGATCATGCAATCTTGAGGTGACACCTTGACAGGATGTGTTTAAGCAGGAACCAGTAAAGATGTTATTTGGTGATCGATTCCTTAGGAGTCCTAGACTTCCAGTTTCTGATGAGAATTGCTTGATGATTGTCCAAACATGGGGAAAATCAAAAGGGTGATAAGGGATATGATACTTGAATAATAATTTTAAATTAGTGGTGGCTTTGCTATAGGTTTCTGTAAGACCAAGGGTAAATGCTGTGTCAGAAAGGACCCCTGTAAGAGAGGCTCAGTGCACTGCAGAGCACAGCATGCTGCAGCCATACTGTGGGCATACTTTAGGAAGCTGTGCTTTGGAAGACTGCAACAGTGTGTTCTAAAGATGTTTGTGTATTTCTCATTACGCCTGGGAGTGGTTGAGACAGCACTGCAGTGGCACACTGATGTAGCCATAGGACATTTAGAAAAATGAGCTTGATTTTTTATCATGTGCCTTAGGTCAAATAGGAAATGGTTAGAAAAGGTCTGTGACAAATATTATCTAGAGGCTGGGCTGCAATAGTTTTCTTGGCTCTGTAAGCTGTGAGCTTGTAATTGAATGCTGTTCTCTGAATGCTCCTTCCAGCAATATGTCTGCTTCCCTCCTTTTTTGTTGTTATCTTATATTTTTCTTTTTTCAACAGATCGACAAGACATTTTACAATTCCATTTTAAGGAAAAAATACATCCGTTCACGCTTAATCAGAGTGAGGTATGTGAGATTATAATAAATGCACGCAGCTGAGATAAAATTAAATGTACACCAAGCCCAGCTAGATCTGATTCAGTAAAGTGTATTGTGTGTAAAACCAGAGCATAATCCCTAATTGAGCATAATCTGGTGTTCTGAACATTGCTGTCCTTTGGATCTTAATGCAGAAGAGACCCTTCAGTCAGTCCAAATTCCAACATGTTTGTGTTCAGATCTTGAGCAAGCTTTAGTTATGAAAACAGAGATAACGAAAGCTATCTAAAACCAAAAAGGTTTTTGAAAACTATTTATTATTCTATAATGCAGATGTAATTTCTACCACTGCTATTGCACTGGGCTTGTCAAGTAAAACCAGGCTGTGCTGGCTCAGAAAGTCCCACTTATCTTTGTGGCTCTAAGAATGGGCATAAGTAGGTGCCCAGGGAACAGCAGCAGCACAACAGAGGTGTGATAACTGCTTCTTGGTATGCTCCCTGCCTCCAGGTATTTACTACTTGGGAGTTCTTGAAGTGATTGTGGTTTGTTTAGCAGCCCTTGGTGGCATTATTTCCCAAGGACTTGACTCCTGGACTCTTGAAATCCGTATACCTTGGCCCTCTAGGAAGGAGATACTTGTGAAGAACTGCCTTCTTTGGATCATTCAATAACCATTCAATAATTCAGCTCTTGTGCTGAAAGAGATGATGAAAAGTTGATTACTACCCCTCCTCTCCACACAATTACTGATACTGGACACTCCCATCATATCCTTTTCTCTCTTGTATTCAATAAGATCCACTCTTTTTCTTTTTTTTTCCAGTTGGAAATCCCAGTCTACTTAGCATTCTTTGCATTCAAATTGTTTCTTATCATCCTGTTCCATACATCTCTCAGGTCTGCTGCTCCTGCTTTTTTGAGATAAAGGGGTCAGGGCCGTAGCTGAGATTATCACTGAGCAATATGGAGTTCTTTTTCCTCTTTTATTCTCTGTTCAACTGCCAATAATACATAATGTCTGATTTGATTTTTTTTAACCACTCTTAAGTGCCAAAAATGATCTTTTTATGTAACTATCACAGTACTAAGATCTTGTTCTTGATTGACAGTGCACATCACTTTGCAAATAAACATTGAATGTCTTCATAATCTTAGAATAAAGCTGCAAGACTAAGATCTAAAGATCTAATCCTTGTGAATATGTTTCTCCTTGTTCTTACATGGTTTGTGACATCCTGCCTCTTCCTCCACCTTAGCTTAATCCCCAGTTACACACAAGTCATTGGAATGTAGCTTTAAGGATATTTTTTCATACCTACTAGAATGTTGCAAGCATAGGTAGGGTGATTGAGGGATCTGAGAGACCAATATGTAGGGATAAGTGGTATTTTTCATTGCTTCTTGGTCCTAAGGACAGACTGAGGTACTTGTGATGTTTGCTGTGTTGGATGCAAGATTTGTATGTGCCAGAGCTTGCTTGCTTTTTCAGATATACGCTCTTAATGCCTCTTCAAGGGCTCAGATTTCAAGTTCTTTTGAGCAGGATCATGGTTGTTAATCTGCTTGGAAAGGACTGTGCCTATCTTTTGGCTCAGAAAAAGCAATGCATTTATAATGCCCACTGCTCACTGAGAAAACAATACTAATCTTGACTAGGTGTCCTTGGATCTCTGGATCTCTGCTATATAATAAGTGAATCAAGGTGGGCAGTACTTACCTGAGGGTTTCGAGAGGTGTGGTGTGCTCACAAGTTGATACAGAAATTCCAGTATGGCAGAGCACAGGAAAAGGAGTGGGGGGAGAGGCGAGGGAACACCTCAGAAATGCAGAGCAACACCCACAGCTGCATCAGATAATATCTGGAAAATAAACGATGCAGCAATCACACTGAAGTTGGAACAAATGGAAGAAACAGTCTGTTGAAAAGTTCACATATAACATCTCAGTCTCAATTATGAGATCCTTGAGGCAAGGAGTGTGTCTTTCTGCTCATATATGAACCACTTGGCATGCCTTGATGTGCTTAAAACACATGCACACGGCCTTTTCTTTCCCTTCACTGGTGATATCAAGAATGTCTCAATTTGGTACATGTTCCTTTCAAAGATTAAAGCCTAATTGCATGAATTCTGTAGAAGTTTTTTTCCTTTATGTAATTACAAATTTCCAAGACAGTGCAATATGGCTAGGAGATCTTCCCTTTTCCTTTCCTGTCTAAAGACACAGCAACCTGCTTTTAGCTCTCCCCCTGTATGAACCAGCTGTGATTTTGTCTGTTGTGGCTTGTGTCTCATTGTTTCTTGGTTCAGGTGGGAGGAGGCACAAGAGAGAAGGTTCCTGGTGCAAGCTCTTACCTTCCCTTTGTGATGACCAGGGATAAGCCATCTGCAAGTACAGAGCAAGATTTACTGTGCAAGATTAGTCAGTTTGATAATTGTAGTCTATCAATTCATCTCTTGCAGTATCTGATGCTTTAAAGAGAAAGAAATACTACTACCAGGTGAATTCAACCTGGTTGTTACAAGACTTTTCTCTCTTTTCTTTCCTCTGATCTTACATTATAACTGTGGAATGGTGTGTCTCAATGGTGTGCTGCTTGCACTTTTCAATGAGGTATTAAGGGCCTCTTTTCTGATCCATCTCTTTGACTTTAATAAATAGACTGCGGGTATGCTGCCAAGTTTCATTTATTGTTGCACAACATGAGGTTATTAGGAGCATTCTCCAGGAGGTTGTTGTGGTGGAATTAAGTTGTGTGGCCTTTCCCCATCTCTCAAAAAGTTCCAAGTACCTTTTAGATGATGATTGTAGCTTTTTATTCTCTGTATGTTCAGGGCTGTTGAAAGTTCTCTGTAGATACCATTAATCATCTACCTCATGTTTCTGAAGTGCTGTTTATCCAGCTTTTCATTGTAATCACATCAGTTCATTCCTTCCTCTCTTCTGTCTCAGTCATGTAGTCAGTGACTGCTTTTCAAACTCTGTTATAAAATTAGTCTGGCCATTTGTTCAGAGCAAGCATCATGCTGCCTTCTAGCCTATGATGCATTTGACCATTCAGCGTTCTTGGATTTCTTTTGGAAATTCCTTCTCACAAATGTTTGAAAAT
Source organism: Anthoscopus minutus (assembly GCA_013399455.1). Lineage (NCBI taxonomy): Eukaryota > Metazoa > Chordata > Aves > Passeriformes > Paridae > Anthoscopus > Anthoscopus minutus. Next base: position 38,075 of record VWYI01036209.1, on the reverse strand, counting down.
GTATCTACTCTTTTGTTACACTGCCACTGCTAGAGGAGCTAAGATAAAAGCTAAGAAAGGCAGAAATGGGTTGAATTTAATGAGACTCTTTCATTGGTTTGTAGCCCAGATACTGATGGTGTGATGGCAGAGGCTTTGCTCACATTCTGGTTCTCCTCTACGGATTCTAGAGAAGCACTGCGGGAAAGAGTTGGGAAGATCTTATGGAGGGGCTTGAAAAAATACACAGGACCTCTGCAAATAAATGTCCGATCTTCTACTGTCTCAAGTAAGTGTATTACATTTCTTTTAAAAGTAATTATTTCCATTTCCTGATTGATGTGACTTGGTTTTTCCCTTTTGATGATAGCTTTTGATGTTACTGTGTCAGAGTGACAGTCTTTTGTGCTCCTTATGTTAGACCAAAATCAGTGGCCAACCTCCCAAAATCTTTAAAAAATATCAAAAATATGGATAAATGGGAGCAGTTACTTTGTGGCTTCACAGTACAGCCTCAGCCTTCCTCCAAATCACAGTACCAACTTTATGTTACCATCATGGAGCCTGAAGGCACAGGAATTATACTTGAATGACAAGGCGAAAGAACCAATGCTCTGAAAAAATAATATTTGGTGGGAGGATCAAAATCCTTGAAAATTCCCCAGAGGAAAGAGAAAGAAAGGCATAATGTTCTTATCTACATGACCTGTCAGCTAGGGATTCTATCCCCTTCTTCACAAAACAGACATGAATCTGCAGGATATGAACATAAACTGCACTATCTTCTACATTTCAGTTCTGCTACAGAATTTTTGTGCAGGCTTAGAGTCTTGTCTCTGTCTTGGCTTAAGTTATATATAGTCAGCAGTTTTCTGGGTCTCGGACTTTTCAAGAATGAGCTGCTGGTGGACAGGTAGGGACAGATACTTGCTCCATTTGTTTTTGTAGAATTGCTTACTCCTAAGTGCAAGGATGACAGTACAGTAATAGGGTGGGTGCTTGCTGCTTGCTATTCCACACCAGACCATTTGAACCAGCAGAAATCTGCAGAGGCTAGACAGCTGCATTTAGAGAACAAGAAAGCTGGGCCAGATTCCATGCTGGATGGATCCAGATTTCCTCCCACTCAGAAATGAGCAGAAGCAACTTCTTGCTCCTCCTCTTGATGCTTGAACTGGGCATGTATTTGCATTGTGGTAATGCAATGAAACTCAAATATGAGCTGTCACACCCCCATTGTTTCTTGATGGGCCAACCAGCCTTCTCCTTTGGAATGGCTCAGGATGATAGGTGACATCCCTCTGGGCAAATAATTACCATTTCCCTGCAGTGTTGTTTATATGCCAGTAGTTCCTGTTCAACAAAGTGAACATGCAATTTCTTCCAGATAAAAATAGTGTGTGGGCATCTGAGAGATTCAAAAAGTTTTGGTTTTTGTTTACACAGTTGGGTCATGGGTTAGTGAATTTTGGCTCCAGATTAATTTGATGCTTTAGATAAAGGATAAAATTGGAAAGAGTACAAAAATTATTGTTAAAAAAGGACTGTGATCTTATCAAGTCAAGCTGCTTTTATTCAGTCTGGAAAATGTGGGAAGCAGTTCAAAACTCTTTTAGTTGACCTTGAAGTGCCCCAGGATTGTTACAGTAATGAACTAATAGCTAATTAAAAAATTGGCTAATATAATTGAATTGCAACGTTTTCATTAAATAGTCTCACTAAGAGATGGCATCTGTATTGCTTTATCAAAGTTGTGTGACAAACTTTGCATTGCTTTTCTTGGCTCTCCCAACCTAACCATAAAACACTGACTAGACAGGTCAGCTACTCATTACAGGACTAGCATTGAGCAAGGACACAAAGGAACATAAACAATACCTTGGCATTTCTAAGAGACAACAATAAAAGGCTGTCCAAAACCAAAAATTGATCTTTGCTAATAGGATTTCAGCAATGCTGAAAGCTGAAGCTTAGGCCAGCTCCTGAATGGTGTTGCCATTTCAGGTCAATTCAGGGGAAGAGTATAGAATGGAGACCTCCTGTGCTTTTAGAGGAGATGCTGGTCTCAATTTATAAAACTTATTCCTCACACCAGGGAGAAGTGACAATTTTCAACAGATCCTAGAGGTCCAGAGACGAATCTAGGTTTTGCAATTTCTACTTTTCTCTCCCCTCCTGAAATATCATTAGTATTTAAACCATGGAAACCTAAGAAGTACTAGATTTTTTTTCCATGCTCTTCAGGCACCTTTCTAAATCTTGCTTAATTGTATCTTTTTGCCAACCGGAATCCTTATTCATCCTAAGGCATCTTCAGAATGACATTTTCATAATGGCCTGTAAAAAAATCATTAACCTGTTCTTTCTAACCAACTTACCAAAATATTCTAATTTAGGGGCCACGATAAAGCTCAGTTTAGGTAAGCATAGGTCACTCAAACAAATCCAGGTCAGGCACTTATTTATATCACATGATAGGGGGAGTCTGATAAAGGGAACCTTCTCAAGTCTTCCTCCCCCAAAATAATCACCTTGTTGTTCAACACCATGTCTCAACTTGTGCGTCACTCACAAGTATTTGTCTTGAGAATCAGCTCCAACAAACTCCTCCAAACTGGGTCCCACACTTGGGACCTTCAAGCTGCAGTTCAGGGCAGCACTGTAACACTAAGGATTCTGCCAGACCAGGGGTAGAACTTGCTTTGCCTCTGCATTCCTGAGAATTTGGAATAAAGAGGGGATGAAGTCTAAACTGACAATATTTTCTTAGTTAATTTTTTTCCTAAAACAGAGAGAAGCTTGATTATACACATATGAGAAAACAGAAAATGTGCAAAAATTCCAGGAAAACAACATGACACTGTCTCTGGTTTGTCTGTCACTGAACTGTAGGTGTTCTTTACATAGGACTGCAAAAGTACATTTTTGTCAGGGTATCTTCAAATGTATTATTACTGAAGTTCCTGCTTTCTTATTTAGCTAAACATCAGAGTCCCCTGGTCAAAGAACAGACATCCAGACATTCCCTCTGATTTTGATAGAAAATAACTGATAGAATTCTCTGCACTTGTGTACAAACCCCACTAGAAGTTTTTCAGTGAAGAATTAGGCAAACTAATTCCTACCTTCCATTAAGAGCAGTGCAAGGGCAATCAAAGTGAGATATCAAAGTGTCAAATGTCTTGGAAACACTCATGTTAGCACTTGCTCTTCCACTGGCACTGAAAGAAGGTGTTGCAGTTTGCCTTTTGTATAGTTTTGGCAACAAAGAACTCTCCTACAAGGCTGATTTATTTTCCTGAGGGTTTCTTAGTTAGAAGTAATCACCTGACAGTCCGGATCCATATTAAGTAAAGTGTAGAGCAGCTTGCCAGACTATTTCCCTTTGTCAGGTAGGTTGGAAGTATACCAAAATGTATTTTTGGGAATGTACATCTGACGTCAGAAAGCAGCTGGTTGCAAGATCACTGGCACTGTTCAAAATGAGTAGGAAGTATTCCCACCTGTTGCACAGCCAAAGGTTTTGACCATGAATAATGAGTCATGAATTGGTTTTGATCAACAAGCCAACTGTTATTGTTTCTATTTATCTGGAATCTGGGGCTTGCTAAAGCTCCTACCAACTACAAAGTACAGAACCCGGCAGACAGATTCTTACTTCTTTATCGAGTCTTCTGTGGGAGTCATGCAGATAAGTGTCTGACAGGGTTGATGAGGAATGTTCCATGTCAAATAATACATGGAGCAGTCTGGATATCTGCACTTTATCAGCCACAACAGCATCTCTGGGGAGTGGAACTGTACACACGTCTGTACATTAGGAAACAGTGGAGATCTGATATTCTTCCACTTTGAGGTTACTAGTTTGGCACAAGGTGGTGCATTTCAGTAAGAGTCTAGAGAGAATGATTGAAATGGGAGGGACTGTAATGTATTTTAAAATTAGTATTTTTCAAGGATATGGCTGTGATAAAGGAATTACGCAGAAAGTCATCTTGACCTCACTTCTCATGACCTAGATACATTAAATTGATTTTCTCACTTAAACCTTGGCTTTTCCCTGCCTTGACTGCAGAGGTTGAGGGCAATTTGGGCTGCCTTTACTGTAGTGAGACATTGATTGCAGCTGGGGCATGAGTGTAGGTCAGGAAGGAAAGTAATGCTAAAAATCACATATCTTTCGATACCTGCTACAGAACTGATACATAGCAGATCCCTCAGGCTGCAGGACAACCAGATGGAGCTGGAAGTACACTGTGGGGTATGGACCTATCTCTGCCTCATGGATAGGATTAAGATGTTGATGGGGGACAGTGGAGGGAGTCATAGATGCGAGGACAGATGCAGTGATCATCAGCAGGGAGGGAACAGCTCAGTGACAGGGACAGTTAGAGGCACAATGCAGTTGTCATGTCTCCATCAGGTTACTCTGTTGAAGGGATGAGAATTGCATCACCTGTATCTAAGCCATGTTTTGCTAGTTTCATGAGGGTGCATAAATCTGGAGAGGTAATTCCTGTAGAGAAAGCAGTGAGACTATTGGAAGGTTAGTGAAGAGACATTTTAGGACATATGAACTATGTAACCACAAAAGAGCATGCCTTCCCTGCTGAACCCAAAGCTCGTGTTTTGCCATCTTTCAGGAAATTCCTGCAGTTCCTTTTGGGTGCAGTTTTTGGAACATGACTGAATCTGCTGCTCACTGCTATAATTCCCATTTTCCCCAGTACTTCAGACCTTTGTGGTCTTTAGTAATAAAAGTGCATTAGAGTAGAGCTATTGTCTCCAGCTCTGCCTACACTGCAGAACATGCACTCTGTGACACTCCTCTCAGTGCCCAGTTTGGTGACCTACTGCAACTTGCCAGTGATCCTCTTTTTGTCTGCATGTGCAGTTGTTATCCTACATAACACTGGGTGAGGCCCTTGTTTTTGATGTAGATGCGAATTTTGTAATTCTCTCTCCTTTCAAGAAAGTTGTTATTAAAATGTGGTGGCGAAGGACAGTGGGAAAAATGTTTTCCCTGCTCCCTGGTGCATTTCCCAAAGCAGTGCTTCAAATGTATTTCCAAGAATATGTTACGATACTGAAGCACATGCTCCTTCTTATTTTTCTTTACAATCCTTTCCTCCATTCATATCCCATTTAAGATAATCTCTACCTTACCTTCTCTGTGTGAAAAAAACATCTTAGACAAGCAAGATGTGGGAGCTTGGTATAGCAGAGGATGGAATATGCAGTTTGCTTTTGCAAAGCAAAACATAACTAGAAGTTATGTTTTTACATCTAGAAAATCTATAGATGTAGAAACCTATAAAGAAAATCAAGTTACTTTTACGAATCAACACCTGGGAAAAATTATGTAATTGGGTAAAACCGCATCAAATTTTTAAAGCATTTATCATCATTAATTTTGCAGCCATCTCTGGCCCCTTCTATGCTAAAATATCCCCTAGCAATAAATTTGCTTGCCTTGCTTGCATTATGTCAACATAATATCTGATACACTTATGTCACAGAGCTCTGTGTGATCTTTTCTTTTTAACCTAAACACTGTGTGGATAAAATGAAATGAGGCAGTGGACACTGACTGATTCCTCTGATGCAGTGACACTGATATTATTTAAAGATGTAGCAGTGAGCACATTTTTCCACAGGAACCTCTGAACCTCTCCCAGATAAGATGTCCCATTCACTCTGCAGTTTACTGTGGGCATTTCCTTCCATGTTTGCTCAAACACATATGTTGAGGAGTAAAAAAGTTCCTTACTGATAATTTATTAACCTTAAATAGTAAATGCAAGTTAATCAGAAATTAAGAATTTAAGTGTGTTTTAGAATTACTTTATTTAATAAATATGTAAAATAACTGTATTGACAAAATTACTTGTCCAGCTGGAGAACAGGGCCCTCTTCTGAGAAATGGAATCCCTAAGCTGCATTTCAATAGATTGCTGTGATTTTAATTTAAACATTCATTTTATCATTAAAGTTAAGCAAGCTTGAATTCATTAACAAGCTCCATTTTACAGGTATTCAGTGCAGGTTCAAGTCAAACTTGTTTACTGTAGAAGCTTGAACACTGTTTTCCTAAATGTGGCACAAACAACTACTTTTGAAGCCATATGTGGTTGGGACAAGATATGACACTTTAATTGTTACTAATTGATGCTTTTTCTTGGTAGTGCAAACAACTAGGGCAACCAGTAAATGAGCAGGGCAGCGAAATTGTCTCTCGTGCCTTACAAGTGATTGCTTCAAGGCAGGGCTTGCAACACGTTGGCTGGCACAATATGAACATCTATGCTCTTGAACAGGCCAAAATGTGAAGCTGGTAACAAATGAAGGCAGCATTTGTAAAGCAAGTAAACCAGTAAGCAACCTGAATTTCAGCGCTATCATGTAACCCACAGTGCTCTCTGCTTTTGATGGGGTCCATTGTGGGCTCACCTTATCTGAAAATAGGGTCAGTTCCTTCAGTTTTCCAAACACATGCATGTGCTCTGGGTTTGGGACCTTACCCTAGTGAATACAGCACTGAATTTGCTGGCAGGGTATCACCGGCCTTTTTCCTTCAGTAGTGGATGGGTAGGAGACCATAGCAGCTGCAAAACAATGATATAAGATATGCTGACATTCAAAGCTGTACAGACTGGCAGTGTGTGTGGGAAAGGCTTGTTTCTCCAATTACACAGAATTTGATCCATCTGGAAGCAATGGGTAAAATTTTGCCCATGTGAAGTTTGTACTTTTTTCTAGGTGCCTCATAAAAAGGCAAACAGAGATATAGACAGGTGCCTTGCAGGGCACCTGTGACTCACAGCAAAACTCGATGCAGTGGGAACATGCCAATTGAACTGCTTCCGGCACTGCACTTGAACAAGCTGGTTGCTCCTTTTGTCTTCTCAATGAGCTTTGCAACATAATGTAAGTAATAATAATTGGCTGCAGGCTTTATAATTATGAATTATGAGGTAAATGTCTCTCCACCCAGAGAAAAGCTAAAAGACATTGTTGTCAATATTGCACTTAAAGGCAAAAGGTCCTCTTTCATTGTGAATTACATTTCTTGGTTTCTTACCAGCTTCTAGATATAAAGTATTGGTGTGACTCAAACAATGAACTAGTTCTGAAGGCTGTATGAATTTCTAGGAAAACACTAGTTGCTCATCGTAGTTGAAAGAAACAAGTAGGGCCAGATTTTTCAAAGCACTTTTGGCCAATATAAATATCCAGGGGAAGTGGCTAATTCCTTTGTACAGTTTAGTAAACATTAATGTTTACAGCACTGCTGAATCCCTCTGTTGACCTAGCTTTTGCTCTGTGGTATGATTCCATTTTGATGTAAGTGTTCTAGGAGACAACCAACCATATTATCCATGGAAATTCACAGAATACAACTAGTATTGCTGAAATGCAAAAGAATGTGTACTTTTAGTGTTTTCCTCCTCTTTACATATGAAATGATAAAGTACAAGTGAGCACTTTTATTTGAAAGAGGACCTTGGAAGCTGTGTCTTGCCTGCCAGTGAAACGTTATTATCTTCATCATGAGAACAGTTCCTGTTTATAGTGAATAAGACTTCAGCTCCTTCTATAGGGAATAGACTGTGTTGCTATATAAATGTCAAATTTTAACTCATTTTCCATCCCTATAAAATAAAGCAACAGTTGTGTTGTTTTTGTCTTGATACAGGGGTTGTTTTGGCTTTGTAATTTTAAAAGTGTTAGCTGTACTTAGAAATGATGCAGAGTAACTTGTTCAGTTTTTAGAGGTTATTTATTGTTTTTTATCATAAGTTTTGAGTTAAGAGTGATATAGGCTCTGCATCCTTTGCAAATACGAGGTAAATCTTATTTTAAGAAGTTAAAATGTTTTCTTTTATACAAAACAAGCAAATTAATTATTTAACTCTGTGTATTTTAAATGTCTATTGCTATTACCTTATTACTAATAATTAGTTATTTGCTTATTTACGTAACATTGGTACTGTGGTTAATTCTATCTAATAAGATTGTGTTTTCAATACTGTAGAAGATGGAGTAACTGAAGAAGAAGGGAAACTGAGGCAACGCCTACAATCTTCTATCTTGAATTTTTACTTACATCTATACTATATAAGATCTAAAATACACATCTTCCACTAAGCAACAACTACTAATTACACTACTGTCTAATTTACACTTTGGTTGTTTCCAGGCTATTAAGGAGCTTTGGAAACTTTTTCTATGGACAGAGGTTAAAAGGAGTATTTTTTTGAGGGTTAGGAGAGCTCAGGACAGGCAGAGGAAAATTCCGTGTGTCTCTGATTCCCACACAGTTGTACCCACACATGGTAGCCTTAGCACTGCCTTTGGTCTGTAACATTCCCTGCAGACTGCAAGCTGTACGTGTGCTGGAGTTCTGCTTGCTTCCTTTTTTCTATCATAATCTGCACACTGTCACATTAAGAAATGAATGGACACATGTCTGGTACTGGTAGATGGCAAACAGACACTGCATGCCTGAGGAGTGTCAAGCCTGCAAGCAAAACACGTGGTACAAACCCAACAGGCGACAAATATAAGGCAGAGCCCTTTGCATTCAAAAGAGACTCCTCCAGACTTGGTGTGGGTTTGGCTCAATACTAGGATGTTATTCCTTGAGCCAATGCTTGCTATTGTCAGCATGAACATGCCATATTTTCAGTAAACACAACATGCATATTAAATGAGGGAAGGTATTGCTAGAACCTGTTGTGCCATGCAATAAATTGCTATGAACTACCTCTTTTAGTATCAATAGTGTACCAATAAGATATGAGAAAGCAGAGTGAGCCACTGCTATTGAAAGCTTCCATTACTGCAGTGAAGTGAATGCCTTCTGATCTTGAAGAGGGCACAGAGTACCAGATCTCCGCTGGGCCTCTCTTGAGTATACATGAACAGTTGATTGTTTATTTGCAAAAAGAGGAGCTTCAAAAATTTCCACCATAAAAATTTCTTCCCAACAAAACTGCAGATCTTAAGTAATACAAGACTTGTTTTGTCTGTACTGCCCTCCAGAAACACCAGGGGCCAGCAGGATGAGAGCCTGGTCCTCAGACAATAGTGACAATAGTTCAGCTGGCACATGAACATGATCACATATGAGTTACCTTGGTTTTTTCTAGCAGCCCCTCAGCCATGCCTCCTGTGTGCCCTGTACTCACACAGCTGTCAGAGGAATGACCATGAGAATAGGGAACCTTGTCTGTGCTGGCCTAGCCTTACCCTGACTGTTTGTTGTTTCAGATGTGGAGCCAAAAAGAGCAGAAGCCATCTTCAATGACAGTAAGTGAGGCTTTTTCTTAACATCAGAAATCTCATCTCCAACCTTTTGAATTGGCATAAAGGGTCCCTGCACACTTTTCCTGGCCCTTAAGAGCCTTTTCTCATCCTGCTGTCTAATGAATGTAACCTTGTACTCTCAGAAATTGGGACTATGTCATTCTCTTTAGCATGCATTGAAAGGAGAAAGGTACCACAAGGAAATGTATAGAAGTTACATCAGCTTGTGGTTGTAATCAAAATGTTCTGGAATTTGAAATGTCTGACAGCACAAAACTTTTCCTCATGGAAATATGTGGAAATGTGACTGGTCTTCTCAACCCATTGCTGTAGGGGCTAGATAGAGAGAACTTGTTTTAGAGTTTTTTAAGTTTTCAGAGAAAGAAGTCAGCTTGCTTGGAGATAAAATAGTCATAAAAGGTATCTTTGCTTACAAGTTGTGTTTCTTTTAACTCTGAGTAGGTTTGATGAATTCCTTAGAAATAAGCTGTCAAACAATGGAAGATTACATCACTTTTTGAGTCTGGTGTAGGTGCTGGTGTTCTGGGGCACTGATAGAGTTGAGTTTTTTCCCTGTGTTTTGAACATTGACTGCTCAGGTGGTTGATAGGATTGTGCAGTTTTAGGACCAGTTACTGAGGATTGCAAAGAACTTTCAGGAGGGAAAAATGTTTTTCTTATAAACTATGGTAAATTCTGAAGTTTGTGTTTTACACAAAATTTTTGGACAGGTAGATTTAGATTTCACTGGTTCTTCTTTGTGGTTTTAAATCTCAGAAGAGGGCAGAATCTGTACTAAGCCCATGAACTTCTCAATGTGGTTTAACTTTTCTTTCTTCTAAATTTATGAACAGCTTTCAGTCTCCTGCAGTACTCCTGCCACTTTTGACCATGAAGTACTGTTAACATAATGTTGTGCAGATCCTAGCGGGACAGGGATGAGATAACACTCTCTGTGGCTCCAGTTTTCACTTCTGAGGACTTCAAGGGCCCTGGGGCTGGCATCTTCTCAATAATGAATTACCAAGCTCTGCTTTGGCTCACTCCCAGGTCACTGTTTGGGAGACGAGCCATGCAGCAATAGTTTGGATTGTGTGGTCACTATGCAAATAATTCTCATCTCTGTCTCTTTTTCAATGAATTGGGATAGTCCTGTGTGTCAACTTTCCTAATGTCTAGCTGAATTTGGGACCTGGATGAAAACTAGTGGGTCTTGGTCCAGGTAGGATGGATTTGACGCTGTTTGGATGGGAGAAGGCGGCTGAAGTAGGTCTTTTAATTGAGAAAGTTTCTAAAGCTATGCAGGAACTTCAGATGCTCCTGAATATCCTGAGTTTAATAGCTGAAACTATGTATATTTCAATTTCTCTCTGGGTTTGGACAAAAATGCTTATTTTATGTCATGGATGCATACCATGCTGGAGGTATCCACGCCTTTTGTCATCTCTGGTTGGAGTAGTGTGATGCTCTTTGCTTGAAGTGCCTCTCCAGGTCCACTTGCAGACTGCAGTGATGAGTTACCTGTCTCCAGGTGATATCTTGCTGATGATCTTGCTGTAATCTATGTGCATGCATGGTAAAAGCCCACAACTTGGATAATTCCCATTTTAGGTTTTGCCTTTTTCATATTTTATCCTAATGAGAAATTACTTGGGACGTTAAAGTCAGCAATGCCTCTATTTGGGAGTCGTCTTGGGTGTGAGGTGAAGGTTTTGATTCCTGAGTTGGGCTGCTCACACAGCTAAGCCTGAATGTTTGACCATCATGGCTTTCCATGATAGTCAGTTGTTCATTCAGGCTTCTAACACATGGGTTGTGCATGAGAAGCTCTGATTTGGGGGGTGGGGGGTGGGGAGGTGGGCTGGTGGAAGGTATATTTTCTTGTTGATGTCAATATATTTTTACAGAACATAGGTGGTAATTTTACATATGTTTCCCACAGCCATTCACAGGATTTACTAGACAGAAGAGTAGCTAATACTCTCTTTGTCCTTTCTGACAGTCTGTGGGTTACGGCAGAATAGATCAGTGAAGTCGATGGCAAAATCCTCGTCACTGCGAATCGTTGGCGGCTTGTCTTCTGCAGAGACTGGGGATTGGCCGTGGCAGGCCAGCTTGCAGTACAATAACATCCACCGCTGCGGTGCAACGCTCATCAGCAACACATGGCTGGTGTCTGCAGCTCACTGCTTCAGAGAGTAAGTTCCCATCTTAGAATCTGCAGCAGAATGTGCCCCTCTGTATCAAGTTGTGTGGCTCTCCAGACCTGCACCACACCCCTGACTCTTTCCCAGAGAAACCAGTTTGGAAAAGTCAGGGTTAAGTAGGCCTATCAGCTGGATGTTTCAATGAGAAATTAAAGACTGGCCCTTGGGAGCAGAACTGGCAATTTTATGAGTGAAAATCTATAGTCACTTGGTGTACAAAGAACTGAAGAAAAGGTGAGTGAAATGGTGGAGTATTTGTTTCCTGTTACACTTTACATTTCTTAAACTTATGCCTTCACGTTACAATGGGGTTGCTGCCACTGCAAACTGCTACCAGCAGTTACCATCCCATGTTCCTGCTCCTCTGTTCAGCCATGCACTCCCATTGTTTTTGTTTAAAGCATGGCAATTGTGAAGCTGCAGGGTATTTTAAGATGGAACAGTTGATTGAACAGATTATCAATGTGCAAAAGAGTAAGCGAAATGAAGAGTTTATAGCAGAAGAGCTTTTGGATTTGATGACACCCTAAGGCCACACAATGGTTAGAACAGGGACAGGAAGCAGGGGAAGAGTACAACACCATGGCTGAGGAGGGAATGCAGGAGTGCCCTCTTCTAGCAGCCCACAGTTCTGTTATGGAAAGTGATGGATGCCACAACAGTCTAGTAGGGAGCTGGCTTGAAGGTGTTTTACAGTAAAGGTACTCTGCAAATTTAAAGTCCCAAACACATATTTACAGCAAAATACTTACAGCACTCTTACCCTTTTCAGCATGACTCACCCTCAGAAGTGGACTGCTACTTTTGGAGCTCTTTTGAAGCCACCAAGCCTGAAGCGATCAGTCAAGACAATTATTATCCATGAGAAGTATCTCTACCCAGAACATGACTATGACATCGCCCTTGTGCAGCTCTCCAAACGAGTTGAGTTCACGAGCAGCATACACCGTGTCTGTCTGCCAGAGCCATCTCAGACTTTTCCCTACAATATTTATGCTGTCATCACAGGCTGGGGAGCTCTCACCAATGATGGTGAGTCCTGAGTCTGCCAGGCGACCTGTATGGTCCATAAACAGTGGCTCTGAGTGAACTGGTATCACTTGTGTAGCCACATGTGATTATGACAGCAAGCCTAATGTTTGCAATAGGTTTGTAAAGTTGTAGGCATCAGTTTCTTGTTCTAAAACTAGAGTGGATAAGGACAGAATTACAGTCCACTGGAGCAAAAAAAAAAAGACTTCTGTTTTCCCAGCCCTTCCATTTCATATTGTAAATTCTTTAAAAATGTGGTCCAGCCACACATGTGTTTATATAGCTCCTAAAAACTATTTTGCCAGCACTAGTCAGAAGCTACAGATAACTCCATGAACTTTCAGGTAAATGTGGAGAGTGAGAGTGAATTACCCAAGCTCACACTCTTACCAGGCCACACTAAGAGTAGTTTTATCAATGGAATCAAGATGTCTTCATTTTGTATCATCTGCTCAAATTGCTAGGTAATTTGTGCTCCATGGAACATAGAATTTGTATTATGTGGAACATGTGTAAAATATATGGCTTTACACTTAATGCACTATGTTCCATGTGATCATTACTTCAGTCTGAATGGTACAGTTCCTAAGTGAGTCTCTGATTCTATGTACACGCCTGACCTAGGCAGATCAACTAGCAAAACCTCCACATTAACCGTCAAGCTGGTCCTCCACAACAGGACATTAAACATTATTTCTGTATATTAACTACTGCCAAGTAATTATGCTGATAAATACCCAAATTGTATTTTCTCTCAGGTCCCGCCCCAAATGCTCTTCAGGAGGCAACAGTGAAACTTATTGACTCAGAGACTTGCAACAGAGAAGAAGTGTATGATGGGGACATAACACCCAGGATGTTGTGTGCAGGATACTTGGAAGGAGGAGTAGATGCTTGTCAGGTAACTGTAGCTGAAAATTAGAAAGTAAAACTATTTTAATGCTGATTGCAGTATCTGATTGACCAAATCTTAATGGACAGTGTATTAGTTCTCTAAATAGGCTCCATCGAAACAGGAATTTAGTTGTAAAGTGAAATAGCATTTAGTACACATCATTTAGCACTAAATGCTGTTATAGTAATTATGAGCTAAAAATTAAATGTCTCAAGTAGCTAATGCCAGATATCTGTAGAGATGAGAAGGAAGAAGGTGAAGAATATTAAGTCACCAGAAAAAATTTAAGTTACTCACTGAAATTAAATTCTGGAGTGGATCGTATCATAACAGCTCTGTTACATCATGATCTTTGGTAACAGGATTGGCCTAGTGAAAGGAATACTGTTGGAAACAAAGATAACTATAAGGAAGGTAGGTGTAAAAGAATGGGAAGGAAACATGCATGCTCCAGGTTTGCAAATGTTGCAAGGAAATGCTTATATTAAAAGAAAAATATTTCCATAGTTATAACTTCTAAAAATATTATTTAATGTTATTTTTAAAGACTGTACTCTTAAAGTGCTGGTTTAATATAGACTTTTGCCTTAATCCCAGTCCTACAAAATTTTTGCCCAAAGACAAACTCCCTGCAGAATAAGCCTGGGAAGCTCATTCCTCTGTTCATGGCTCAGCACTGAAAAGACCTAAGCAGAAGTGTGCAACTGCTGTTTAATTCAGCAAATAATTTTGGTGAAAGTTGGAAAATTTGGTCTGTTGTGTGAGGATTGCCTCTGAGTCTGTAAGGTTTCCAGTTTAACTATTATTACCATGTCATGCTATTTACAGTACCATAACTGAGCCTTGGAAAGTGGATAATACCTTAAGGAGATATCATCTAACTAAAAGACCAAGTTCTTGATGGAAGCTCCAAGCAGAAAGGAGCTCTAAGCTCCTTTTTGAAACATTATTGCTGAAAGTGACTAAAATTCCTTGTTTTTAGAATAGCAATTACTATTAAAACATGTTAAAAGAAAAGGTTCCTGCTGCCTGAGATTGCTGCCTATACTAGTGTTTCCATACTCTGTAGGAGGAAAAAGACAAGGCAGGTGGGAAGCAGTGTATCACAAAACAGAACAGAAGCTTTTTTTCAGGTTTTATACAGAGAAAGAGGTCAGGAGGTCCCCTGACTAACAGGAAAATGCCAGAGAATTCTGATCCAAGTTTCAGAAACGGCCTAGATTCTGCACAAATGGTTGCTCTTGGAATACTGCTTATTAACTTCTATTACAGGATAGACCCTCCTGTCTATGGAGAGAATTATATTTTCTCTTCTGATCAATTAAATATTTTTCCCCCTCCTCTTTTTCTAGGGGGACTCAGGGGGACCACTGGTTACTCCAGACTCTAGACTGATGTGGTACCTCGTGGGAATAGTGAGCTGGGGAGATGAATGTGCCAAGCCAAATAAACCTGGAGTTTACACACGTGTGACTTATTTCCGTGACTGGATTACCAGAAAAACAGGCATCTAATTCCAAAGTAAAAAATGGGTTTAACTACATAGACTACATATTTGTCTGTAATTCTGAAAGGTTATTTTTAGTATATATATTCCTATGTAATTTTGGTTGAAGCAACCTTAGTCCACAGCAAGTGCTATCTTTGCTGTCAGAGATCCTATCTCCTTCTGAATTCATGCTAAATGTATGAAATTGTCTGCCTCATCTTTGAGCTGTGAAACTTTCTCCTTTACCAGAAATTATGAACTGACATCATTAAAATTACATTTAAAAGCTACCCATTTACCTGCTTTATAAATGAAAACATTTTCCAGGGGAAAAAAAAGAAAAAAGAAATTTTTCTTCAGCCATGGTCAAGGTCTGCAGCTGAATTGTCCTCCTCCAAGGAAGCAAATGCTGTCACAACTGTGTTTCTAGCAAAGTGGACCCTTGATGATTATTCTTGTTAAGAGACTATCATCTGGACTGATTCCAGCTGAGAACCTGGATGCTCACCTTGCTCCATGGCCTTGGTAACTAAAAGTGATCAGCAGGAGTAAGGTTAGGTCCTAGCTAAAGGATTTCTATGCTTGCAGTAGGTTGGAAAGGAAAAGAGAAAAGCTTGATGTTCTTATTGCAAAGCTCATTTTAAACAGGAATGTTTTTGTGGATTCTGTGAAGTTCAAGTTGCTTGAAGTTGCTATTGTGGAAGTGTTTTATCACAACATTGTGCTGCTACCTTTGTACCTGTTGTCTTCTAGATCTACTCTGTTCAACACACAGTATGCTTAAGATGAGAAACACAAGCTCTACCCAAACTGGTTGTTTTTAAAAAAAAGTGCCTCCATGAACTAACTCCCTAGAAAGAAATATGGTGTTTAAATTTGTTCTAAAGGAAAAAGAAATATTTGCCACAAATGAACTGGGAACTACCTTTTTTGGTCAAGAAACAGCACACTTTTCCAAGGGCATTCCAGCCAGCAGAAACCATCTCACTGCAAAGAAAGTGATTACTGTAACTGATACTTCACTGATGGATTCATCACTGCCATGAATGAAAATGATGATCCTGAATATGAATACATCTTATGGATGAAGAGTAATTTCATATAAAAGAACAGTCCCGAAAAGAATGTCAGAGTAAATGCAATCCTTACACATTGATTAAGCACTTTTTCTACCTCTGTGCACAACCTTTGATGGACTGCTGGTGGAAGGGGGTCCTCCAGAGCCAAGGCCTTCAACATGGGGATCCAAAATGTCACTCTAGTACTGTCACCTGTAGTCTTCAAATGGCCACTGGACTGCTTAGGCTCTGAATGCAGGACTCACAGGGGTCTGTAGGAGACATGAATGAAACTTCAAGTTCCACAGCTGCACTTACTAGAGCTGAAAATTCTGCTGAAGCATCCTGTCTCCCCCACTGCTCAGGACTGGATCTCTCCTCTGCCTTCCTACTGTGCAAGCTCTCCAATAATCAGCATCCCTGGGAATGAGATGTTTGGCACTTCTTGAAAACTCACACCCTGAATTACAAGTCTACATATGAATGGAAAAACCTATGTTTAAGGCTTGGTGGTGTAGGAGGGGTTGTCTTGCTATTGGGCTACTTCCAGTCATTCTGTATATCTTTTGAATTTTGGTAAAAGACAAGTTGCCTTATCTAAGAAAGCAATCTACTGAAGATTTTAGATTAGTTTCAAAATACTTGTACCTTTATTCTGATTTTCCATATAATTGTAAAAAGAAAAGGATCTTGGGACAGTTAAGAGGATAGTTAGATGCAGCAAATCCATTTCCTTAATTTATTGATGAATTTTGTAATTTATGCACTTTTGAGTTGCTGCTATTTTTCAATTAAGAATTTACTCCAGGCTGGGTTCAGTTACAAAAGAGAATCTTCATGGAGCTTTGAATTAGATGACCTGAACACAGTGTTTTCTTCTAGTGCTCGTCCCCTTTTTTCAGAGGCATCTTTGGGGGAAGAAAAAAAGTTACATCCAGCTTTTTGTGCCTCTTATTGCTTTGAAGGTGAAAATCACGAAAAGTGTCTTTTAAAATCAGCTGATGAATTGTGACTGAAAATAAACAGTAGTTCACTTTCATAGACAGCTACAGCTTTGTTTTGCACTTAAATCTCTTTTTGCATAGCAAATGGAGGGGCAACAATAAGGAGGTAAGGCCCAGATACAGCCCCTAGAAACTGGCTCCTACCTCACACAGTAAGTGACATGTAAATGCAATACCTTTAAAATGAGAAAGGCAGCCTTTATTTCACATTTTCTTCTTGAGTGGCTAAATAGCCAAAAGGTATGTGGGAGAATGTCTACCTTACTCAGGGAGTCCTCAGCCAGCCAGATGCACTTTTCACAAACTTTTTAGCAAACTGTCTGGCCTGGGTTTGTCTTATATTCCATGTCAGTGTTTTATTTATGATGACTCTGTTTGTTTTCTGCCTTAGAGTAAAGCAATGAGGCTACTGTGTGATTAAAGGAAAGGTTTTTGAAAGCCTTTTATTACTGTTGATGTTAAAATTTAGCAAGGATTTAAACAAAATAAAGGCAATATGTTTCATAACATTAAATGTATTTAAAAACGGATCTTTTTTGTCCTTTTTCTTTACATAATAATAATCAAGCTAAAATTTGAATATGATACAAAATAGATTAATCTTCCTTATTTTATATAAAACTATTCTAAAACTACAGCTTCCTGTCCATTCCCTATTCTAGGAATTGTTTTTTTATTAACAGTGGCTTCAGCGAAGACAAGGTAAGACATTTGCTTTTCTAAAATACTCAGAGGTGAATTCCAGTTCATGCTATGAGAGTGCTATGCAAATTTGAGAATGGATTTGAAGCTTCATTCAAGAATTTAACACCTTTCCCTTGGGAAAAAACCTATGTGTGATGTTGCATGTGTGTGTGGCTATGTGTGATGTCGCATGTGTGTGTGCATGTGTGCTGTGTGTGTGGCTATGGGGAGCTATATGCAGCTGGTACCAATTCTCCTGAAATTTCCCAGGTAGATTTAAAGCATCAAGAAACGTGTTTCAGACCTCTGGTTAATTCAAATTGAGTTGTCTGGGGCTTTCCCAATGCTAATTTTCAGCTTGGAGTTGAAGTAGGAAAGAAAGAAGAGGCTGATTGCACAAGGCCTAATCATGTGAGGAGGCCTGGTTGAATGACATCAATCTGTCATCAGGATTCCTTATGTAAGTAAAGCTTGTAGAAAATCCCATTCTGTATCTGCTATTCCGTTTAACAAATTAGATGAGCTGAGAGCCAAAAGTCATTATTCAACCAAATGAATGTTAATCTGGCAACTTTGAGCCTGTGCTGCAGATTCACAGACATGGAAAAGCTGGCTCTTGCTTTTGGAAGTGCGTTTGTACACATCTGAGTGTGAAATCAGCTTAGGTAATTGGCGTCCTTGTTTATCTGGATTTATCAAAATTATCAACATGGTTTCTAGGAAGGTGTCGCTTGCTGGAGCAGCTTTAAGTGGCAAGATACTTTGGCCCACCCTGCTGGAAAGTTAGAGTCCTTTGAAATATGCCATCAAAATACTCCTACGCTGCATGGGTTGCCAAAAAGAGGAGACAAAGCCTTGACAGTCAGCACCTTGCCCCTGCAAGAGCCGAGGGCAAGCCATAGCCTACAGCAGGATGTTTGGAAACTCACTGAAAGATGTTGATGTTCATTTATGGTAACTTCTGGACTGGCCTGTGTACTAAACTGAACTTATTTTGCCTTAGTATTTTCAAATAACACATTTTTAGGGGAAAAAACTACAAGAGTTTTGTCTGCTCATTTGCTTATTGACTAATTCAATCAGGGAAACAAATGTATGTCCCCACATCTCCACTACGAAGTCCCACTAAGAATGTGAAATTGCACCTGTAAATGAGGAAATTAAAGACTAAAAATACCCAAGCAGCTTGGATTTTCCCAGCAGTTGGAAGGGAGATTTACAGCTATTTCAGCTTCAGCTCCTTCTGAAAATACTGGCTCCGAACATGTATTCAATACCTGGAAGCAGAATGAATCTACAGTGCACATAAACTGAAGTTGCAGAGATTTGGGACATGAATAGGCTCAAGTCTGGAGGTGGTGCTGTTCTCCTGGCCACAGCCTCATCCCACTCATTGCTTCAGCAAGTCTCTAAACTGACAGCTCTGCTTCCTACCTCAAAAGCTATAGCTGGCTTAAACATGATGCAAATATGGAGCTGTGATTTCCTTTAAAAATAATTTATTCCACCACATTAACTAAGATTTGAATGTCATATGTAGTTTTTAAGAAGAAGACTATGGGGGAAAAATAAAAGTCAAATGACTCCAGATGTTTCAAATTTTGCAGTCTTAGAAAGGCGGGGAAAACCTGTATGTTTTTTGATTTGGTACCATCAGCCTGGAGAGTTCCTGAGTACACCTGCTAATTGATGCATTTGGGAACTTGTTTCTTTGGCTTCTGGAGTAAACAGAATCTGTCCATTTCTCTGTGGCATTTTATTATATAAATATGTTACCAATACCATATTTTACATATATAACCATATTCATGGTTTCACCGATGATTAGTGTTTGCCTGGCTACTGTTAAAGTGTTACATGCGAATTAACTGGATGTTGCTGTTTTTTCACTTAGGCAAAAGGCTTGTCAGTATTTCCTGTGACTGTGCAAAATCTGTTTCATGCAAAATGGCTGTATCAAAGTGGACTGGGTCTTGAAAAATGTAATGACCTGTACACAAAGACGGTAGGTAGCAGATTTTTTAAATTATTATTATTTTTCATAACACATTTGATGGGTAAGTGCTTGAAAATAAGAATAGTTAGGTTAACCTTGGGGGAAAAAAAAAGGTTAATTTCTAAGGAAAGAAACCACAAATATAATGATAAAAATCACCAGCAAGACAAATAATTATGCAAGTGACAAAACTGAAGCTGACTTTTTTTGGTATCTTTAAACTCTTCATTTTTCTACCCCTCCCCCCCCCTTAATCACTGGGAGTCCTGTTAATTCCGTTCATTAGATACATGCACTGGTCTTTGAAATTACTTTGTTGAAATAATGAAAGTAATTCTTCGATGTTCTGATTTTTATGTATTATGTGAAAAAGCTACAAAGCAAATACCAGCCTTAGCATCAATTCCTTTACTGGTAAGGGTTTCAGTCGATATCCCGAACGGCTTTCTCCGAATTCGGCATTCCAGACTTCTAGTGGCCTCTAGTGGTTCTCCGAAATTTGCCCACATATTCTTCAATTATTTCTGCGTGTGTAATAAACAGCAGTGTAGCAGACAAGAACCTTCACCCTGATCCTGCCAAAGCACAACCCAAGTTTGCACGAGCACAGTGTTGTTCAGCTGCTCTTAATTTCTGTTACTAATTAAGTACAAAGGCTGTGTGCGCTCTTGGACTGAGAGAATCTTGAGGGTTGCTCGAACTCTGTTAAATGCCAAAATAATGCGCTGGGTGCTCACAAAGAACACAAAACTTGGGTCTTCTTGCCCTTACAAGTTCCCCAAACCCCAATCAATATAGACAAAAATCTTTCTTTTTTTTTTTCATTGTGTACTGTAGGATGCAGGTAGTTGGTTGGTCTGTTTGGGTTTTCTGAAGTTATAAATATTTTTAAATACAAAGTGACTATTCTATAGTCACTGTATGCAAGGACACTTTTGAATCCCTCTCATTCTACACAATATGCGCTAATGGTATCAAGAATGACTTAAATTCGTCTCACCTACTCCAGTGACTGGGGTAACAAAAGGGAAGGCTTTAAAAAAGTTTAAAGTGAAGGGAGATTAAACTGGATAATGGGAAGGTGGGCTGTACTGGGATTGTAATCAATGGTTTGAGAAATGGAAGAGAAAATATTGATAGGAGGAGATGTTTGGTTTACGGCAGTGGCGTGATTTCAGTGGCCGAGGCAGTGCAGCGGCTGCCATGGCTTGCTCTCTGCTGCTTTATCACCTCCAAAACAAGAAAAAAGGTTTCCACAAGCCTGTATACCAGCATGGGCTGTACTTTTACGCACTACGTGCTTTACTTTACTTACTACGGCTGTGATAGCTCTTTGCCACATCTCCTCTAAGGCCTTGGCTACTATCTAGTATTAGTTCTAGGTTGCCAAGACCCTTTGAATGAAATTCTACCGGTTTGTGTGGGAGGTGACATCCTGCTGGTGCTCCCCTGCGAGATACAGGGGCAGGTATCGCAGTAGCAGCGCCCGATACGCTCTCCATCGTCTAAACTGGTCATGCTTCAGCCTAAGGAGGATTTATTAATTTTACTATTTTTAACAGCACGGTGCGTTACTTTTGGGGCAGAAAATGGCGGAGATTTCAATGGCCGGCTCCGCTCCGGCCGGGCGGTCCCAGCGCAGCCCCTTCCGCTGCCGAGTCGCGGCGGCCCCGCCTCCTAAGGGCGGGCTCGGCTCGGCTCGGCCCGGCCCGGCTCGGCCCGGCCCCTCCCCTCATGTCGGCGCAGGCGGGGAAGCGCCGCGGCACCGGCGCTGCCGCTTCCCACCCCTTTCCTGCTTCTTCCCTCGCCGCCTCCGCCGCTTGTGCTCGGGCCTGGATCGCCACGCCAAGGCCACCGCGGGGTGAGGAGAGCGGGCGGGGAACGGCGAGCCCGGGGTGGCCCGGGCGGGCGGCGGTGCCCAGCGCCGCGGGAGCGCTCCGAGAGCGGCGAGCGGGGGCTGCAGCCGTCAGGCTCTGCTGGGGTCGGGGTGCTGCCGAGGCAGCCCCTGGGTCTGTCGGGGTTCCCCGCTGCAGACGCGAGGTGTCGGTGTTCCCGCATTAGCCCGGCTGGGCAGGAACTGGGTTTGAGCCTCCTCTCTCTCTCTCTCCCCGCTGACTGAACAGGGAGCCTGCATCGACTGGGATCAGCCGCTGGAGCGCCGGGTAGGTGGGATGAGTCCAGGCCTCCGTGCCAGCCCAGCGAGTAGTTAGCGCTGCTTCAGCCTGCGCTGACTCGGAGGTAAGAACACTGTGAAACCAGCACACCGCTACAGCTCCTGTGCCTTAGCTGCTCTTCAGAGCATCTTAGTCCTTCTTGGTAACATGTCCCTTCTCGGTTTGTCGCTGGGTATGTCATGCAAACAGCTGAGGCTTTAAAAAATGAAGAACATACTTAAACAGTTAAATACAAGGCTGATGTGAAAACTGATAGTGTTGGCTTTTAAAAGGAAACAGAGAAGTGTATAAACATTGAGTCTCTGGTAAGACCGAGGAAATGTTAGAATGACTTTTTTGCATGCATTTCTTTGAAACAGATTTAATACCGGTTGAACAAAAATGAGAATTAACTTGGATTCAGAAATACATTAACCAAGTTTGTCTTACAGTCACTTGACCATAGTGTCATTAAATCCTCCCTGTGGAAGAAGGTATTTTGCTCTACCTGATGGGTGCACTGGCAGCTTCTCAGTGCTGTAACTATGACTGCAGGAGGAGAATAGGGAATTAAAAACTATATTGAAAGAGCCACTGTCAAATGAGTTTATGTAAAACAGGTGGCTGAGTTTCTCTTGCCAATTGATCATACATCCTAATTGTTTACAAAAACTGTTTTGGGAGGGCATAGAGATTGAGATGGCTGTCAGCAATCACAGCAGTGGAAGCTGAGCATTTTTATGCAGGGTTGGATCACCTTTCCCATCTTAGTACCACAATCCCTTTTTTATGTTGTGTAATCCCAGAGTGCCAGTGCTCTTTGTGGAGGGTGATTGTGGTGGGGCAGAACATCTATGGTCTGTTATGAGATAGTGCTGGCTAGCTTTGAAGGAGACTTCCAGTCTTGTGTTTCAGGCAGTGGCTGAAATGAAGGCGCTTATTGCAGAGACTGAGGCCTGTGACTGTAAGATGTGGTGTGTTGCACTCTGGTTTGAGATCTGGCTCTAGTGAAACGGTCATTGCTTGTCTTCAGCCCATGTGCTGTCAAGGGCTTGGGAGCTGTGCTGAAGTGGCTGGTGATGTGAACTGTGATGGAGCTGCCTCATGTTGACTGCCTTGAGTGCTAACTGAAGTGTAGGAGTTAATATCCACACTGTGGAAGAGCTTAGTGGATGAGATTTGTGGCCTGTGTCCAATGTAACTCCATCCCTTGCTGTGCTATTTCAGCGCTTTCTAAAAACCAAGGACAAATTTTGGATCAGAATGTTGCAGTCTCCACGTTGTGACAGGCTGCAGGTGCCTTACCTCAGAGATCTTAAAATGTATGCCAAAGTCACCTGAACAGTGAATAGGAATTAGATTTTGGGCAGGCTTGAAAGCTGTTTTAGGGTATATCTGTGCTCTCCAAAAAAAAAGTCCTTAGTATGTCTGGGCGATTACTTTTCAGTCTCAGGAGAGAGGGTTGTCAGCTATGTGTTGTTTCCAAGGCAGTTTGTAGAAAGCTGAAATAAGGTATGTGACCCAGAACATCAGTTCATATCACTACAAGAGTACACAAAGGGTCTGTTTTGGTCATGATGTGTTTGGTGGCAGTCACTTACCCGGTTCAGGAAGCGCCAGTTCCCAGGGGCGCCTTGTTCCTAATCCTGATGCTTAGTTACCGCCGACTTAGCAATGAAAACATCCTTGTTAATGGCCAAAGGCTTTAATAGCATAAATTATGTTTTTTCTTACAATCCTATCAAATTGTCTAACTGCCTGTCTTAGTTAAATGTTGAAATAATTCAGATCTTTGGGTATTGGTTTTTTCAGTTAGCTGAAACATTTGTTTCGTAAGGGTTTTCAATTAACACAGAAATGATGCAGCATAAATACCTGTTTCTAGCCATTCAGTGATCTTCTATGTTCTTTTCAAAAAACCACACTGATCAGATAGATGAAAGTTGATCAGCTTGGAGATCTTCATATAAAATGAAGTTGCTCTTTCAGTAAACCTAACTGTGGCAAATATAAGAAGTAAGTGTTGCATTTTGAAATCTCAGTGGGGAAATTAATGTCTGTTTGTATTTTGAAAGCATTTATTGAAGATTTGGGGGTTCTTGTGTTCTGGCTGGTGTGTGTTTTCCTTACCCAGGTGCTGTGATGTTCCATAGGCTTCTTAATGTTCAAAGTGATTCCTGTGTAACATCAGGTTTTTTACTTTTCAGTTCCTTTAATGAAGAACTGAGTGGGGCAGGAAGGGGGTGCCAGCTGTGAAATTGATCCAACATCACCAGCTCATTTCTTTTTGTAACCCTTCCAGTGCAAAATTGAATCATGGCAG
This sequence comes from Anthoscopus minutus, assembly GCA_013399455.1. Taxonomy (NCBI): domain Eukaryota; kingdom Metazoa; phylum Chordata; class Aves; order Passeriformes; family Paridae; genus Anthoscopus; species Anthoscopus minutus. Next base: position 13,946 of record VWYI01036209.1, on the reverse strand, counting down.
CAGACTCTATGGAAATTGATGATGCTTTGTATAGGTAAGATTGTCTGATTTTTAAGTGTTGCTCCTGACTTTTCAGGAGCACTTACATTTACATGCAGTAATGTTATAGTTTCATTCATCCCTCAGCCTTCGCTGTACTTCTCGGTCCTCATAATCAGTATCTCTGTTACCCTCCAGACTTCAGGGTGATGGATTTTGAGGGTTTTTTGCAGATTTTTTAAAAAAAAGTTTCTTTTGATTTACTTTTGTTTTAATTTCTTACCTGGGAATGTCTTGAGGTCTTGAGATCACTTGATATGCTAATAGTTTAGAAAGTCTCTTCTGGGACAAATGGTATCCCTGTAAAAGCATGGTGGTATGAAAAGCTTCTTTGTATATCAAAAAATAATTTAAAAAATGGTTGTATGCAGGACAAATAAGGCTTCTTTTTAATTCAGTGCAATACTTCTGGTGTTGTGTCACTTTACTTTTACTTTACACTCAAGAAAGTTGTTCTTTTCCTTGGTGAAAATGGTGATGTTTAGAATGGTATAAGTTTAATTGTACAGTTGGAAGTTAGGACTCTTCCAGATTTCACGTTCTGACTGCAAAAGCTGTGTCACCCCGTTTTGATGTTTTCTGATAACAAAGAAATTCTTTTGCAAGCTTGTGTTTTCAATAGTAAATTCCCAAAAACTTTGTTTATCCTGAAGCAATTTTGCACTGATTTAAAATTACAACTTTATCTTCTCTAAAACCCGGCACTGACAAGGTCTGTAGTAAATGCATTTTGCTGTATGCATTGTGAGTGCAAATCTTTGATTGATAAACATTTGCGTTTTTAAGAAGTTTTTTAATGACTGGAAATTCTTGACTTCATTTAATATGCTCTTGACTTTGTATCTTGTTTTGATCTGAATTTGTCTTTGCTGTAGTCGCCAGAGGTATGTTCTTGGAGACACAGCGATGCAGAAAATGGCTCAGTCCCACGTGTTCCTGAGTGGTATGGGTGGCCTTGGTGTGGAGATTGGTAAGTTAGGTAACATTTATTTAAGAAGACACAAGTGTGTGTAAACATACTGTCCCAGAATACTTATGAACCTTAAGTTTGAGTATAATAAGCATGTCTGAACTATCTGAGTGAATTTGTGTGTGCATGATGCTTACTACTAACATTGCAGATGCAGGAAAGATCCTGGGCTTAAGTTCTCATTTTACTAGAAAAAACATTTCAAATTTTACTTTAAAATGTGTGCCCATGAGCTAGATTGCTTTACCCAAATCTTGTGTCCTGGGTGGAGGTTTAGGGTAGGTTATCCAAGTTACTCCTTTAGGCTGATCAGTATCAATGAATGGGTTACAGGAATAGCTATGGCCCAGTTTTTTCCTGTGTATGAAATGGGAGGGTGTGTAGGAGAACAGAACTATTTGGTGAAAGTGTTTAACTGCCCTGATATAAGAGACTCCTTAATAATTTCCCTTACACCTTGTGAGCAAGGCTTGTTTTGGCTGGTTCATGCCTGGGTTATTACTCCTTCAGTTGGGTCTAGTGGTTCTCTGCACCAGATGCCAGAACAGAGTCATGGGGTTTTGCAGTTTATTGTCATTACTATCTCTGTAATCACAATTGTGGGGTGAACAGCAGACAGATGACAAATGTAGGGAGTCTTTTTAACCTTGCTTCTGTTATTTTGCTTTCAAGGGTGCTGTAGAATGCCAAATGTAAAAGAGAAAAAATCTTTAAGCTGTAAAGTTCTTAACAATGAAATTCTGTTATTGCCCACCTGAATAACTATCTAATTACAAATTTGCAAGTAACTTGCAATAGTCCCACTCTCTGTTTTTGCTTTGCTTTTGTTTTTTCAGCCAAAAACATCATTCTGGCTGGGGTAAAGGTATGTAAAACAGATCTGTTGTTGAATATTCTTGGGTAAGCATGAGAAAAAGACAAAACACTACTAGCTGATTAATCCAAAGTTTCTGAATCTTTTTTAGTAGAAGGGTGGTTGCAAAACATTGGCGAATCTAGGGGTGAAAACTTTCAATAATCTGGATGTGCTAGTGTACAGTCAGAATCTCATGTTAATGTCCACTGCACTCTGAAATAGCTCATAAATTATTTTAGCCAGCTGCTGATTAGATACTGAATCCCTTTGTCAAAGTGGCTTCTCCTACACTGAGTGGTCCAAACCATTCGAAGCCAAATTATTCGAAATATGTTATCTTATTTTGTCATCCATTAGAATCCTTTTGTGTAGACATTAGAATGGTTGGATGTTTTAATCCAACAACTGCTTTTGTGCTGCTGGGATTAATTTTTTTAGCAAGAAGCCTCTTAAAACTCTTTTTTCCAGTAGAGAGAAATCAAATGAATCCATTAATTTTCAGATCCCAATTACCCCTGTATCACAGTCTGGCAAAACTCATCCTTAATGTTTAAATGCTGTCTGTTATCACTGAAAACTAGGAGGAAGTGCATGTTGCAGATGTGTTTTGCTCTCTCAAACACTAAGAGTTTTCTTGGGAAAGAGGTTGGAAGAGCTTGTTCTTGTATGTACTACAACTAACTCTCCTGCCATGTTAGTCCTCCAGGATTTTATGTGGGGCTTAATCTGTGCTTTTGGGTGCTGTGACCTTGTATATTTCTTCCAGCAAATGCTTTTTGACAAACTTTGTTAGGCTCTTACAGTTCATGACACCAAGCACTGCACAAAATGGGATTTGGGGATCAACTTCTTCATCCATGAAGATGATGTTACCAGTCAAAGGAACAGGTTAGTGGAGTCTTTGGAGTGAGAGAGGACTGAGCTTGACAGTCTCATCAGCATCAAAAATAGCAGTTTGTTGTCCAGGAGCTGGTATTGCATTTAAAATACCTGTTAAACACTTTCTCTGGACTTGCTGGCTGTGAGTACACTGCCCAGGTAGATATGAGAGGAAGTCTAGACTGGGGCTGAGGTTCTGGGTCACAAGTGTCACTGCTTGTAAAGCAAATTTGGTAGCAGGGGCCAGCAAGCATTTCTTCCTTGGGCTTTCTCAGCCACCTGTACAAGACTGGACAACAGCCATAACAGCAGACCATACGTGTGGGATATTGGACCACAGCAGTTTTCCTTAGACCTGCTAGGAATTGATGTGTGAATAAATGAGTTGTTGGTTGTTTCCAGGAGGCATTATGAGGGTCTCTTGTAGGGCATGTGCAGTATGAAATTCTATATTGAAAACAGAATTTTGTAGATACATAAAAGGTTGAAAATTGCTGTTCTTTCAGGGCTGAGGCCACACTTCCTCGTATTGCAGAACTCAATCCGTATGTCCATGTAGCAGCATCAACTGTGCCACTAGATGAAACCACAGATCTATCTTTCCTAAAGCACTACCAGGTATGTCGCTCTTAAAGCAGCTGTATGTGTCTTCGTGTATTTTGCTCAGAGCATACAACTTGGATTTTTTTATGTAAGTAAACAGAATGAGGAACTTAGAAATATATTTTGAGATGGTGTAAAGAAAACAGTAGGTCTTGTACTTGGACCGGCAAAGTGTTGTGCTTGTTTTTTTTCAAGACAGAAATGATGGGTTTGTGTTCCCACCACTTTTAGTATACTTATTATGGAATTGGCTGTGACAATAAATAGCTAAGTAGGGTCACTGTACAATTTTTTTTTGCTTTGAATGTGAAACTGTGACCTTTCTTTGCAGCTACATAGCACAGATGTTCTACATATATTCTGTGTGCTGCATTCCAGGCAGCAGAAGCTCAGTCTATATAATTAGATCATGTATGTATGTATGTACGTAATGAAAAGTGCCTCTGTGGTGGATTGAGGGCACTTGCAGTTGTTCAGTCAGCTGTCTCCTGCCTGTGTGCATGGCTCAGTCTGAGTGAGGAACCTTTACTGTGTGGCTTACATACAAGCACACCAAGTTTCTGAATGTGCCAGCTACAGCACACCGTGTGTAACTGAATGGGTTGCAGTGCATGTGCCTTGTAATCCAGTGCTGCCCTAGGCGTCAAAGGAATGCGTGTAGAACTTCTGTATCGGCAATTTTATGACCATAAATACTGGAAGCCTATAGTGGAGTGCTTCTTAGTGTGCACTGATGAGTATTAGTTGTGTTTGCTAGCTTTAATTCTAAAATTCAAAATTTGCATTTTTGCTGAGATTATCCGTAATTGTTTTGGTAAATATTCTAATCGGGTTTTGAGTTTCACACCTGCAGTTAAAAAAAACCAAACCAAAACAACAACCAAACAAACAAAAACCTGAGAATTTGCTGTTCCTGCTCTTACTCATTTTGGTTCCAGAACTTGTGGGGTGGTAACCACTCTGCTTTAATGAGAAAACTTCCTCAAGACTGCTTTCTCTTAAGTGTGGAGGGATAGGAGTCAGGACACCTAAGTAACTTACTCTAGGTACTAAGTTTTCCCATAGCCTGAAGGTACTGATTACTTTGAGTGTCTTAGAAGTATTTCTGTTCTTGTTCACAGTGTGTCATATTGACTGAAGTAAGTCTGTTGCTGCAGAAGAAGATTAATGACTTCTGTCATGCTCAGCAGCCACCTATTAAGGTAATAGAAAAAATGCAACACATGAATAATTGTACAGTGGGCATTCTGGACCTCCAGGGTGTTCTTTCCAAAAATGGAGGAAGCTGTTTATGAGGTATATAATTCAATGCAGATGGCATGTTGATGGAGCAGCAGGAGTTTTGGGAATGCAGTGCTGCTACTGGTATTAGCTGGATACCAGCTCAGGTAAACCACAGCTTGGTCCTTAATTAAAAAGCAATTGTGTTAAACCACAGCTTGGTCCTTAATTAAAAAGCAGTTGTGTTAAAGAAATAGTTTTCACTGTTAACTCAAAATGGCTCTGAAAGAGTTTGCTGAGACTGAAGGACATGCTGAGGTTGAATGTAAGAGAAGGAGAAATGGCATCATTTCTCTGTGTAGTGATGTTACTCCTGTGTTGTGAATGGGCTCAGAAATGCTCCTGCAGGTTCAAGGTCTGTCGTCAGTGCTGTGCTGTGTAGTCAGTGGCCTGAGTACACTGCAGGTTTGCGCTGTAGAATTCGAATTCTTAATTCTAATTAAGAATTCCACTGTAGAATAATCTAATTATTGAATTAGTATTAAACCTGCTGGCCTTCAACAAGGTCCAGTGTGAGACATCCTATCTTTGACTTGTGCTGTTCTAGGGATACTTATGGTTTTTACTTTATCTTGTAGTTCATCAGTGCAGATGTGTATGGAGTATGTTCACGTTTGTTTTGTGACTTTGGTGATGAATTTGAAGTGCTGGATACAACAGGAGAGGAGCCAAAGGAGATCTTCATTTCAAATATAACACAAGTAAGGGATAGAAGTCATTGCTTTAACTGTTTTTAACATTTGTTGCTTTAACTGTTTTTAAAAAGATTCATTATTGGCTCTTGGAAAAGTAGAGTGCTGGAGTACTTCACTTGAGCCACCTGCTAAACAATTTAAAGTTGACGCTATAGGAGAAGCAAAGTTACTTTGGTTACTTTGTTCTTACCTTTGCCTCCTGATTGTTAGTTACTGTTGTAGTAATACTGATTTTTTTAATTGGAGAGAGAGAGAGAGAGAAAGAAATGAGGATATGTAGAAGGAAGAGGATGTAACTTTCCTGTGGGAGAAGGGTAATGCTTCTACGGAAGTGTAAAAATAGGCATAATAGAGCCCTTTTTCTAAGAAACTGCAGTGCTTACAGGTGGGCTACTGGAATAATAAAGGGGATCAAGAGCATATTTTGTAAAGAAATTGAGAGGTTTGTTTTAACCTAGCAAAGCAGAGGCAATGAGAAGGGATATTATTGCTAGCACTTCCAGTGCAGAATATTAGGATGTCAATTTAATCTTGAATTACTGTTTTATGAAGGGAAATCACTTTAGGTTCTTTTTTCAGTTCTGGAAGTCCAGACAGTAAACTCACTCATCCAGCAGCAAGACTTTTGTCCTATCTTCATTCTAGATATAATAATAACCGATCTAGGAGGAGTTGTACAGCAAGCTGGGTTTGGTCTGGATTAAAGCTTATGATTTGATGATTTGGGTAGCCTGTTCCTTGGTGCCTTTAAAAGGGAATGGATGACTTGCTTGTTCTCATTAATTACATAAGAAGCATATGGCTGAGTTTCATGGATTGTGCTGATTACCTGCCAAGTCAAGGAATGACTATGTATTTGTATATATGTCCTGTGTTTAATGATCTGATACTTAAATTTAGTTGTGTCTTCTTCCAATTTGAAGTGTAAAACTGATGAGAATTAAAACTCAGTGCCATCAGGTAGGTGTTCTTGTCCCATAGACAGGGTTAAGGTGGCACTATGTCCCTAAATCAGAGCAGAATTTTCTCCAGTCAACCCCTTTGCCATTGTTCATTGTCCACAGAGACTGTAATTAAGTTCTGTGCTGCTTAACTGAAATCTTTCTTATACTGGGGACTCAAGAAGGGGTGAGAGGAGACTTTACAGGCCAGTCTTGCTTGCAAATCCACCAGGTTACAGCCTGAGGTGCAGCACAAGGTCTTGATGAGCTGTGTTCAGACTGAAGTGAGGTCTCTGTGTGTGTGGCAGGTTGACATCACATCTCATGAGGTGTTGTCGGAGATTCCTACAAGTGTAAGCGTGTCTGTGACCTGCTGAAGCTGTGTCTCTCCTGTATGCTGTTCAGATTTTTAAGTTTCCAAGCTTTCAAGAATGAGTTTAGATGTCCTTTCTAAGGATATCAGACAGAGAGGAAGCATAGAGTAAAAAGGACCATTCATAAGACTTTATTTTTTAATGCCTCTAAAAATTTCTTTGCACATAGGGACTATTTGCATATAGAGACTATAGAAAAAGGGAATGTCAGAACATAGCAATGTATTTGACTGCTGAGAACTAGCAAATGCTAGTACTGAGAACTAGAAACAGTGAAAATGAGAATGTTTGTGTTGTAGAAATGCTGTTAAATTGAAAATCGTAGGACTGAAAAAGTTGTCATGGGTAACTCTCTTGCTGTGACAGAAATGAGATGTTAAAAATATTAGAGACTGCAGTTTCAGGAGACAAAAATGTGCCTGCATATGTGCTGTGTGACCTCTTTGCACAAGACACTTTCCTCCTTGCTGACTGCCATTTTTTATTTCAGTCAAATCCTGGTATTGTCACTTGCCTTGAAAATCATCCGCATAGGCTTGAAACAGGACAGTTCTTAACCTTTCGGGAAATTAATGGAATGTCATGCTTGAATGGATCCACACACCAAATAACAGGTAAACTACTGCTGGCTCATTTGCAAGGTCCATATTTTCTGGCCTGATTTAGCCACTGCAGTGTTAGTTACCATAGTAAGAGGAGTGCTGGGTTGTGCAGGCCTCTAGAGAGCTTGCAGAAAAAAATGCCTTTTTGGTGCAAAGGCCTTCCTGGTGTTGTTTTGATGGCATTTGCATTTAGTAATGTCTACCTGAACTTGTCTTTCTGCTTAAGGAGCCAATAGAATTGCTCAGCTCCACAGAAATGTGGAATCTAGTCGGCAGCCTCTGAGCTGACCATCATTCCTCTGCTGATGAAAGTGGTTTGGTATTTGGAGGGTCCCATAATGCCTGTGCTTCTCTCATAGTTTTGGATGCCACTTGGTGTGTCGCTGTTTGCCTTGTAGCTTTTTTGGGTGACAAGTGTACAGGGATGTATTGACAATGTTCTAAGAATGCTTTTGAAAATATTTTCATGATTTACGTCCACCCTGCTTTGTTCTACTTCATGTATGTCTCAAGGAAGTCTGCTTGCTTCTTTTTGGATGCTTGGGAATTTTCCAGTTCCCAGATCTGAATGTCTGTTTGTTTAGAGCAGAAGAGAGAGCAAGTGGTTGGAGGTTGTTTGTTTGTTTTTAACTGTTTTGTAGTCTGAGACCAAAAACAGTACCCTTGAAACATGTGCTTGAATCTGTTTCCTCTGTGCCCTTGCATTTTGCTAGAGCTGACGCTTCAATCAGCTCCTTCCTCCCATTCATGACTTAACTTTTGGTTTTGAATTAACAATTTTTCTGTCTTTTTGCCTTGCCTGAGTGATGCTTCCTGTGTATGAGGAGGAAGATGTGACAAAATACTGTAGGCTGCCTTTTTGGATTGCCTGTCGTTCTTGTCACAGGACTAAAATCCTACTCAGAGCACTTAATACTGGACACTGCTGTGCAGAGTCTAAAGAAAATTAAACATGATTTCATTTTTGTTACAGAGCTGTGGTCATCAGAATTCTTGTTAAATCTGCTGCCATTTAAAGCTTATTTCATAACAGACCATGTGAAAGTAATACTTTGTCCCTCTGCCAGTTTCTGGGTTAATCCTGTTAGGAGGATCAGCCGTGCTTATGCTTTCAAAACAAGGTTGCCCGCTGCAAAATTGCAGCACAAAAAGCACTGGCAAACCCCAACTTCATTGCATACTGAGCTGTAGGATCAAATGACACTTAGAATTATCTGTCAGTGTTTATTCTCTTCTCTTTTCAGTGGTGTCACCTTATTCCTTCAGCATTGGTGATACATCAGAGATGGAGCCTTACCTGCATGGAGGCATAGCTGTGCAAGTGAAGACTCCCAAGATGTGTTACTTTGTAAGTGTGTGCTTGACAGGGCTGGGTCCTCTGGCGTTAATGCTCCGAGCCCTGGAAGCGGAGTTCAGCATGTACATGTTTCCTACAATTATAGAATGTCGTTTGTTTGGAAGGGACCCACAAAGATCATAGACTCCAGCTCCTGGCTCTGCGCAGGACAGCCCCAAAAATCACACCCATTTAAAGATGAGTCTTGCCACTGGGATGTGAAACATCTCTCTGACTGTTTTTGATAGAACTTGCAGTAGATAATTACTTCTAGCATCTAGTGTGGTATGAACAATGAAGACAGCAATGACAGTGCTAGTCAGAAAGGATATTTATTTCTTAATCTCTATAGGACGAGTATTATTTTGTCAGGTAGCAGTGGCTGTTGTGTTGTCAAGTATTGTATTGTTGTCATGAATTCTGTTTTTCCAGGAACGGCTGGAGAAGCAGATAACAATCCCACTATGCCTTGTTGCAGATTTTAGCAAGCCTGAGGTAATTAGCATGTGGGGATTTGGGCATAAATGCTGTAATAGTAAAAATATATGGATTGTAATCTGTAGCTTTGTTTAGAATAATATAATTTCTACTTTTTGCCCTTAATGCTGGGCTTTGTTATTGATGTTTTGCAAAATACAATGCATTATGATGTCTAGTTAAAAGAGAACCACCACACTTTCCAATTTGAGCTCTGAATTCTTTTGGGGACTTTTCTGTTGCACTTAGTTGCAGTGGGTGCTGAATATGTGTGAAGGCATTGCATTACTGAGCGATACTTTTTAGAAAACATTAGTAAAAGATGTTTCAAATTCACTTTTTAATGATACTTTAGAATTTCTTTTGAGCATTGTACTTAAGAGACAAGGAATGAAATGGTAACAGAAGAGTTCAAATAGTTGTTTTAGTGTACTTCATTTTTCTCTAGTTTGTAACTGATCAACAGCTATTGTGGTCTTAACAGGCACCTTTGCAGATCCATATTGCCATGCTTGCCTTGAACCACTTCCAGGAGAACTTTGGTCGCGGACCGAAAATTGGGTAAAGCAGCTGTTCTGTGTTTGCCAAGCCCTGAATCAGATCTCTCCTTTTTGTGTAGTTACTGGCTGGCTGTGCAGCATGGTACCTTCCCTGTCTGGTATCTGATAGCCCATGTAGAAATGGAAAAATGAAAAATGTTACCTGATGTATGTCTGGGTGTGTAACAAGGCTTTCCCAATATAGCAATAACACTTTCTAGGCACTGGTAGGCAGAAGATACTTCTGGAGGAAGGCCTTCACTGTTGTGGTTTTTTCACATTGTGAGGTTGATATGGAAAAGTTGTTTCAGTGATCCTGAATTATCTTGTAGTTCATGGATTCAAAAAAAAATTATCTGAGTGTTTTGGGTTTAATTTTCAGTGTTTTTCATTCAGCTGTAGTTCTTTATGTGTGTAATTTTGAGTTAAATGAGACAAAATTACTTAAGTATGAATCTTAAGACTGTACTTGCACATGGGTTTTTCCACTGAGACTCCTGTTTTTGGGCTAACCCTAACATTTAGAAGTACATCTTGATTGCTCACTGTTAAGGATAATGCAGGATTCCAAACTTCCTACTGTATCCACTGCTTTTTTCTTCCATTGATTGTGTTTCTAGAAGAACTCTGGAATATTTAAGTCATCAGTATTGTTTCTACTCTGTTGTCTAGATGCCTTCAAGATGCTGAGGAAATGCTGAAAATAGCCATGTCTATAAGTGAAACACTGGAAAACAAAGTGAGTAAGGAATCATTGTCATCATGAGTCACTTTTATGTGCTTTTATTTACTTGCCTAAAGGTCATGCTTTAGTTGTTGGTCCATGTTCTGGCCTTTGAATTCATCTTTTGGTGGATCACCTGGTTGTCTGAAGGCCATGTGAGGAAACAGAATGGGATTTCAGTATGGGTTCAACTGAATGTTAACTTGACATGAGGGCTGATCCTGTGGCGATGTGAATCCAGTTTTTAGACAAATGCATATGACAAATACAGGGTATATGGTGGATCTGTTTTGGCTAGAAACGTTTTTTGTTAGTCAAAGTGAAATAACCTGTCTTTTACTAAAGAATAATGGTCTGTGAAACTATCAAGCACTGACTTGTTCACTGAGGGTATAAACCTGTCTGTCTTTCCAGCCTCAGGTGAATGGAGATGTGGTGAAATGGCTGTCTAGGACTGCTCAGGGATTTTTACCTCCTTTGGCTGCAGCAGTGGGTGGTGTTGCTAGCCAGGAAGTCCTGAAAGCAGTAACAGGAAAATTTTCTCCATTGCAGCAGTGGGTAAGGCTGTCTTGGTTTTTGGATGGTTATTTTGGCATCTTACGAATGGATAGTTGTGTGTAAATGCTGTATGCTCAGAGTAACCTGAAGAACTTCTGTAACATGGAAATAAAAAAAAATTGAGACTATATTTAGAGAAAGTAATGTTTTTATGTGTACAATGAAAATACAGCCAGTTCTAGTTAAAATTTTTGTATTTGGGGTTCAGACAGCACGGTTTTTTTCACACTACCATAAAGAGCATTAGCTTGTCACTGCATGGCTACAAAGATGTGATACAGTGCAGATACCAGCTTAAGCTACTGTACATAAGAGGAGGGCTTTCAGACTCTCAGAATAAATGTCAGAGTACAACTGGGTTAAAAAATGTCATCGTCTTTAGATACCTATGGAAGAACAACACGCCTGTAAGAAGTCAAAAACTTGCAGCTCACCTGTTTGAGTGAATGTTTTTTCCCCTCAGTGTCCAAGTGCTTTTTCCTCTCCACTAAAATTAAGTGAACTGTAGGGTACCAGATGCTGTGTAGTCTTCCACTGACAGTAAAAACTTAGTGCTTCTAAATTTCCAGACTGTTGTTCATACAAAGTAGTTAGTTTTTATATTAGGAGTATGAATGTTTTTTGCAGGTTTTTATTGGATTTTTTTCTTTTTTTTCATTCTTTTTAAAGCTATACATAGATGTGTTAGACATTGTAACACCTCTAGAGAAGATGGACTCTGAGGAGTTTCTCCCACGGTAAATATAACTACAAGCTACTGGCTTATGTACTGTTCACATCTGAGTCTCAAGCAGACACAGATGTCTTTTAAAGTTAATTCAGTGCTTTTTGCTGGAGGGGCAGGTTTGGGGTTAAAAATGTGTGTCCTATTTCAGCATGGGATGAACAAGAATTACAGACTCTGTCTGACTTTCTTAGTTCATGTCAAATGCAGTTTGGCATCAATGGTACTACCATGATAAATAGCAACTTGAAGTCTCTTGTTTTTGTTTCCTGTGCCTGCATAGGGGAGATAGATATGATGCCTTGAGGGCTTGTATTGGAGACTCTCTGTGCCAGAAGCTCCATGATTTGAATGTTTTCTTGGTGAGTATGACTGACACTGTTACACTGTTTGCAAATGCTTTATTGGTACAGCTAATGCCCACTATCCTCAAAATACATGAGGGCAGCTCTGATATGTGCCATTGCAAGATAAATGCTCCAGAATTGCAGTGGGACTTTTTGGTTTCCACTTACACTTTTGCTTCTACAAATGTAATGTTCTTTAGGTTGGTTGTGGAGCAATAGGCTGTGAAATGCTGAAAAACTTCGCGCTTCTTGGTGTTGGTACTGGGCAAGACAAAGGATTGGTAAGTCACCTGTTAACCTTACTTCTCATTAGAAGTAGGGGAAGAATTAAATGATTAGACAACTAAAATTGTTTAAAGCCTAACGGCTTACCTCTGCACAGAGAATACAGTGGCCTTGGTGTAGAAAGGTGTGCAGTTAGAAGCAGAATACACTTGGAGCAGTCTTGCTGTATTTTGATTTAAAAAAAAAAATAGTCAGTCAGTATAATCAGAGCTTTGGCCACAGTGGATGCCAATAGCAGTGTTTTGTTTTGAGGAGTGTCTATAGAAGTTTCATCAAGATCATTGCTCAGTGTTACACTTAAATTCTAACTTCAACTGTTGCTTTTACCCCTTCTGACTTAGGTTACAATTACAGATCCAGATTTGATAGAGAAATCCAACCTGAACAGGCAGTTTCTTTTTCGACCTCATCACATACAGGTAGGCTTTCTTATTCAGTAAATTTTCTGGACTATTGTGTTTCCCTTGTGTACTGTGTCCCCACAGAGCGCTGAACTTGTGGGTGTCTGTGCTTCTGTCCAGAAAAGACTTAAAGGCTGTAATTAAATCCAGGGGATTTTCAAGCAGTGCCTAGAATTCAAATGGCATCCAACTCATCATTAGTATCAGCTGTGTAAAATTGGCTTATCTAATCTTAATTTATACTGGTTTTTAAACTAATGAAATCTCTCAAATTTGACAGCTGGATGAGTACTGTATTGCATAAGAGCCTGCCATGGGTTAATATGTCAGAAATGCTCTTCTATGCCATTGAAATTTGGGGAAAATAAAAATAAATAGTGCTGGCAGAAGTGTTTTTGATGTAGCTCAGTAGTGCTGCTGCTGATGGAACTTGACCAAAGTTGGTGTCGTCTGACTTAATTCAGTTTTCACTGAGCTGATAAATAGTTTGAAAAAGCCCAACATGTACATTCAGTAAACTAGTAACACAGAAGCTGTTAATGCCTTAGAGGCACAGATAACATCCCTGTACTTGCAAACACAGCACAAAATAAAAAAGGTGGCTTAGATCTTGACAGCAGTATGGAAAAAGGTTTTCCCTGCCCAAAACCCAACAGCTGAATTTTCTGCCTCCTGTTTATGTGTAGCAGATCTGGGAATAGACTGTACTTTGGATGGATTCATAAATGGAACATGAACCCTATAAACTTTTAGAAGCCACAGGCTAGAGTGCTTATCCCTAGATAATTGTACTATGGCTTGAACTGTTGGGTAGGTTAAGAACTCTATTTCAGTTGAGCTTCTGAAATTGATTTTGAGTGGAACACCTTGCAGTAATGTGATTATTCACAAGTGCTTGATGTCTATACTGCAGCAGACGCAGTCAGAGTTACTAATGGGTTTATATTCAGAGAGTCATGAATTGCTCCCTTCTTTTGAAGAAATTCTTATGAGAGGCAGCATTTGGCATCAGTTTCAGTTACTTGATAAACCATTTAAGCACTTCCAACACGTGGTCTCTGAAACACTAAATGAAACAAAAATAAAATGAGTTTAATAAATTATTTATCAGTGGGGGAGGTGTATGATTTAAAAATGTCATTTATTGTATGTTTTGCATACTAACATTTCTGTCAGTGAATTTTGTCTGATCAGTGAATGAAATCGGCATTTCTGTGTCCCTGATGTTCTTTATCTGCATATTGCTGATCTCTGTATTTATGCTTTCAGAAACCTAAGAGCTACACTGCAGCAGAAGCAACTCTGAACATCAATC
>VWYI01036204.1:58525-106888 GCA_013399455.1 Anthoscopus minutus | reverse complement strand
GGTTTTGTTCTCAAACCAGTACACCCAGACAGACTTTCTTCCCCCACACAGCATATAAGCTGCATGCCCACAGTCGGGCTGCTGTCTTTGATCCTGCCTAGCTTATGAGCCCTTCCTGAAGCCAGCATGGAAACCCTGGGGGCAGGGATCCCCAGGGCTGGCTTTGTCACCGGCAGCCTGGAGCTGTGGGTCTGGCTCTCCCGGAGTCACCACTTACTGCTCTTCAAAAAGGCCCACAAAGCACTTTTGGAACCGCCCCTAAACAGGACCAGCTGACACTGCAAGCCTGTATTTTAAACCAATTCAGATCAAACACTAAGGAAATTCCAAGCCAAAGAGCTTTCTATTTCCTCTGCTTCCCCTGTAATCCACCTGGCTGTCTGCTGCTTTCTGGGAGTGCTGCTGGCCTAAAAGCTTCCAGCTTCTTCTCACATGCAGGAGAGTTGGTTTTATCTGCCCTTCCCTGATGGGCTCCAGCTCTAAAGCTTCCTAATCCTTCCTTAATAAATTAGAACAATTACTCTGGGCTTCTCAAGGATAATTGCTACTAAAGTTCAGCAGATTTCCCCCAAAAGACATGAAAGGGTTGGAACCAGAAGCAGAAACCAAAGGAGAAAGAAAATGCAGGACAGAAATAATAGCCTTTGTTCCATTCATGTCTTATCCACCGCTGGTGAGTTTTTGTTCTTGGAGTCACATATTTCAGAGATGAATCCTCCCAAGCTGTCTCCACTGAGGAAATGCCTCATGCTCACTGCTTTGTTTTTAAAGTTATTTTACAAGATCCTTTTGAATCTAGAAAATAATCATGGAAGCCTCAGACTTGGATTTCCAAAGAATCAGTAGGGCATGAACAAAGGACAAGGTCACAAGAAGCAAAAGATGTCCAGATCCATCCTGACTTTCTCTGACAGGACCCCCTTCCAATACTTTATTTTCCAAAGACAGTTTAGTGCACAAAAGCTATGAATTCTGCAGCCTGGATGGTCTTAGGAATTCCCTTGAAGGACTCTGGACTCTGATACTTCTACACGTATCAGTGGTTTAGGTTCAAGACAGCTGAGGATCTATTCAGACCATCAGGTCTGGCTCATTATGGACCAAACTGAACCCAACAGATGAGTTAAGCCTCTCAAACAGGCAGCCCACATGGCAGAAACCCCCAAACACCGCAACAAGGAGCAGGAATAACCAGCTTTGTTTTTTGTGTTGTTAGGTTATCACGATGGGCCTGCAAGAAGAGCTGCTGGAGGACAGCACAGCATTGGATGTGCCTGCCATATGTGAGCATGAGGCTGATAAAGGACTAGGTGGGTCACCAAGCCCTGTCTCCAGGTAATCTGTCTGTTGGTTTAACTGGGAGCAAATTACAGGCATCACTGACAAGGAACTTGAAGTGGTACTGGCATGCCTTGCTTCCAGTCTGTCTCTCCTTGTGGCACATTGCCAGCACTATGCAGGGAAGCAAAAGAGCCTCTGAAATTAAATTATATCTTGGAGGAAGGGGGCGGAGTTTTCTTCCTAAGCAGGCCACTAGCAGCAGCCCTGAGCATGGGATTTATGTGGGATAGATACAGGAAAACAAATGACTATGCAATCTTCTTTCACATTTGCCCAAATACATCAGCATATCACAAACCCAAGGATTCTTATCACAAGTGTCATTTTACATCAATCTGATTCTATTCTGTAGTTATGAAATCCCTTTCACAAGCTCTCAGAACTCCACCTTCAGAAACACAGTAGTTTTCTTGCCTGCCCCTGCTACATGCTAGTGGAAGAACATTCCAGAATTTTACTCCACAGGAGGGGAAAGACAGACCTGAATAGATTTGATTTGAAATATAGCACATATAGGTTTGTAATTGGACCATGTGTACAAGAAGAAATGAGAGGCCTTGAATAGGGAAAGAAGATGCAATACTAGAAAGCTCTTTACCCCATGACTAATATCCCCCTGTCTCTCCAATTCACCTAAGACACTAAAACAATTAAGGTTGAACTTCAACATTAAATAGGACCTGAAATTACCTTTTGTAATTTTATTTTCCTTCCTTGTATTTATACTTCAGTAGATCAATATCCTGAATTCCTGCTTCTGCATGGTAAGTGTCTGTTCTTTAATCTTCTCTTAACACTCCATTCAGATAATCCTGACAAGCAAGCACTTCCCTTCAGGGATGGAAATGAATCTAAATAAAGCCCTGTTGTAGAAAGGGACAGTACTCACTTTGTTTCCCACCAATAGGCAGGACTCACTTTGTGAGCAGTGCATGGCACAATGCACTGAAAAGTCTCAGCTGGCAGGGTTTATCCAGTAGCTTATAGCTGATCCTGACTAACCAGAGGTCCCTTGATCCAGGAACCATAACCCTGTATTGCAATAGGTCCGAACTCCCCTTTTTTCAGGGGCAATGTCCACACCAGTCAATGACAGAGTGAGGTGTCCTGACCCATGGCGTGGCCTCCTTGTCCTTTGCCAGCCAAAACCAAGGGAATCATTTTGTGAACTGCAGCCCAGAGCACCTCAGCTGAGTATATGACCTTGTATTTACTTAACTGTGCTGATGGTTTTCTTTATAAATTTTTCCTTGAGCAATGAAAGAAACACCTGTAAATCTGTGGATGTAGAATAAATCAATTCCTTAGAGGCACCAATTCTCCAACACTCTATTTTTCAATCCAGATAAATCTGCCTGTCTTTATATCAAGGCTTCATGAACTGTGAAGCAAGTAATCATTAATCATTTTAAGAAAATGGCGAACCAACTCCAGAAACTATTATAGACTCCATAAAATCACTGAAGTTTGTTATAATCATAGCTTGTAATTCTGCAGTGCTTTCTCCAAGGCACATAACCCTCTAAAACAGCAGCTCCTGATCTGCTCCCCTGGCATCCCCACTTCCACTCTATGAGGCAGCAAATGTAGTCACACACCCTGACTTGGGAACTGCTTTCCTAGCACTTATTCCTCATGCTGTAACATGTTTCTAGCACCTAAGAGTCATCAGAACCTGCTTTGCAAAGTATTTAGAAATGAAGTCTTAAAGCAATGTCACCCACAGCACAAATTAACACTCAGCAGACTCAGTTTGATTATTTGCTGCTCTGTTTTGCCGGCAGAAAAGGCTGGATGCTGATGTCAGTCCTGGGAAAGAGCATTAAGGGATAGTCATTTGGTACAGGGGACTCACAGATTTAACATAAGTGGTAGTAGAAATTATTCATTCAAATCACCTTGTGGACCCAGATTATTTGCTGGCCCCATTGCAGCAGGACTGGGCCCTGCCACCATCTTGAACAGGAGACTGTGGTGATGCCGTGGCACATGGACAGCAGCTTTCACCACTCAGGGAAGGGCTGGGGCAAAGCAGGATTCAAAGCCTGCCAGAAAATCTGCCTCTCCCCAGCCAGAGGATCCTATGCCCCGGAGAGCATGGAGGACAAGGAGATGGAGGACATAAATGGTGAGACCAAGGGGTTTTTGTAGTATCCCATATATCCCAATATAGCAAGCAGTTCCTGCTTAAAAGCAGAATCCCACTGATTCTGACCCAAAAGACTAATCAACGATTCCAGATTTGCTAAGGCAAGCTCTGTGTACTTATATCCCTAATGTACTCACAAAATCAAGGATCTGCATTCCTTTTACAGGTAATTCCAGGGCAATTTTTCTCAGGTGGAAAGGTAGGTAGAAGAGCAGGGCCATGAGGAACTTACCTAGTTTCTCATTTCTAAGTTGAAGGTGGAATGGTCACTATGAAGTTTCCATATTTGTAGATAGAGACATCACCAGACCATTATGAGAAAGAAGAAAGTCTCTGCTCAAGGACTGCATTATACCAGATATTAGCAAAATGGCTAAGACCTATTTGTAGCAAGCACTCCACCCCACACTAAGACTTTGAAGGTTTTTAGAGAATTACTGACAGTCCAATAAAAATGCTGAAGAATGGATTGAATTAGGCATTACCAGAGCTATTTCCAAGAAACATATTTTCTGCACTTCCCCTTCATGTAGGTAACAGCACAGAAATCTTTCAAACAGGTGATAGAATTCTTTCTTTGCATGAATTCTAGACAACAGGAATTCGGTATTGTTTCCCACTGAACTGCACAGCTGAGAGATTTTAAACCTCTGATATTTCCCATTCTGCTTCTCAATGAGAAAAGATGTTCCTCCACATCCAGCTACACACAAAATTCTCAAAACGAACTCTACATGACATACCTCATACCAGCTACAAAAGGTAATGTGATGTGAGTCATTCACTTCTTTCAAAAGTAGAGCAGCATCTAAAAGCATACAGAGGAAAAAAACAGTATTCCCTCAAAAAGTTGCTAGTGTCAGCAGAAGCAGCTTTCTAAATTGTAGAGACAATGCCTTGCTGAAATACCAGCAATTGCTCACAGTTTACATCATCCTACATCACACAGTCATGTTGTACCCACTTGGACAGCCTATGCAATTTTCCTCCTTTGCCAACCGGCCTTTCTCTCAGGGAGCATGGCACTGCAATCCTCTTGAAAGATGTTGGTGGTTGACCAATATATAACATTCAAGGACATAGTGCTCATTCCAGTCTGAGAATATTGTCTGCCTAGTACATGCTCTCCTCATTGCACTCAGTTTCAAAGGGACAGGCAGTGAAATGTGCTTGGCAGGTATCCTGAACTAACTTTCAGCTGTTAGAACTACAAACCAGGCTGGGGATGTTGAGAGAAACAGGACATTTCACCTCTAAGCTTGTGTCTGAAGTTGCTCTTTTAGTTGCTAATATAATAAATTGCAACTGTATTATTTAGATCAAAGAGGTTTTAAGTAATGGATGAAAGTCAGTTATACCATGTTGTGAATTTATAATATTAATAATAATAATAATAATAATTTAATCTTTGAAGTGCCTTACGCAGATGAATTAATTACCTCACAATACTCTTTGGAGTAGATGAGAATTATTACCGCCTTGTGAGCGATCTGGAAACAGCAACAAAGATGCTGGATCTGGAAACAGCAACAAAGACTTTACTGAAGTCAGACCAGGCTGAGCCTGAGCTAGCATTCAACACCAGGCATGTCTGGCTCTGTTTCTGTGTTCAGACCACTCATCCACCCTGTTGAAATGACAGCTGGCTTCCTGCTTTGTGTGCTTTGTTTAGACATGATCCTCAGACAATGGGTGAAAATATTCCCACCCAAATGATCTTGTTTCTTTTTGAGCTAGGCTAGTCAAACTGAAATACCTCTTTAATGTCTTAACACATATTTCCTAAAAGAAAGCATTTTTTCCTTCCCTGAGGTTTTCCTCAGCTGCTGGATTGGAGCTGAAATACAGAGTATGAGCACGCAGCAGTATGATTTAAAATTACTAGCATCAGTACAAAGAGGTAAACATCCCAGAACATGAAGATATATCTATTTTGACCTCTAGCTGACACTAAGAAAATATTTGGGTTGTAGTGAGGCTGTTGTGAGATATTGCTTTCAAGAATATAAAAGCAAAGAACAAAGGGGCTTCTGAGGGTCCTCTTCCTCTGCCTCCCACTCCATATTGCCCTGTGACACATAAACCCTTCCAGCAGTGTCTCAAGTGGCTTTAGGAAGAATTCAGATGAAAACTGTCCCATTCCAGAGCTCTTCTTTGGGATCACTGAGGGAAGATAAGGCGGAAGTCATCACAGAGTCCGCACCTCTCCCTGGAGAGCTGCCAGGCAAAGTCAACAGCATTCCCAAGCCCAGTGGAGAAGGTGGCTGAAGCTGCTGAAACACAGACCATGAAAGGTGTCTGCTGTAGCTGTGTGACCAGGACAGGGGTGAGCAGCCTGGCTCCAGCTAGACAAAAGCTTGGAAAATGCCCAGCAGGGCAGGAGGCAGCAGTGGGCAGCGCAAGTGACCCACTGCTGCCACACTCCACTGGCTCCCTGCCCCTGAGAAAAGAGCAGGGGGGGAATAGGTTGAGTGTTTTTAGGCTTTGGGGTTTTTTTCCACCCCTCAATGGTTTAAAAGGCCTGATAATGCCCTGATCCACACCTGCCACACACAAAGCAGAGTTAGGTGCACTTTTTCCCGTGCAGAGTTGTGGTTTCCCTAAAGGTCTGCAGCCCTCCACTGCCCACCATTGCAGAGTCACACACACACCACCAGGGAACATCACTCCATGGACCTCCTCCTGTGGACACCTGGGGTGGCATTTGGCCCTCACATCCAGCACAGCTGCCCCAGGGTGTGGGGCACATTTCTGACATATGGAACACAATTTTAGCTGTCACTCTGTGGTTCAGCTTGAGAGAAGTATGGAGTAAATGTGCATTTCTCCTTTACTCCACTAACATTATGTAAGAAATTGTCCTGCAGTTGATGCTTGGGTAAAAAAAATACTAAATTGAATTTACTTGAAACTACTGTATTTATCAATGCCTAAAGCTGCATAATTTGAAACCAAACATCATTAATTTACCTTGCAGATTCAAGGGTGTTAGTATCAGCTTTCCAGTACCACACAACTCAAGTCAGTTTTTTCCTCTGCAAGGAAGCAGTGTATAGAGTGTATGTCATAAATATATGCTCAAGTTCTCAGGCCAATAAAGTATTGATAATGCAAATTTTTTGCACATTGGGCACTTTCCATCATTCTTAAGGCTGCTTTTCCCCCCAGATATTGTTTGTATGTGAGTTACTTCAACAGAAGTTCTCAAAGGTTGCAAGTGTAAGAAAGAAAAATGTATATTTGTTCTCTTTTGTCTTTCAGGTTATGAATAACTAATGGAAAATTTGCTAAAGGAATCAGTTCTTTGATTGCCAGTGAATCTGAAAAGACTGTGAAATCAAATCAAACCAGGCATTAAACAACACTTTGGTTTTTGGGTTTTTTAATAATATTTATGTAATTGTAGAATCTAAATATCAGGAAAAAAAAAAAACCTTTGCTAAAAGATGGAATATATTATGCATGTTTCTGATATTCTGAGAACTTTAAATAAACACCAGATAACACTGTTCAGGAGACACTGGACAAAACTACTAGTAACAGCATTTTACAGCATCTATACATTTTTAAGAATTCCAAACAAAATTATCTCCTCCTAAAACAAAATAAATGAGGTCTATTACTCTTTTCTTAATTATCAAGAGAGACTTGCAAACCCTTAACTATTATTTGCAGCTCACCTTTAAAGCAAAATTACTCTTATTGCTGAAATCCCTCTGCCTCCAAATTTAAACCAAGTGAAACTTTAAGCTTTCCTGTGACTTTTTGCCAGGTACTATTCAGCCAGGCAGCCACAAGGCTCTCACAGATTCTTACTCAATATAATTTGGTAGTAGAGGCTGGATATGGGACAACAGAATAATTTCAAGTCAGCAGCCCACAGCCCATGCGGTGGTTAGACCACAAAGATGAGTATGAGGAAATCATGTCTCTAATCCTTTGACAAAAAGTGGTTATTTCAGCTTGCCTGTCCTAGTCTTCAGTTCTAGCTTTCTAATAGTGTTTTGCCACTCTCGGATGAAAAGGCCCACACAAATGCTGTACCTTTATATCACACACAAGGGATTATGAGCCATGAAAGAAAAATAGGAAAGGTGGTAATCCAGCATAGCAAGACCTACCAGCACACCACAGGAAGGAGACAATTCCACCCCTGTGCCTTAAAAATACATCCTAGCTGCTTCTCACTAATGCAAATAAATGGCTGAATGACTGTGCTGGGGCAGCAGGACAGGTCCCTGCCCACCCGTGGGGCCTCTGTGGCTGCTGGGCTCTGCTGCAGAGGCAAACATGAACAGCAGCAACAGCGTGGAGCTGGAAAAGGTGGGGAGGCTCACAGAGGGCACAGTGCTGCCAGGACACTGTGGGGAGTGAAGGTGCTAGGGTGACTGTCCTGGGGTGACTATGCTGCTTGTATCTTCAGTCATGTGTTCTATTCATGCTGGATGTTAAATTCTGTACCTTTCAGACAGGTTTTGAGAGCAAAGCAGGGGGAGGAAGCTGCAGTTTGTGTTCAGAAATGGCGCTCACTGCCCCGCAGGCCTTTCGGGACTGTACTGTGTGCAGCACGGTCAGACAGCAGGACAGAGCTCTCCTTTGCTATTAGTTAGTCGGCTAGCTGAGGCAGGGAAGTTCACCAGACTTCTTTTATCCTCCTTTTTTCCTTAAATCCATCCAAACCTGCTCTGGACTGAAAACCAGAAAACACCAGAAGCTCCCACTTTTGATCCATCAGGACCTGGGCCTTGGCACTTTGCAGCGCTGGAGGAACTGGCAAGAAACCAGTGAGCCCAGCTGCACCCTACAACAAGGACTTCCCTGGACTTGCCATCTCTTCAAACAGCAAGAGGTTTCACTGTTTAATACTGTTCAATTTCTGTTAAATAAACAGGGGTTTTCCCCCCACTTTTCTCCAAGGAAATCTTTTCCTGAACCAGCTGGGGGAGGAGCCGCTTGAAATTGCTTCCTGGAGGGACCCTATTCAGAGGTTTTCTCCCAAATTTGCTCTAAACCAGGACAGTGACTTATGGTAGTGACCATCTGCTGTCCCCTAGGAAGTGCAGATCCCAGCACAGACCCTCCTCTGCAGCCTACTCTGTGTGCTGGGACTCACAGCCAAGGTGCTCTGCTCCTCCCAGCTCTGCTAAGCAGCTTCCCTGGGTGACATTTCAATCCAAACAAGGAAATAAATCTTTTCCATGTGCTAACATCTCCACAGCCACTTATTGATGCTTATTGTGGCATTGTTGGTCAGGAGCTGCAGAAATTTTCCTCGTTTTCTCGGGGCTGGCAGCAGCGAGGGCAGCTGATCCTGGTCCTATTATGGGCAGTGACAGAGCTCTAAATGTTAAACACACTTTTAGCTTTGGGCTTTACAAGATATCAAAGTGTATCTATCAGGTCACAAGCATGTGGCACGACCTAGGTCCTTATGTGAGCAGTCAGCTCAAGATTTGGAAGCTGCACCTAGAAATAATTCCCATATACTAAGGCAGGTCACTGTAGGGGATGATTTTGAGGTTTAGAATCTTTGGGATATTGTGAAACATCTCACACATCATTCACAGCAGGTCAGTGCTGTGTATAACTGGTATTGCTTAGTTCACACCCAAAATTGGTACAAATTTTGCTGACAAAAGCACTTTTTGCCAATAGAAGTCAAGTCTCCATCAAGGGTGAGGTTTCACATTACAGCTAAACCAGCCTAAGAGCCAGTTGTTAATGGAAGAAGCATTCTTGATCTCATCAAAACTTTCCCATTGTTTACCTCTGTGATGATTCTTTATCTTTGACCCCACAGCAAGGCAGCTCCCTAAACTGTCAAAAGTAGTCATCCAGCAAAAATAAATGAGAAGCTTTCAGTTTAGTTAGCATTTTTTGTCAGTTCATGGTGCAGTCAGACAAGGGCCAGTGGAGACAGAGATAAATATAAGGGGACAAGGGAAGGTTGTTGCACTACTGTATACTTTGAAAGGATGAAAATACCTGGTCTAAGACTTTTAGACAGATCAGGTCAGTAAGACTGAAGGAACATTTCCTGTGTTTCACCTCTTAAAAATGGCATCATTCATTTTTGCAATAGTTGCTAACTAGGGAAATAGTCCTGAAAGTAACACAGGTGTTCATGACAATGTGGAAGAACAAATGGACAACACAATGTGGGGAAAGAAAATTTCCATCAAGCAACCTGTGCCTGACTTCCCTTATTTCCAAAGCCTTCCAAACACTGCACCTTTCTCTTGTGGGTACTACTTAGAAGTGTATCCATGCAAACAGAATCAGTCCATGGATAGGTAAGCAAGGATCTCAAAACAGCCTGAAAATTCCTCTCTATCTCTGCTCTCTGCAGCCATCTCTTTCCATTTGTTTTATTCAATTGCATTGTGTTTGTTGTGTTTCCAGTTGCTATTGCCGGCTGCCAAGTACATATCTATGATTTGGCAGCCAAGTTACATATTTAAGAGGATGAGAGAAGCAGGTTTGGGAACAACCTCAGATCTCATCTGTGGCAGCCAGGCAGCACTATAGAAACAAGCTCAGGGAACTAATGGCTCATTGGCTTATTTTCAGAGAAAAGGGCTGTCATTAGCCTCAGGAGACCACTGACCCATCTTAACTCCAGTAAATGTTGTGCTAAAAGAATTGGGAAAATAAGGGATGTGTTGCAGATACCCACTAACACTGTGTTAGTGTTTGAGGTGCAGGAGGCAGGTGAGACAAACCTCCCTCTGTAATGGAAATCTGCTTTGAACAGTCCAAGAAAAGCATAACACTAAGCTCTCCGGAAAAAAACAGTTCCTTAGCATTTCCAGTGGAAGATGCCATAATAGCCACATGGTATTTGGCTTTTGCTGATTTATCACCTTCTTTCTTGTGGTAACCATGCATATTTGAAGGGTAAAAACTAAGCAGATAATCTGAAGCAATCAGGATGTGATGGTGACAAGTTCCACAGGCAGCATCCTAAACAATAATTCTTCTTCAGAGCTGAGGCTGAGCAATGCACCATAAATAAGGTGTACATTGAATCAGAAACTATTACCTTCTTAGAGCTTACACTGTCCATTGTGTGCACTGACTGAGGCAGCTGCCCTGCAGAAGAAAAAAATGTAAAAACCTGTTAGTGCATAATTAAAAACTGGGTTATGAGGCATAAGCACAAAGAAAGCAAGAAATAGGCTTGCTCCAATTGTCATAATTCTGAACAACTGACCTTGAACCCTTAATAGGCTTCTTTTAGTGTTGTTTCTTGTGGTGTTTGTGTGTCCATAAGCATCCCAGTAGCTGAGAACACTCAACAATATGCATATGTAGCCATTCTTTAGGTATATCTAATGTTTAATTTGGATATCACACCCAGAAAGTAAACAAATGCATAAACTCAACAAAAATATCACTGACTCACCATCCTGTCCTCCACCTCTTCTCTGCCTCTTGTTTCTTCTTGCTGTCAAGCCTCTGTCTCTCATACCCACCGTATTAATTTTCTCCTCTTTTCCCAGGGGCTGTTAAATGTCAGCTCTGGTTCCTCTGGGAATATTAGACTCTGTGTGTGCATTAATGTTTGTGTTGGACACACAAGCACAGATTTCAATTTCACAGTAGCTAATACTGCCCATGACTACACCATTTACCTGCCAAGTGCTCTGCCTGCTCATTAAAAATAGGATCATGCTGTGTGCATGGAATAAATACTGTCCTTGGGCAAAATTCTGTGAACATTGGTGCAGGTTTTCACTTCAGTTTTGTGCTACATGGAAGCTCCTAATTCCCTGTTTTCAGTAATTTGAGCAGTGCATTCCTTGGATGATCCAAAGCAAAGGGCAGTTTGGTAGCTGTGCTGGAACTCCTGGAGGGAGATACCATGTCCACCTCATGTCCAGCACCAGCCATGCCCCAAAACCAGAGCCCTGTGGGCTCACTGCCATCTCCACAGCTCCAGACTGGCTGAAAGCATTGACAGGCAAAGGCAAAATCAGGTCCTGAGTCCACACCAAAAGTCTAAGGGAGTTCAGGAGGTAGTGACTGCCTGGCACCACTTATGGGCATGCAGTTGGATTTTGGAAAGCAAGAAAAACCAGCTGCACATACTTTTACTGAACTCCTCGTGCCACTACTCCCTCTGCGTGGTTTTATCAGATGAGATTATTGAACATGAGCAGTTGTCAGCCCTTTTCACACAGCCTTGTGCCTCCAACAATCAACCTTTTGTTATTAAAGTGCCTCTGACAGAAAGGAAGAAGTATTAAAAGGTACCTCACACTCAAAAGGTATTTTCAAAATTTTGGTTTTGAGGTGCTCAGAAATCTACGAGCCTTATCAAAATATTTCATAGCCTTATTTCTAGCTCTTCTCAGAATATAATAACCATCTCCCTGCTACAGAAATAGGGGGGAAAAGAGTGAAAATTTAATATAGAACTTCTATAGACAAGATCTTCTCTATTCAGTTCTGTGAACTTTGAAGGAAATTATGGCAGAGAACCTGGCTTTTAGGTTTTAGTGCATTACAGAGAGTTTTTACGTTATCAGAATTTTTAAATTAGTTATCTCCTACTTGTGGTACTGAGGTAGGACTAAGCACTAGCTACTATCAAATGTTTTTAACCAGGCTGTGTTGGAACATTTGCAAACACAAATGCAAATGAATGAAGTTTTCAGCAGGGAAATAAGGAGTCTTCTGATTGAGAAATAAATGTGGTTTTGAAAGAAACATGTGTACATTTTTAGATACAGCCTGGCAAAAAAAAATTCTGCTTTCATCCATGACATGAGATTGCTAGACTGTCAGCACAGCTGTGCAGCAGCTCTTACAAGGACTGACAGAAAGAATTTCATGACGCTTGGCAGTGAATATAGAAAGGCAACCAAGACCTCCTAAACCCAAAGAGGTTTCTATTAGAGTGCTGCCAAAGCATTGCACATGCCACATAGCCACTTCTGGAAGTGGTTTTGTCTCAATCCTATTCAAAATTGATTTTTAACTGCTAACCTGCAAATTATTTGGAGCACTGACATTTTTATCTGCTCCAGCAGGTAAGGTACAGATGCTGACAACTTGTACCTAAGCATGGGTAAGAACAACCTCACACTGCTTGATCCAGGATGCAACAGAAATCTGTCAACTTTTGCATAGACCAACACACAAAAAACAATTCCTGAATGGTGGGAGAGAATATCTTCAGCAATGGAAAAGGGGCAAAATTTTCCTGTACTCTCGATTTTCTTTAAAACTACAAAAAAAAAGTGTTGGCTTTTAGAGGGAAATTTCTCCCCTCTCTGAAATTCCTGGCTGGTGCTGCTATTGGGATGACAAGGGCAACCAGCTTGTCTCTGTCTCCACCCTCTTGATGCAGGAGAGAGTAAAGGCAAATGGGTCATGCAAGGGTGGATCAGGGGGTTTTAATACTGCTGTTTCATATGTGGAAGTGAAATATGTTGTTGCATCTGGAAATGCTGGCCTGCCCAACTCTATAATCACCACACTGCTGCAAGCAAAATCTGCTCTAGAGGCAGGTCTGTGCTATAGGCTTCTGCCTGCATAAATATGTGGAAGAGAGCAGCAGAGAGATGTGATACCTGACCCACATAGGTGTGCTAAAGAAGCTTTACTAGCATAACTTGTTTCACTGTGGGGTAGGGAGGGGTGATAACTTTCCTGTGATGAACAACTACAGAAGGTAATTTTGCTGCTGTAAAAGCATCCACATGCTTTGCTGGTTGAACATCCCAGGACTCCTGGGATGCCAGGGTGCAGTGTACCTGAGGCAACAGAGATCAGACCACCATGAGCCTTATGAAGGGGCACAGTAAGGGAAATTCATGCCAGGCACAGGGCCAAGAAGGAAAAACGAGGAACACCTTTGAGATAAGTCAAGTTTGAAATGCTATTACCTTGCATTGCACTGACAAGACTGAAAGAAAGGAACTTCTATGTATGCGTGCTGGGTGTAAGCCCTTGTTTTTTAATGTTACACCTTATACTTAATGTGAGTGCCAAGACTGGAAATGTGAATTCCCTGAACATTTTTTCTCTTTCTTCCTGTTCCTCATATGTATCTGCAGGAGTGGCTTACAGTAGGGAAGATAAAATTTATGGTGCAGTTCTGAGATCCTTCATCTCCTACCTTGGCTGCACCCCACACAGCCCCAAACCTTCAAGGAGAACCTAAATGACAAGCAGCTCCCAAGAGAAATGCTACCCAGCCTGCAGGGCTCCACGCAGTGCCTCCCGAGAGATAAAAGGCAGGCTGCTGGGATGTTTTCATTCCTGCCTTTCAGATGGTATCACAAGGGACGAGCAGGGCTGCAGCCTGTCTGCAAGTCCTGCGCGCACACTTCAAACAGACGCTCCGGAGGCGGCGGGGCCGGGCTGACTCACCCGGCCGGCTGGGTGGACACAGCCTGTCCGAGCACGTCTGTGCTCCCCAGTGGGCTGCCCTCAGACAGCTCTCTTGTCCTCAGCTCCCTCCGAGGGCTCTCACACGGCACGGTATTTTAGTAATGCTTTCGGCTTTGTCTTTTTTTTTTTTTTTTTTTTTTTTGGCTCTTTCCTCTCCCCTGCAAAGACGGTGGGGAATTGCAGGGTGACCTGCACCGTGCACGCAGGAGGCATGGCTTTGCTTTAGGGGTTTAACTTGGGTGATTAAATTCTCCAGTATTAATGTCACAGGTGTTCCTCTATTTGAAATCATACCATCCAAACTCAATCAGAAAATATATGGAGCCATCAAAAGTTAACAGAGGAGTTGCACAAGTGCTAGGAAGTTACAAGCACTTTACATTCTCCCTTATGGGCTTTTTCTTGCAGAGCCTTGTTGCAGCATGGCAAAGTTCAGAAACCCAGGCCCAGGATTTTGACAGGAGCAGCTGTGAGTCAGGACAGTCTGCAGCATGAGAGACGCTGAGCGCAATGAAACTGCAGATTTTAGAGAAGATTACTTTCCTGGCTTTGCCAAATTCATTTGAAATGTGCAACTGCTCCCCAGAAGGACAAGTACACACCAAATGCACCTATTTGCAAATGAGGAGCAGCATTTGGGAAATTGACTTTATTTCTTTAAGAAGGTGGGGAGTGGGGGGGGAACAGAGACCCACTGCAGTCAGTGGGAAGTTTCCACTAACAGGATCAGAGTTCACTCCACAGTTACTGCAACATACTGAAAACTGACTTGAAGTTATTCTTTTTGTAAATGAAGTGAATGAATGCAAGGAATCTAGCTCTGAGCTCTTCAAGTTTTCTGCCTCTTGCATTCTGGGGGCTTGTTCACATATTTGAAAAGCTACTTTGTGCCTTGAGACTGTAATTTTCTCAACCATGTAAGTCGGCACAAGTTTCCAATCCTTTATATACCCCACACACAGCCTTAGGTGTGTCACTCCAAAAAACATCTCTTTTGTAGGAAAAAAAAAATACAACTCTCCCAGTGTTAACCTGTTGTTGTCCTCAGCCACTTTCACCATCTAGATGAGGACTCCACATCCGTGGTCTCTTTTCCCTGAGTGCCCCAGTGCTGGAACAGGCACAGGGAAGCAGTGGCCGAGGTGAGGGGAAGGACAAACAGCACAGATGTGTGACAAACTGTCTGCTGTGTGCATTTAGCTACATTAGCTCTGCCAGACACTTAAATAACAAAAAATTGTGTTTAATAACTGGGAAGCGACGCTGAGGAATGCAAACCAAGGGCTGAAAAGTAAAGGAAACTATGTGGCAAGGGCAATTACCAGATGGTTAATAAAAAAAAAAACAGTTCAACCCGCATTTACAATGA
This sequence comes from Anthoscopus minutus, assembly GCA_013399455.1. Lineage (NCBI taxonomy): Eukaryota > Metazoa > Chordata > Aves > Passeriformes > Paridae > Anthoscopus > Anthoscopus minutus. Next base: position 91,628 of record VWYI01036204.1, on the reverse strand, counting down.
AAATGGGTCATCTTTATTGTCATCCCATAGTAGTGGGATTTTGGTTAGGAAGAGTTTATCTGACAAATTATTACAGTTTGCAGCAACAACTTTTCACTTAACAGATAATCTAATGCCATTTATAAACATATTTACCTATTAGTTCCTAAGGGAAAGTTAAAAGTCACAGTATCTTCTTGTTCCCAGGGGCCCTCTCTGTGCTACAGCCTGGAAATCAAGAGGCAGTGTACCTGGAAAGAGCCAGGAAAGTGCTCTGTACCTGAACACCAAGAGCCTGACTGCTGCATTTGGAGATCGCACTGAAGCCCTCAGCAGGTGCTGAAGTTGCTGCAATCGACTTCTCCAGTCTCCCTGTGATGGCACTGACATTTACCTGCCAACAGCTCCATAAACCTGAAGCGGTCATTTCCAACAGCAGCTATCAAACAAACTTTTTACAAGCCTCACATCACTCCCTGTGATGACTGTAATCCTTTTATGCAGCCAGTGAAGAGAAACCCAGTCAGTGAGTGCCCTGGAAGCTGACAGAAATCCATGTAGTAAACCAGAGTGTTACATATCCGCTGGTTATTAAATATTAACCTTATTGTTGTCTCCTTTCTTGGCACAAAAAGTTTGTATAGTTTTTTTTTTTTTAAATATGCATCACCTACAAGCTTAAGGAATCAGAGTCCCAAAAGTTGTTTGCAGCGGGGAGAGCTGCCAGGGCAGCACCCACCACGGTTCCCAGGACACCAACAAGCAACAAAGCAGAACACAGCGGCCAATTCCCTTCAGCTGCCCACTGCTCTGCAGTTTTTTCCCTTAAAGGAGAAGCCAGTCCGAAATGTGCACGCCATCAGGAGAGCTCATTAACTCGCAGCGCCTCGGATTCCCAACACTGCCTGCCAGGCTTTTTGCTCTTATACAAATGAAGAGCTCTGCAGACAGTTTGCAGCAAAGTCAGACAAGTTTAACTACTACAGATTTTGCCTATTCTATTAAGTTCAACACAGCAGCTCCTTACTCAGCACTCCCAGCTCTGGGGGTGTCCTTGCCAGCTCTACTTTTGATTATCTGAAGAGGAAAAAAACACACAGTAAAGTATTGAAAGCTCAGCGTGCACACAAGCAACACAAGAATAACTCAGCTCTTTACAGCTGCCCACAAACCAGTCTCTATTTTATCGAGCCCCACCACCTGCCAAGCAGGACTGTTTCTGCTGTCCTCATTTCCCCGCTGTTCTCTCCCAGCCACACACACACGATGCATTCCCAAGCTGGGAACTGCAGCCACAGACACCAGTTGCGGATAAGAGCAGGTCCTGCCCCAAAGCAGCACCAGTACACACCTCCAGGGAATTTTTCCCTGTGAAAATCCCAGGAGCCACACTCCCACTGCCCCTGCCAGGAGGCTGAGGGGCTGCAATACCCTCCCCAGTGTCCATCCCAAGCTGGGCTCTCCTCAGAAAGCTGCAGTGCCCTCTCCCCATTACTCTAGGGGCATCAGCCACCCCTCCAGGGCTCAACACCCCCCTGTCCCACTGCTGTCACCACCCAGAGCCACAGCCACCACCAGAAAGGTCTTCCTCACCACCCTCCCCCCACTACTGCCCCTTCACAGAGAGGAGAAAGATAGATTTATGCTTTTAATACATTTTATTTATTAACAAAATTTCCAGAAGCCAAATTTGGCAAATTTTTTTTTTCATCTTCTGTAAAGGTTTTCATGCATAACTTGAAACTTGTCAACTGCAACAGTAAAGTGGTTACTTTAAAAGAGACAGAGACAAACATCCAGAATACAAACAGCTGTATCTGAATTAACAACATTTGTCTATTACTAACCTTATAAAGCAGGACGTGCCTTCCCTCTTATCAAAACCAAGCTGACAGATCTGCCTTTATACACACCCAACAGAATGAACTCTGTTATCGGCAAGGACGTTTTCCTTAAACGTTAGAAAAAACAAAAACAAAGCAAAGAATGGAGTGACTGTCCATAAACCAGTCTATACTTCAGTCCTCTTTAATCTACTTCTTCGATGGTGGGGCCGCCGGAGCCGCCTGCCCCGGCCCCTCCATCTCCCCGGTACAATTTTGTGACAATCGGGTTGCAGAGTTTCTCCAGCTCTTTCTGCTTGTGCTCGTACTCTTCCTTCTCAGCCATCTGGTTGCGGTCGAGCCAAGAGAGCACCTCCTTGCACTTGTCGAGCACTCTCTGCTTGTCCTGGTCACTGATCTTTCCCTTCAATTTATCGTCCTCCACCGTCTGCTTCATATTGTAAGTGTAGGACTCGAGGGAGTTCTTGGCTGCCACTCGATCCCGGTTAGCTTCATCCTCTGCTTTGTACTTCTCTGCCTCTTGCACCATACGGTCAATGTCATCCTTGCTGAGGCGACCCTTGTCGTTGGTGATGGTGATCTTGTTCTCCTTACCCGTGCTCTTGTCCACGGCACTGACATTCAGGATACCATTGGCATCGATGTCAAAAGTGACCTCGATCTGGGGGACTCCCCTGGGCGCTGGGGGGATGCCTGTTAGGTCAAACTTGCCCAGCAAGTTGTTATCCCTTGTCATAGCCCTCTCACCCTCGTAGACCTGGACCAGGACGCTGCTCTGGTTGTCTGAGTAGGTGGTGAAGGTCTGAGTTTGTTTGGTGGGGATGGTGGTGTTGCGCTTGATGAGAGCAGTCATCACTCCTCCAGCCGTCTCGATGCCCAGGGACAGAGGGGTGACATCTAACAGCAGCAGATCCTGCACATTCTCAGACTTGTCTCCCATGAGGATAGCTGCTTGTACAGCAGCACCATAAGCCACAGCCTCATCGGGGTTGATGCTCTTGTTGAGCTCTTTGCCATTGAAGAAATCCTGTAGCAGCTTCTGGATCTTGGGGATCCGGGTAGAGCCACCCACCAGCACAATCTCCTGGATCTGGCCCTTGTCGAGCTTGGCATCACGCAGAGCCTTCTCCACTGGCTCCAAGGTACCACGGAAGAGGTCAGCATTGAGCTCCTCAAAACGGGCACGAGTAATGGAGGTGTAGAAGTCAATACCCTCAAAAAGAGAGTCAATCTCAATGCTGGCCTGCGTGGAGGAGCTAAGGGTGCGCTTCGCCCTCTCACAAGCCGTGCGCAGCCTCCTCACTGCTCGCTTGTTGCCAGCGATGTCGCGCTTGTGCTTGCGCTTGAATTCTTCCACAAAGTGGTTCACCATGCGGTTGTCAAAGTCCTCCCCACCCAAATGGGTGTCACCAGCCGTGGACTTTACCTCAAAAATCCCATCCTCAATGGTAAGGATGGAGACATCGAAAGTGCCCCCTCCCAGGTCAAAGATGAGCACGTTCTTCTCTCCAGCCCGGGTTCCTTTCTTGTCCAGGCCATAAGCAATAGCAGCTGCAGTGGGCTCATTGATGATACGCATCACATTGAGGCCAGTGATGGTGCCTGCATCCTTGGTGGCCTGGCGCTGGGAATCATTGAAGTATGCTGGCACTGTGATGACAGCGTTCTGCACCTTGCACCCTAGATAGGCCTCAGCAATCTCCTTCATCTTGGTGAGCACCATGGAGCTGATCTCCTCTGGGAAGAAGGTCTTCATCTCCCCCTTGTACTCCACCTGCACCTTGGGCTTGCCACTCTCATTCACCACACGGAAAGGCCAATGCTTCATGTCCGACTGCACCGTGGGGTCATCATACTTGCGGCCGATGAGGCGCTTGGCATCAAAGATGGTGTTGGTGGGGTTCATCGCTACCTGGTTCTTGGCAGCATCCCCGATGAGCCGCTCTGTATCGGTGAACGCCACATAGCTGGGTGTGGTGCGGTTACCCTGGTCGTTGGCGATGATCTCCACCTTGCCGTGCTGGAAGACGCCCACGCAGGAGTACGTGGTGCCCAGGTCGATGCCGATCGCCGGCCCTTTGGCAGACATGGTGTCGGCTGTCTGAGGTGCTGTTCGCCCGTGTCCACCCCACCCGCTCCCGCTGCCGCCGCGGCGCGATATGCTCAGCTCGCGCCTCCGCCGGCCGTTTTATACCCGCCGCTGCCGCTTCTGGAACCTGCCAGAACCCTGACGGCCAATCCAGAAGGCCCTCGAACAGTCGTTTGGCCAATCGTCCCCGCGAGCCGCCGGGGAGCGCCCGCCCCCAAAGCTCTGGCCAATCAGAACCGTGGGTGTCTACCCGCCCCTCCCGGGGGCCGCGATTCTTCCGGGTTTTTCTCGTGCGCCATCACGCTCAGCCAATCCGCACTCGTGCTGTCTACTCGCCCCGCCCCCGCCGTAACCTAAGCGAGAACGTTCCAGCTGAAATGACGTTATGGCCGGGATTGACAGCTGCGCTGTCTAATGGCAGGCGGCGGCGGGCCGGCGGGGTGGGGCTCTGCCGTCGCTACGGGACGCCCCCGCACTCCGCCCGCTCTGACCCGCGGGCTGTGGGGGTTTGCGGGTTCCGGGCTGCTCTCTCCGTTCGGTGTTTGTAATTCCTGAGCGCTCAGCCCGACACTGGGGAATTTGCCCTTATTTGGCCGGAGAGCGGCAGAAATTTCGCCCTCCTTCCCTGCCACAGACACGCACCTTCCTTCAACCTCCCCCCCGATCGTCAGGGCGGAACGGCGGCCACTCCTTCCCCGCCGCGGCGACCCCCGAACTGTCATGGCGGAACATCTCCCCTCATAGGGCTCCGCGCCCTCCCGCTGAGGGAAAGTGCCTGAGGGGAAGTCCCGCCGAGCCCGTGTTTAGCCTTATTTCGCCCGAACTTGGCGGGCTGACAACACTCCCGCCCCGTGTCTGTCCCATGTCTGTCCCGGTACCCAAACTCAGGGAGTGGCGCCGGATTCCCCCCTCCTGCCCCGGCACCAGAACTCAGGGAATGGCACCGGCGGGGCTTTGGGGGCCCTGTTGTGGCCTGTTCCTGCGTGGTGACCATTCTTGAACCGCCTCCAAATTCTTGTCTGTTGTGCTAATGTGAAATGCCGTCACGCCTACGTTTAGCAAAAGCTATGGAGCTATTAACTCGGAGCTAGGAAAGTGCTTTGATGAAAATATATTAAACATGAAAATCCGCTGTGGTTCCTCCAAATTATGCCTCCTTGCTCTGAGACAAACATTTCAAAATATTCCAGTTCTAGTAAGGAGGGCAAAACACCATCCTGATGTTTTGGGGTTTTTTTATACAGGGAGTCTTTGTGAGTAGCTCCTTTTCATCTCCTCTAAAAGTGTTGCTAAAAGTTTGCTATCCATAGACTTCAGGAGTTATGCAAGAGAAGGATTAATGTCACTGTATACTTAAATTCTCTTTCATTAGTTTTGTCCTCATCCTTCAGAAGTTTGCTATACCTGGCCTCCTAGAAAACATGTTACAGCTTTTCCCAGAGTGATTTGTATTCAGACAATTATTACAGGCACTGTAAGTCCTGTTCAAAAACATCCTTGTTTCTATTAGTGTATTTTTCAAGCCTTTTTTACAAGACTTGAGAGAACTCCACCTCTTCTGTGCATTATGTGTGTCATTTTGTGAGGGAAGAGCCTGGATTTCTGACCGTATATTGTACACACTTATATAACTATTCTTCCACAGATCCTGGTTTGGTTTTTTTCCACACGGGTTCTGACCTTGGAGCAATCCAAAGGAAGTCACTGGAAAATGGGAACCATCAAGTGTCCCTGCCTACAGGAGCTGTTCTGTATGCATATGTTCTGTGTGCATATCTCTTTGATGGGAAGGGTGTCGGTTTCTCTTGTAGTTAGACCAGTGACTGATTCATCACTAAACCATCTCTTCCTGTAATTCACTGCCACTTCATTCAGATGGTTGTATTATGTGGAACAGGCAGAAATGCCAGAGCAATGCAAAGAGAGGTGGATAATAAATTCTGTTTCAGCAGAAAAGTTGATGTTGTTTATTATTTGTATCCTTGTGAGTACTGTCCCTTAGGAACACTAATACTGCACAAGAACCCTGTTTTAATAGCTACAGTACAAACTTAGATGCTATTATTCCAGAGTAAAAAGAAGACCCCTGCCTCAAAACCAATGTCTAGAAACAGTAGATGGAGAGAACAAGTGAAGTAGGAAATAACACAATATTGATTAACACAATAAACAGTCTTTGCAGCAAAATTAATCTGATATCTGATTTAACTATAGCTGTAACCAAACAAGGTTTATCCAATTTAGAACTGACATTTCATTTCTTTGGCCCAAAGCTTTTAACTATATGTTTTATCAGACCAGGCAAAAAATATATACAACAGCTCCAGACAAATCTTGTTTGGGGTTTCCTTGGCCCAATAACTAATGTGGCCCTGATATGGTTGTGCTGATACTCCAGTGTGCTAGTAACCTGCTAAGAGGTGATTGCATTGACTGGATTACTGCTCACCCTGAGAGTACTCCCTCAGTCTTGCTTATTTCATCATTTCAATTGTTTTGCTGTATTGAATCTGGGGAAAAGATCTAGGAGGAACACATGAGCACACCATTTTAATGTTACTGGTGTAAAGAGACATCCTAAGGAAAAATCCAAAGCCTGTTGCAGGTCATTTAACCTGTTGCAGAAGTATTTCTCTTCCAGCTGGGCACACAGGTGCTATTTTCTTGTGTACAGTGACATGTCTAGGTCCCAGCTGCTTTCATTCCTACTCAGTCAGAAGTTCACTTGATGTTCTTGCCATCACCTCTTATGATGTCCTTAGAGAAAGTCCAGTCTAACGAGAGGGAACAACCTCTAAAACCTCATTAGATGTATTTTCTCTTCCCAGCAGAGCTATTACCAGCCTGCTTTTTGTCAGCAGTTTGTGAACCAACTCATCCATGCAGTCATCCTCTCATACAGGAAGAGCCACATGATTCCCTTTTATGTTGCTTCATATGCAATCATCGTACAGGTGAGCCAAGCCAACTGGTTCAGAAATTAAAGAGTGAGCTTTATGGGGAGGACTTCAGCACAAGTCTAATTTTCCCTTTAACAAAACATTCTCTGTTATTCCCTCATCTTGAATCTGTAAGCCGTATTTTCACAGCAACTTCCAGAGCAGCAATTTGGCACCTCTGGCTGTGGTAGGCCTCTTTCTGATCCATTTATTTCCGTTTAGGATTGATTATGCACCCATGTCTCCTGTATACGCTGCATACATATATGCTGCAGGCTATTCTCCATTACACCACCCAGCCAGAAATGAAGATGCTATTTAGATTTCGTCAGTGAAGCAAGAGCTCGGTATCTGAAGCAGAACTGAGAACTCAGCCCTTATCTTTATCTTGATAAAAGGAGTATTTTTTTCCCCATGTGTTTCATAAGGCAATGTAGTATAAAAATAGGACTGAACCCAAGTTACAGTTCAATCAGCCACTTGGATCATTAAGATAAAGTTGAAAGGCAATGAAAAAAATTTTTAGGTTTGGCAGGCAGAAGACCTTAGACCTTAAATTCTGGTATCCATTTCCCTCATATATATTTCCCTAACACCCATTTCCCTTGTAAAACTATCCCAAAAATGTCATAGATCAAATTGTATCAGTGAGAATATATTATTTTATAGTACAGCAATCAGTCCAGAAAAGTCTAAGCAAGTGCTAATCTAAGATCAAGGAATACTCTGTCACAATACCTTTTCATCCCTGAAATTCTTCATCTTGTTTATATTTGTGAACAGATGTCTGGTACTTGGAATTCAAACAAGAACTACCAGTGTTTGAAATGCCAAGATTGTTCTAACAAGGTATTGCATTAAAAATCATAGTGTATGTGGGGGGAACTATGTAACTTAGTTTGTATTTATATACCTCCAGGTTTTGTGCACAGCTGCTCCTTGTTAATTTAAAGGGCAGCCACAAGACATCATCATACTTAAATAAGTGCTCCTTTGTTTTTGTGAATAACAAAGTTCTCCAAATCTGTATAACATGTTTTTTGGCAAATTACACAAATGCATGATCAGTACTATGGAAATACTTAGAACAGCAGAATATAGGGCACTGTAATTTCATACTGCCAAACCAGGAGTTCAAAACTCGTGAGTCAGATCTCCTAAAATTATAAACCTAGTCACTTCATTCACCTTCCAGCTTTTTCATCTTTACCATATGTTCAGATTACACTTTAAGGATTTTCCATTTAATTTGCAGGTCTATTTTTTTTTAATAAATAAAATAGCTCATTACACCCTCTCATAACTGAAACCAGGCTGCCTCAGATTGATTGGACTCAATAAAATCATGGAAGTTGTCAACACTGATTAAACTAATGCTTGGTGCTTCAAGGAATAATTATTTTATAATTAAGTGGTTTTTAAGCACATTTATTTACATAGACTTATGACAGTTGATGATTAGAAGCTGAAGTTAGTATCACTAGTGCTAACTAGATAAACTGGTGTGCTGTGCATTTTAGGCAGTGAGTTTTTTCTTCCTTTAACTGCAGCCTCATTTTCCTGCAGTCAGCACCAGTTCTACTGACAGTTCTAAGCAAGTGACTTTAAAGCAAAATATTTTCCAGTTATCACAGAATCAGATCAGAAAAGGTCCTCAACAGGTCCTTTAGTCCCATTTTGTGTTTAACCAAGATTCACTTTCTTGCAAATTAAGGCAATTATTTTTATTAATATTGACTGTGGATATGAGAAACAGCTGTGCCATTTTTCTTTGCAACCAGATTTTGTATATGAAAATCATTGTGTTTTCCCTCCGCCTTTTTCTCTTCTGTAAAATGACTTAAAATCACTCAACCTGTGCTCAGAAACAAAGTCTTCTTGGTTTCCAGACATTCACTGCTTTTTCCTGGATTCTCTGCATGCACCTGGTATCTTAGTTTTCAAGTGCTATACTCAAAACTGGAGACATTACCAGCTCTTGCCTTTGTGGTTCTGAAGGAGCAGATGATACTCCAGTTTCTACATTTCAATTTTTACCTTTATTTGCATCAGGATGTTGCAGATTAATTTTCAGAATATGATCCAAAATAATGCATTGATTCCTTTAAATTGAAACTGAAAGGGTAGATTTAATTTAGATATTAGGAAGAAATCCTTACTGTGAGGATGAGTGAGGCCTTGGCACAGATTGCCCTGTGGCTGCCCTATTCCTGGAAATGTTCAAGGCCAGGATGGAGCTTTGAGCAACCTGGTCTGGTGGAAGGTGTCCCTGCCCAGGTCCCTGTGCTGGAATGAGATGATCTTTAAGGTCCCTTCCAACCCAAACCATTCTAGGATCCTATGAAATTAAGCAGCTGTTCTTTACTTGCACAGCTAATGGTTCCAGCTTGCATTGTTCCTATTAAACATGTTTTCAGATCCTGTCTGCACCTTGCCAGGATTATTCTGAATTCTAATCTTATCTGTTAGTGTACCTGAACTCTGCTTGGTTTTGTTTGAAGATATCAAAAGGATACTCTGCATGGTCCAGGGAGTAAATAAATGAAAACAGAATTTTATCTAGAACTGCTGTGATGGGGTTAAACAATATACTGCAATTATTGGCAGTAACTGGAAAATTATGTTAAGTCTTAAACAAGATAAATGGTGTACTCTAAACAGGCAAAGACCAATACTTCTTACTCAGAGATCAGTATGTATTAATCTCTCAGATTTACTGATATGCTTAGTGTGAACAATTTTTATAATAATTAAATGGTAGCATGCTATGAATTCCTCTTGTTTTCTCATTTCTTTAATTATTTGATAATTACTCATCTCTGTTTTCCCTCTTGTCATTAGCAGGTGAATAGGAAAAACACAGGAGCTGATGAAGCAGGTGGTAACTTCACCCTGTTGCCGGGACTGTTATCAACTTAGGTATAAGATGGAATTAAATGAGAATAATAAGCAGATTTGTAAGAGTATTTTATTAAAGATACTGTTGCAAAGCACAGAATAAGCTTTAAAGATGATGATAACTAACCTGGAATGTCTTTACTGATACTCTACATAGACTGGAAGTAATTGCTAAGTTACAGAACAGTCACAGCCTGTTCTAGATGTCCTACACTTTGTATACTGTTGAAGGCAATGCTATAAATGTATTCCCTTCTCTCCTCTGCTTTGTGGTGGTCCTACTCTTAAGGTCCTTCAGATTTTCTAGAGAAAAGACATCCCATTTGTTTTTAGATACCTTGTGCCTTCTCCCTGCAGAGCCCCCAGTGGTATCCAGCTTTGCCTGGATATTCACCATCCTCCCCTTTGCTCCATACAGCCACAGGGACTGAAGTGTAAGCATTCCAATGCTGCACTGGAGGCTTTTAAAATACCTACATTAATGTTTAAGGTGTTATGTGTTAATAGAGCTGATACCTTCAACATCTATATGCTGAAACATTGGGGGCTACGTAATTAGATTAAGCAACCACATTCAAAGATATCTGAACATCTTTTCTTGCATTTGTGTAGTAACTTTATAAACTCAAAAAGAGTAAAGCAAGCACAGACACATGCCCTATACAAGCTGCAATACAGACAATATTGTACACACTTCGTAACAACAGTAATGAAAATGATGCCAATTATAAATAAAATTATAGACAGACTCTTCTTGAGATAACAGTTATAGTGAACAATGAAACATCCTTTTATAATCATGAGTAGAATTAGTAAGATACGTAACTACAGCAGAATATAATCAGCGTGTTTAGTCTGCTTACATGTCTTAATTTGATCCACTGTTGTCTGAGGGAAGCAAAAGAAATTAATATTTTTATAATTCATGCTTGCCCTAATTTGGAACATTTACTGCCTTATTGCTTTTTTGGTTAGGGTTTTCCCCCTCCCCCCCCCATTAATTTAGCTGGAATCATTAGTATTCCTAAAATGTTCAAATCTGAACATGAACACCTGATTCCCTTCTTTGAGCCAGCTTTTGCAAGGCTTAGCTCCAGAACAAGGTGCACCCTGTGCCCTGTGAAGATTATTTCACATTTACTCATCTCCTTGTTGGAAAAAATTTTCATCATTCTTTTAAAAAGACCAGAGCACCAATTCTTTACTCTCCACATACAAGTACTATGCTCCATGGAAGGTCCTCTTCAGCTTGCAAATGATGATCATGGCAGCAGGGGAAATCAAGTCAGCTGGATCTCTCTCACCATCCTGTCCTTCCTCAGGGACCCTCTGTCCTCAGTTTTAAAGATTTTTTTTTCACCTCTTACTCTTTTTTTTTCTTTTTAAACACTTGATAGTTTAGCATTGTGCATGAGTATACACTTGTAATGTTTGAACTAAAAAATCTACAGAGTTTTTGACAGCAACTCTAAGAAGCCTCATTTCAGAAAAGGAGCACTCCAGTGTGTGAATAGAAATTTTGCAAATTCATTTCAGTGCAGCCCTTAACACCTGGCATCTGCCTCTTTTGGCTGTCTGCTCCATGAAAGACTTCAAATTTGTTTTTTACAGCTGTAAGTAATAGTCACAAGGAAGTAAGATTTATAATACATAGAAGAGTCCAAAACAACTTTTACTGCATGTTCTAATTTGACTGCTTTGGTGCCTTTTGCGACTGCTGCAGTATGTCAAAAAAGCAATGGTGGTGCCAATTCAGATCTGGCACACGAGGTTCTGAGTTTTTATGAAATCTTTTGCCGACCAGTTCTTCCTCATGTCTTCTCCAAATCTGGTTCTCTCAGTTGTTCAGAAGCTTAGAAGTCCCTATTTCACTACTGCCATGCAGAAAAGAAATGCAAGAAAAATATTAAAAGTCAGAAGCCCGCACTGCAGTACTGTATTTGCTAGCATGATGTGGTCCCTCCCACCTCACCATGTGTGGTTTTGCTCTAAATACCCATCCTTCAGTTATAGTCAGAGCACCCACCACAGTCAGGAACTCTTTTTTTAAAAGCCATACATTTCCTTCAACCCCTGCCCCACTAGAACATGACCTTAAACAATGCTGTCATCTTGTTTCAGAAACTTTTGCTACTTTTTCCTTTGCCTTCTGTTTTCAAAACAGCTACAGATTTGCTGAAGAAAAACTTCACTTCCTAAACCTCCCAGAAGTAATTTTTCATACTGTATGTGTTATTTTCCAGCAGTGGTTTATGGCTTGGCTTAGTGAATGCTCAAAAAATTGCATGGATATTATTTCCCCTCAGCCACTCATAACTTGGAACACCCCCACTCTAGAATACTTCTTACTGCTTCATATTTGACTGTACTTTTGGTTGTGGGTTTTTTTATCATGCCTAACTCAGAGGTAACTGTTACATATTTACTCGACACACACACCTCCCCACACACCCCAAATTCTTATTTTAGGTTAAATGCAGATAAATTACAAAAATATTTACAATTTCTGTAAGTCTCTTTCAACCGTACTAGTTCATGACAAATACACAAGCAGCTGTGTGTCTGATAGGAGTGAACAACAAACTGGAAATGCACAGATGTAATTTTTGAGGACAATCTTCAAGGTTGTTGGGGTTTTTTTTTTTTGCACACTGATTTTTTTCTCTGGATATGTGAATCACATTGTACAAAGTATATGATTGTGCCACTTCTGGATAATTTACACTTGGCGTTTCTATGAGATTGTGGCAGCCCTGGCCCAAGTGGTTCTGTCTACACTGCAGAGGCTGCACATGAAGCCAGGTTTAGCAGCTCTTTGCATTACTTACCTGCCAAATCATCCTCAAGGCTAGCTCAGGGCTGAATTTCCTGACACACCTTTGAGAGGAAAGCCTTGAGTGATGCTCCACACCTCGGTGGCCAGGCCCTCACTCACTGCATGTGCCAGGCCCAGGCTTGTCTGGTACTTTATCTGCCCTCTGTGCAATGTCACATACTTAAGGTGGGCAAAAAGGCCAGCTGGGACAAAAGATTTTTGTGCCATGAGGGGAAACAGGTCTTGGGCAAACTGCTACCTTCAAAGTACTGCTAGTTCTGGCAGCAAGGCCATGTGTCTGCCTACCACATTCTTAAAATCTTGGAGGGGAATTCACTGGACTGGCGCTGTTATTGCAAATTAACTCTTACATGACTAGCTCAGAAGTCAGGATGTACCCTTTTGTTTTTGTTGTTGGTAAACTAACAGAGGAAAAAAAGGTGTTCTAACTACAGTATGCATGTGAGCACTGCTTTTCCTCAGGCAACATCAGTGTTTACCATTGCTGTTCATTACCATGCAGGCCTGCACTTTGCAGTGCCAAATCTCTGTCATTTGCAAATCACAGACAACTCACACACGCGACTGAGCTTCATTCCACCACCCCCCTCAAATACATGGGCTGTACTGCGTGGGACCACCTCTGAATGCAGGAAGGTGGGCTGCCTGTGAATATTAAATCACATTTTTCCGATGAGGCAGCAGAAACACTGCTGCTCAATGCCAACTGTGGTGGGGTGTAGCACACACAGAGCTGCCGGCAGAGCCAAGAGCCTCCATAGGAACGGAGATCAGAGATCAAACGTTGTGCCCTCCTCGCAGACACTAAAATCGCCCAGCTGCCCTAAGCACAGAAGCTGTTTGGGAATGCACAGCTGCGGGAGGATCTGCTTCAGCGAACTGGAGCGTTCCAGCGCTGGGAATAGGGACAGGCGCGTTCCCAGCGAGCCACGAGATGGCGCTGGAACGCCCATCCCGCATCCTGAGCATCTGCAGAATTCCAGCCCTGCCCGGAGCTTACAGAGGATGCGGCTCCTTCCATTTCATCAAAGTCAGAGGAAGTCTGTGATTAGCTGGATGTTTACAAATAAAAGGAGGATCTGGAGACAGATCAAAGATGACTCTCCAGATCTGGCCCGATATCAGGTTCCTGCACTAACAGCATTTGCATGGGTTCCGTTCTTATGTTCAGTGGCTGAACTTGGTGTCTCTCATCATGCATTAATAATGCTTTTTTAAGGCTTAGTACGTTTATTAGAAGTCTGAAAATTCAGCCAGCTAAGGACCTGAAGAAACAAAACAACATGCCTCAGCCAACAAGATCTTCCAGGCTCCATCTAAGAGAAGCACCGACAGAGTTCTTCCTCACCCTGCTTCCTGCAATGTAAAGGGAACGAAGAAGCAAAGATAAGCACTGTTCCAAAATCCAAAGGATGTAGTATTTCAAACTTAGTAAACAGGAGCAGTAGCTCCTCTACCATTCTCTAATAACAGCTTGGATGGTCCAATCACTCTGTATATGCTTTTCACAGAAGCTACTGTAGTCTGTAGAACTACAGAACGACTGTAGTCTGTAGAACTACAGAAGTCTGTAGTTCATTCAGGATCTCAGTGACTTTTTAACAGTCCAAGGACCCGGGAGAGCAGATGGGAGATAAAAGATGGGGTGTGTGAAATACACTGAGTTAATGTATATCTGTTCTAAGGGACATCTTTGTTTTGACTCTGTGTTACAAACCCAACATAGCTTGTGAGGTCTGGAAGGCCACAGACTATTCCTTCTCTCATAGTAGTGCTCTGTTTGAAGTTGGTATTTCTGTTTGGGGTCTAAGCCACACTGAACTTGATCAAATAAACATTCTCCAAAGGAAACTGCCTTTGAACTATTTAACTCTTTGAACAACAAACTAAAGCTGAAAGAACGATAACAATTACTGTAAAATCTTTTGTGTCTCGACTGAGTTATTTTCCGGTTTTTAAGTTACTGTACATCAGGACCTCTGTGTTTTCTGGCAGAACCGACCATGTCAGCAATGGCCAGTAAAATCTAAGTGAAACACAATCCATCTGAAAGATGACTAGGTGGGGCTAACTCTCAGACTTCCAGGCATGCAGAGTATTAAGTGTCATATTTTACAGCATATGTAAGTATACACAGCTCCAATTTAATTCACCTGATAACAATGTAGCTCAGACATCTGAGCTCTCTCCTGGGCTGTGGGACATACTAAGACAATTTCTTCATCAGTTCCAAGGGATCCTACCCTGTATTTCCTCCTCCTACACTATTACTGGATCTATCCTTTTCTCAAAGGAGGGATACTTTAGATTTTATCTCTTAAGATGTTTCTGATTTGTGTAAGTAATTCAATAACCAGTGGCTAGAAACCAGAACCTCAGTGGTTTGGAAGCTGGGACTCTGTACCAGGAGGTACCAGTAGGAAACCCACAGGCAGGGAAGAAACCAGGGCACCATCTTTAGCATCCTAAATAAAAGCCCTAACAACAACTTGTGTAAGAGTAGTATAACCAATACCAGAAGTCTGGTGTATCTGCTGCCAAAACCAAAAGCAATTTATGGTATTCAGCAGGCTCTATTTTTAGCCAGCTTATCTGCATTTCCACAAACTTTCATGGTCTTTGGGGCTTTTGCCATGGAGAGAAGGACACTATGTTATTTTTCCCTTTCATTTTCTGGGGAGCCAGAAGCAGAAGTCCCTCTGATGACCACCTGCAATGTAGTGGGATGGTTACCTAAAAAGGAGAGAACAGGTATTACTGAGTTGTGAAGGTTCAGCTCAACATGTGAGAGCTATTAAAAAAGGCAACTTCTTAGCCCTAGTCATTGCTTTAAAATAGGAAGAAAGCAAATCTGCCTTTCCAAAAAGCAGAAGACAAATAAAGGAGCTGAAAGGATGTGTTTTTAAAATAGCAACCTTGTCATCAGGAGAGATGGGGAAAGAAAGAGGAGGAAAGACTGATTTTTGCATCTTTTGTGTTGGCAACACGGCTGCTGCAGAGATCTTGGCAATTGCTGACACTGGTGGCACTTTGCCTGACAGACAAGTTGAGAAACTAAGGATTTACAACTGTCCTGATTTCCAGTGGATTTCCTACAATCTACACAGCTTCCAGGATTTAGAGGCCTATAAAGGATGCTCTCATTCCCTGTCAGGAGTCTTGGGATGTCTACAGAACTACAAAATGTATTTATCTGGTCACATCTTATTTGCAAACAAAAAGCAGTACACCCCAAAATCTCACTGATGCAGATCACATGTGAGTTTGAGTGAAAACAATAAATGCAGCAGAACTTTGTCAGTGGGGGGAAGTTCTTGAACCACTTTTTTTTTTTTTTTTTCTCCCACCGGAAATTCTAGATGCAGCATTGCTTTTGTGGTTGTAGCTGCAGGAAGATTTCCTATGGTTTTTAGTATGCCAGAAGGCACAGGAAAGGATTAAACCTTTTCATTTTCTTGCAAGAGAATCAAAGATCCTGACCACGTCTGAACCTCAAGATTGCTAGGGAGAGGTGTGCCACGCTGGCTACACAAAAGAGAGAATCAAAGCCTGGCCTTGGACCATCTGAGGATTTCTCATCTCACAGTTCTGTTTCCTTTAACATATTAATGTGAAACTTTAAAATGCATTTCCAATCACTCTTACACAGGGAATCTGCGTGAATTACTAAAATAGTTTCTCTAAAAGAATGATACACAACATTGTTTTCTTATGTCTTAAATTAATAAAAAAATCCCCACCCTACAAGATATTTGAGGGCAAAAATAGCCCAAATAAAGATCTGATAGCATTTCTCCTATGAAGCTGGCACTGGCCATTCAAGTACATGAAAAGGAACATGGGCTATTTGTTTCAGGGCTGAATATTTATAGTCATGATGAAGTGATTCCTGAGTCATGAGCTCTACTGCCCTGTTACAAATTAAGATTTGTCTTTCTGCATTAGAAAAATAAAATAACAGCTAATTCCAGAATTGTGGAAGTGACTGTAAAAGTAGCAGAAGACACTTAATTTATAAAATGTGTCCTGATTTTTGGTATCTTTCCCCTACAAAACCTCAGCCTATTCACATGTCTCAAGAATACACTGCACAGCAATATTTTAGGAGTTTTTTGGAAACTGGAAGAAAATACAGAAAACTGGTTTATAGCTGAGAACTACAGAAATGTCAGCTTTTGAAAACATGTTCCTAATTTCTAGCCTTCAGCAGACTTTATTAAGTCAAATTAGTCATGCTTCATCTTGTAGGTCTTTAAGCCTGAGACAAGCATCAAACCAGCTGAGAATTAGGGAAGTCAGAAGATTTGATTTTTAACCCTCTGAGATTGAGAAGCACTTAAAAGTCAGAAGCACACAGGGATACTAACAGATACTGCGAGTATCAGCTTAACTTACACATGGAATTACCCCGAGCTCTCAGCATTAGAGCAAAAATGAAATGACTGTCTCCCCTGACTGTGAAAAGCAGTGAGGGGCACAGGGCAAGAGAGGAGCTCCACAGCTGCATCTGGGCCCACAGCTGGAGGGCAGGAAGGCCAGGGGAAGGTGGGAGCCATTCCTGGTGTTTGGCCAGACAAGGGGCCCAGCTCATTCCTGGCCTCAGGCCAGGCCAACCACACAAACCCAGTGGCACGGAGCACCACCCAGTCTGCTTCAAGAAACACTAAGAAAGCTCCAGAGCATATTTGTGGGATGAGCTGAATGCAGGAAGGTTTCCAGTTCTCACGAAGAGGGCAGATAGCAGAGATGTGTCTCATTTGTAAGAGGTTGGGCTGCCTTTTTCCTTATCAGGAAAGAGGAGATGAATGTAAGAGTTCAGCTTCTATGAGGATGCTTGGGGGAGACAGAGACTGAGTTAAATTCGGGACATGCTCTGAGTTCTGGTACAGCTCGTTTAAGCAAACAAGCCCCCTCCCAGCCACTCATTCCTCCTCTCATGCCACCCCTTCTATTATGCTTGCACAAGGTCTGACACAGAAATGGAGAGGGAAGCACAGTGGGGAACTGATCCAGCCAAAAAGCAGCCCCACAGGGAATAGAAAAAGCCTGTAGTTTGGTTCAGTTCATTGTGAAGCTGCAGAGATCCATGCTGTTTGACAATGGGGAGGGTGGCACACAGGGGAGAAGAGGGCTGAAACTACTGGGGAGAAGTAAAGGGCTGCCAGGGCTCAAGGTGGCACAGCCTTCAGGAGCAATTCTTGTCCTCACCAATAGCTCTGGGACTCTTGATGGTTTAGCACTAAGATAATTCAAATACAATCGTGCAGTCAAAACTATTCACTTTTATAACAATGTATTTTTAATACATTCTCTAGGGCAATATATTTTCTGTCTTCAGCTTTGAATAAAAAATACGCTGGATTATATGTTTTACATCCACTGAAAATATTACATCGAGAAGTCCCCTAATTAAAGCATAAATTTTTAGAATACCATGATACTCTATTTATTGAAATCAAGATTTCTCCACAGATCTGTTTGCTACAAATATCATTATACATGAATGTAAATAGTCTTTGAACTAACAAGTCAGCAGGAAACATTTACAAGTATATATAGTAACATTTTAAACATCTCCTCTGAAATTGAAAAAGAAGCTAAATAGCTTTTGTGATATTTTAAAGCTCATACCGGGTCTTCATGAATTCCCTCTTTTTAACTTTCAGTAAATATTCAAAGCTAAGAGCTAGGCTGGCCACTTATAAATTCTCAGGATTGTAGCTCATAGCACTGTTTTGTGAGCATTTTCTCACAAAATGAGAAAAACAACAGAACACAGAGAAGTCCTCCAAAAATAAGAATAGCAAATCACTTAAAAATATAAATTTGGCATCCAGCAAATCTTTTCCTTTCTGACTACGCCTTGTGCAATGCTTACACCTCCAGTTTTAAAGATCCTTAAGTACTTTTACAAACTAACATTCACTAAGGAGATGCAAAGGAACAATGTTATGGTAACAGAAAAGTACAAATTAGAGGAAAAGAACTCTCAAATAAAATATTTTTGCTTCCCCTTCACAATCTTTCAAGTAACAGCAAAACTTCTAGGATAACCACTGTTGATTTTTTTTCATGTCTGCTTTTGTTCTGTGCCCACATTAAATCATTTTTGTCATGGTAAGAGCACTGAAACACCATCGTTTCACTCTCCTGCAGATGTTGTCCCCAGAATGGGACAACATTCAGGAGTGGCCAGCCCGAGGCTGCCTCAGCACCCAGACCTTCCACCCTTTCACAGCAGCCAAATTCCTCCTGTCACTCCAGGCCTTTTCTCTAACAGTCCCATGCTGTTCCCTTGCACGCTTTTACACGTCATCTTAAATACTCATCTATTTAAATACCCATCTACTTGCAAGCCAGGCTGACTTGTTTATCTTCTGCTATACTCCCCTTGATCACTTCTCAGGCTGCTTCAGTCATTCTGATTTTTTCTGCCTACATATAAGTAGATCCACTTCTAAGCTTCCCTGCAGTGCAATTCATGCTCTTTGTGAGCCTTAGCATGGACTTTCATACATGTGAACTCCAAGGCACTGGTTTTGTTTCACTAGAACAGGAAAAAACATCAATTCAAGTTCAGTTGGAAAGGTTTAACAAATTTTCTTTGAAAGGCTACTACAACACAGCTTATAATCAAAAAACAGAGGTACTCAGGGTGTTTATAAAGTTAGATAGTACATGTAAATACCATCATTCCCAGTTTCTCCATTTAACTTCTGTAGTTGGCAGGTCTACTTATACTAGGAAGTCACATTCTTTAAGAAACATTTTTGAGTCAAGTTCAGACCAATAGGCTGTAAACAAGGGCTCCTGATCCTGAGCAGGAGGTTCTATAAATCACCCTTAGCCCTTCACCGAATTCAGGACTGATCCCTTACATGGCAGAGGTCACCTCTTGCTTTTCAACAAGGTCTTTAATCTGTGCTGGGCTGTGTCCCCGCAGCGCTGTGGGCAGCGGGGCCGGCCGTGCTTGGTACGCAACGCGCGTCCGTGAGCTCATGGCTCAGGCCCACAGCTCCCCAGCCAAGCTGAGTCATCCTCACTCCAATCTCACAGCCGGGACATTTTATCCACTCCTCCAGCCACCCCCTCCATGCCACCTTTGGGATTTGCTTCCCACTGCACAGCTCTAATCCTGCCTGCCTGCCTTTGCCACTCCCTCCCACTCAAGCTTCCCACTCCTCCAGTCCCGCGAGACCCTCCTGCCAGCTCCCCCAGCACTCTCCAGTTCTCCTTCACTTCCCTTGACTGCTTTTCCCAATCCAGCTGATACTGTGAGGGATAACCTGCATGTCAGAGAATCACTGTGTGCAGTGTATGAATCCCCCAGCTATGGGTTGCTGGAGTGCATTCATGCCTGTGCTCTTTTGGCACCGGTGCTATCGAGGACTTGGTTGACCTTCAGCATCATATAAGAAAACAAAGGACTGAGCAGTTAAAGCCAAACACTAAAAGCCCACTAAACTGCACCCAAAGCAGCTGGTGTCTCAGAGCAGCTGCTCTCAGGACCAAGGGCTGGTTGGTGAGTTTTTTCCATCACTGCAGAACTGCACGCTTCTGCCCACCAAGAGAAATCCTAATACACATTTAAAACAGAATAAATGCAAGGCAATTCACACTACTTTTAACAGCTAAAGTAGAGATTCTGAAATTTATTCACTCCTCTGAATAATCTGAAATTAAAACTTGATACCCTTCATAATCCCCAAGAAACTAGGAGTGAAACTCAACTCTGACAGAAACAAGCACGTGAAAATCCTGGACTAGACCGTCAGCTCCTGGCTCCTATTCTCAACCCCTGGCACATGAGGTGATAGAACATTTCAGTTGGAAGGGACCTGCAATGATCATCTAATCCAATTCCCTTAATTGCTGATCTAAATTTCCTCCCTCCACAGCTCAGCAGGAAGTATCATTACCACCCTCTTTGATAAAGGGAGATCTGCTGGGTGAAAGTACAACTAGGTTTTAATTGTTTTCTCCACAATTACATATTAGGATCCTGTCCTCCACTCCATCACAAATCACACACACAAATCACACATAAATGTTTAGGCAACTGGTGCCTAAGAGTCAAAGCCAGTTGCTCTCTCTCAGAGGCCAAAGTGCCTCACTGAATTGGTGTCAGCTGGTACTTAGTAGGATTTTTAAATTCAATTAAATTAAGAGACAAGCTGCATAGATTAGGGCTCTGCTAGAATCAGAAAGGAATCTTAAAAGGCATAAAATATCTTTACATTTATTAAGCAAACTCTGCGGTCTTTTCTTGTTATATTCTTGTTGAAAAACAGGACATTCATAAAGTATCATGAAAACAAGAAGCAAAAAAACCTTAAGGTCCCAAGCAATGGGACTATCTCCACACCCACCCTGCTTTTAACTTTCCAACACAAGCAGCAAGGCACAGTTCACAGCTAGGCTGAAAATGCAGTCTTCAGTGCACGTGGCCATACTGCATTCCTAGCAACCCACCACAGCCACTCCTCCCTTGTATGTTAGGATAAGCAAGTTAAATATACCCACAGAAGTACAGACAGTGAAAGAAAGGCCAACATCAGTTGAACAGTCCTGCTAGGACTTCCCATCTAGAAAACGACCACTGTGCTGGAACCCCTCAGTTATCCCAACAGTCATTGACTCCCTTCCCACTTGTGCACAGCAGCCCAAGCCTGCAAGGGTTATCTGAGCCTATGTGCTCTCACCCCTGGGAAGCACCTTCCAACAAAGCCAAGAAGCAGGGGACCAGGACAGCCAGCTCTGCCCCTACAGCAGAGTCAGAGTGCAAAGGATTATTTCTTGGCATTGTTGGTTTGGATTTGATTTGGGTTTTTTTTTTCACTTTGAAAATTAATTTGGGGATTATGAACAATTATGCCCTTGCACATTAATCGCTGGAATCTAAAATTTTCACATGAAGAAACAACACATGGAAATATTAAAGCACTCATCTTACGGACATGGATCCGAGAACTGTTTAATAGCAGTCAGTGAAGGGGTAACATTGTGCTTTTAATCTACAGTTTAAAAATAATGATTTGTATATCTACGTAGTAAAACAATAAAATTAAGAACAGAAACTGGTATTAGGAAACAGTGAAAATGTAATAATTAAACACATGATGCTTTTCAAAGCTTTATACTTAATGAGCCTAAATAGACACCTATGGTTAGGAGGGTCTTAAAAAAATAATAAAAAAGAGACTTATTTTCAAATTTTTTTCCTTTTCAAATTTTTTTACTATACTTATGCTTTGCTTTGGTGTTCTCTCTGCTGCCAACTTAATGCTGTAACAGTATGTTTATGCTTATGTTCTTTTCAAATGCTTGGCATTATAGTGAGATCTCATATCTTTCCTCAAATTAAATTTTGCTCCACATACTCCACATGTATACAGATGAACATCCCTGTGCTGCTCCAGTTGCTCATTATTTGGGAATATCTGAAAGCAGACCTGGCATATAGTCTCTCCAGCTGATAAGTGAGATATCATATGCCGTACATGGTCATGTTTTCGGAAGTTTCCTTGATCACAAATGGAACAGACATACCTGGCCATGCCTTTGTGCATATCATTGTGGAGCCGCAACTGGCGCTCTCTTAAGAACTGCTTCCCACATGTCTGACAAACAAACTGTTTTTCCTTGGTATGAACGGTATAGTGTTCCCGCAAGTGGCAACGCTGATAAAATCCTTTCCCGCAAAGGTTGCAGAAATGCTTTCGTCTGTGATCCCTCTCGTTCTCTTCCAACATGGAGTTCTTGAACAGATCTTGCTCCAGGCAGTTTGACATATGTTCAACCACTAGGTTTTCAGTATCAAAACGCTGGCCACAATTAGGGCATCGGAAAGGACAGGAAGAATGCTTGTATAACTGGTTTTTTTGAAGGCTGTTAATTTGGAAGTGACTGTCCCTGAAGTCCTCTAGCATCTCTGCAAACATCATGTCCCTTATTTCTGACTGTTCCTCAGGGTTTTCTTCCAAGTCCATTTTCTCCTCAGAATTTCTGATCCCATTCATGGTCAGATCCTGGGGTTCTCCACAGGTCTGTGCATGATCCTGTAGCTGCTTGCCTTTGACCAGTATTTGACCACACTTGCCACAAGCACATATATTTTCTATGTGTTTGGATAAATAATGAGAGGACAAATCTTCCTCAGTGATTGTTAGCCCACAAAGTTCACAGGGAGCATTCTCCACATCTTCCTGCACTGAAGAAGCCTTGCTGTTAAGGTGCCGTGGACTTTTCAAACACTTTCTTTCATCCTCATCCATGGATAAACGAGG
This sequence comes from Anthoscopus minutus, assembly GCA_013399455.1. NCBI lineage: Eukaryota > Metazoa > Chordata > Aves > Passeriformes > Paridae > Anthoscopus > Anthoscopus minutus. The sequence continues at coordinate 68,757 of VWYI01036204.1, read as the reverse complement.
CTTTAGAGTCTTCCTAGCATTTCTCTTCTCTCTCATCTCTTCCTCGACGTAGTATCTGTAAAGCGGCTCTTCCTGTTCATCGTCTAGGTCATCATTGTCCGAAGACTCATTGCAGTCTTTATCTGCCACCTTGATAATATTAAAATCCTTCAGCTCATCTGTAGGATTGTCCTCTGGCTCCACCTTGATGATAATCCTCTTCCTCTCAGAGGCTCTACTTCCTTCTTCACCTGATGTCTCAGAGGCAACCGTGCTGCTTTTTCTGCTTGTGATGTTTGACACGGGAGACGACGAATCGTCCGCAGCATGGTTCGAGTCCCCCTTGTATTTTTCTGTTTGTGTGGAGATCATTTTAGCAGTAGAGTTCTTTTCACTAAAGTCTATTTTCTCAGCACTGTAGTACCTGGCACTTTGGTAGGAATGCCTGTTGGTGCACGTTAACACGTGCTCATCCAGTAGCTTTTCACAGCTAAAACTAAACCCGCAGCTGTCGCAGGTGAAGCTCCTTCCAAACCGGCGCGAGTGTGACACGCGCTCTTTCGTGTGAGAGAATTTGGATGTGGTGCTTTTTTTGCAGACATCAAACAGTTGCTCAGGGAAGCTGTTGAGCTGCAAAGTTTCTTCCTCAGGCTCTTTGTTATGGGATGTATTTACCGTTGAACTTGGTGGCTCCATGCCCCACCTGTTTGCTTCGCTGCCATTTCTAGCAAGGGCATCTTCATACATTCTCACACCAAATATCATTTTATTAGTCTGGGTGCTAGAAGCAGGAGATGAACATTTTAAACTAGATGAGTCTGTATCCTGTATATCTTCTAGACACTCAGGTACATTATATAGCTGTAAATAGTTCATGGCCACTTTAAATTGCTCAAAATTGGCAGGGGCTGTCATAATTTTTCCTAAATACATGAACTGTAAAATAAGATCAAAGCATTCAGCGCTAATCTTCATGTTGCTTAGATTCAGCTGGGCTGTAGTGTTTTGATGGTTCATAAAAAACATCCTAAAATAGGCGCTGCAGGCAGCAAGGACTGCTTTATGTGCTTGAAAATAAATATCATCGATAGCGATGCAGCAGTCGCACAGAAAGCCCCACTCTCTTTGCTTGTTTAGCTGCTGAAGGACATAGTTGCTATGGCTGGTTTTTGCCATCTTGTACTTCGATTACAGCCCTGCATAAAGAAAAAGGTATCTGTTAAATCATGAGCACAAAACCCAAAGCCTACTTAAACGTAGGGAGGAACTGCCATCTCTTTTCTCTCTAGTTCTTCCTATTCTGCCAGTCTGCGGTAGAGCTTCCTGTCTGGAGATCTCTGCTGGTAACTACTTATGAATATTGATGCCAGTGAAAACATCCATAATTCCATGTGCTCACCACTAGACTTACAAGACTAGTAAACTAATAAACATAACCAGCACACATGTCAATCAGAGCTGCTAGAATATAAATTAGAAAATAAATCTCAAAGTCCTACAGCCAAGGTTTTCAGATATGAATTGAGAATGCAGAACTTCAAAAACTTCACAGGGTAGACTTCTGTAAGATGGCCCCAGGACAACACCTATACAAGGTAATCTGGCTGTCAGAAACCACTCTTCAGTCTCAACTTGCCTTTTTACCTGTCAGTCCAACGGGCACATGATGCAACGCACACTGGAAACCAGGCCAGGCTCAAACTGGTCTTTCCCTCCCCATTAAAGGAAATTAAGAGACAACAGAGCACCCACACAAGCTACTCCAGACATTTTGCTCTTTGTGGCAGCTGGGGGACCATCTCAACCTTCTCTGCAAGGGATCCTGCAAACCAGGAACTGCAAACTCAAATGCCTTCTCAGAAGCAGAGGGCAGCCCGGCTGTGGTGGCACGTCCCACGTTCAAGCCCGCTGCAGATGGTGACCAGGCGAGCTGCGTGACAGCCACAGGGACTGCAGAGGCAGGAAGTGGTGCACGCCGTGCCTCCAACTGCTCTCAAAACCACTCGTTCAGAGCACTGAAATGTAACCAGAACACGTAGATGGGAAACCGGACAAAGAAAAACTCAGCAATGGAGAACTGAGAGAGCCAGCGAACCAGAGGTGGAGCCATGGTGAAATGAAGCCTCGGCAAAGACTGGAGAAAGGTCTGCCAGTGCTGAGGGTTGCTCTGTGTGAAAGGACTAACTCATCCTCAAGAGAAAAAGAGGAAGAAAACACCGTGGTTTATATTAAAAAATATCCAGAGGAAATATACTGCATACAGGAGTTGTGCATTTGATTAAAGACAAACTTCACCAAGTGTGGCCAACACCTAGTCACGAATCACTTTGGGAAACCTTTACTGATACACATCAGCTGTTCTAACTGCACAGGCTGAGGGGTTGAGGAACCTAAAGAGGGTATAGAGAACACCCTAATTGAAATGAAAAACTATAAAGCAGTAATGAGGATTCTTAACATTTTGAAAGGTTATTGCAAACAATGCAAATAACTGTAAGAGGTTTGCACAAATAAAGTACAGGCTAGAAAATAATATATACTAAAGGGCATTTTATGACTCAATGAAATGCATGGATTGATTTGCAACCACTCTTTCAAGTGTCCAAAATTTAAACACAACACACACACAAATGCTCCATTTTTATTCTTATTTTCCTAACAGCTTACATCTCCTAGGGGGAAAAATGGGTAGAGAAATTAAATTCCACAATTACTGTTGAATTCTCAAGTCATAGGCATTGCCTGGCTTGTTAAGCAGCAAACCTAGCATTAAGTCCCTGTTCTTCATTCCACAAAGGACTGCCACTGCAGAAAGGCTCCCAAGCTCTCAAGAAAAGAACATGCTCATCCCACCCAGCAATATTCCCTACTGCTAATTCACAGTTCCTATGGATCACCACCAGCACAAGATCTTGTCTGGCAACAGGAACCTTGAGATTTGGGTTGAACTACACTGATGATGAGTATCTGAATGGCAGCTGCTCCTCTCCTCTCAACCCAACCCTCCACACCCAGAACTCCAGGCTAGCACCCTGCCATAATAATTCTAAGATTGGTTTGGCCCAGTGATGTCCACTGCAGAACTCATTCCATGGAATTAATTTCTCTATTTATACTAACTTGCAAGGCAGTGGCTTTGAAAGTAGGAGAACCTCTGAAATAACTCCACATCTTTTCTACAGAAACTGATTATAGTCTGTGTCACTAGGTGATTTCAGATGTTTCTGTGAAGAACAGTAAAGCTCTTGACATCAAGTAGTAATAAAAGTGCACTTCATATTCTTCCAAGTGGTAACGTGTTTTGGATTTGAGGCAATTGATTAGATGCTTAAATGTAACCCAATCTACTGTATTAAGAATGGCAGCTGCATAATGATAAAGAATTAACTTCAGCTTCCTCATTCTGAGAGTGAAAAACAATGAGAAAATGAGATTATGTCGTCTAAGGCACTGCTGGTCTCTAGGTATGAGCTGCCAACACGACAAGAAAAGGCTCAGGACAGATCATGTTAACTTCCCTATCCTCATAAAGTGGCAAATTCTAAATGTTTTATTTAATTGTAGTTTTTTTACACTAGATATACTCCACTGTGCCCTGCAATAGAAAAAGAGCAATACAAACAGCAAGCCTGTACAAAGCAGGTGGTCACAAACTATCTGCAGGAATCTGCAGATGGGGTCATTTCCAGATGGGTGGGAACAGTGAGTGACAGCACACAAACTCATCTTTTTCAAGTCTTCTTCTTTGAAAATGGTAAAAGATATTTCACCTTTTGGCAGATGATGAACTGCAAAGCTTTCAGCACATGGATCCTGATACACAACAAGAACCCACTGGCAATGCCACCACTCAGGGAAAAAAGGGTAGAGCATGAGGCTGCTTGAGCAGGATGGCAGGGTTTCGGATTTGACAGGTACTTGGTCTCTACCACAAATACTACATGGAGGTATTAAAACAGAATGTATGAGGTTATTTATGTTAATGAAAGTCCTGGCATCCTCCCTCTGGATGCTGTATTAACCTGCTGGGTGTAACTTCCCACCACAAGAGTGTGTGTCGGGCTATTTGAGACTTCAACACATTTCAGCCAGAAATGGCAAAACTTTCTTTCTGAAACCTTGGACTGATTACTTTTTTTCCCTCCTCCACAGAAAAGCTCAGCCAAAACGGTTCCAAAAATGAGGCTAAGAAAAAGCTTTAATGTATGCAGATTATTATTTTTTCATATAAAAATTAAAAGTTTCTCTTCCAAAATCTTTGACGAGACACTTTATATGGGAGAAAGCATTTTGTCTTAGATATGTTGTCACAATATAAAAATCTGCCTGAATTTGGCCAAGCTATATGCTTGAAGGGGAGGAGATACAAATTATCCGTTTATTCACACTTAAGAATTTTCTTTGTTATTAAAACTTCAGATTACAGCCTCACTGAGAACAATTCATCCTCTTGCAGCTGCTTAGTACACAGGGGCCTGCCTAAGTCATCCACAGTGAAATCCCCTTTTGCACAGAGCTCTGCCATGGTTTTAAACTACAAAAAGGTAGATTCAGATAGAGGGAAAAAAAAAATTTATTATGAGGGTGTTGAGATACTGGCACACATTGCCCAGAGAGGTGGTGGATGCCCCCATCCCTAGAAACACTAAAGGCCAGGCTGGATTGGGCCCTAAGCAGCCTGATTTTGTTGATATCCCTGCTCACTGCAGGGAGGTTGGACTAGATGGCATTTAAAGATCCCATTCCAAACCATTCCATGATTCTGTGTGCCACCTCCACAATGTCACAGCTGATGGCAAAGCCTCCTGGAGACTGCTCCACAGCTGAGTTGCCACGGGGTCTCAGCTTCCCCTGCAGCAGCTGATGGAGAAGATGCCCAGTTCTGGCTGAGGGAGAGCCAGAGCCAGGAGGAGATGGAGGGAAAACACAGGGAGATTGGGAAATGGAAGAAGGATGTGAAGGAAACCCTCTGGAAATCTGGAGAGAAGAAAAGGGCTGGCTGGGAGCACAGTGCTGAGAAAAGAGAAGGGCACTGGGATTAGGAAGCAGCAATGGGAATTAAAAATGGATGCAATGAGAGTCTAAATGGTGGAGGGAAAAAGCCATTTGGGCAGGAGGCTGGGAGCTGTAGGACCTAGGGCAGAAGGGGTAAAAAACACAGACAAGCTCTTTCTGGGGAATGGGTGGAAAACAATTACAGCATTCACACCTTCAGAGCAAGCACTGCACCCCGAATTCCCAATCCTGACATCCCTTTGCCATCAACAAGCATGACAGGCTTGCTGACAAACTCCTTCCCAACCAGAGCAAGCTCCCAGAAAATGGTAATTTATCATTATTTTGTTACTTTAATTGCTAAAATGGCAGAAATCTGCATTTATCATTCATGTGGGTGGATCAGCACTGCAAACTATTTTTGAAGTATGCTTTAGGGAAAAAAAGCAGGTATTAGAATGAAAACAGATCTTTTTACAGAAAATTCAAGGTATACACATATATTATGTATATATCATTGTATATTCTTCCACCCCCTCTTACCAAAATTTCCCTTACTCAGCACATCCTCTGGATATTTCCAGGCCTGGATGTGAGCAGTACAGGACAAGATCCCTGCTCATTTGGCCAAGCATTTGGAGGATGTGAAGTGAATTAGAGATGGGGGCCAAAAAGGAGGATCTCAACACAACGAACACTGCTTGGAGAGCATCATCCCATTGCTGTCAATGCCAGGACAATTTCAACCTCTCTGTTTTGTTGTTTTGGTTTTTTTTTTCAATCAGCCTGGCTTGCATTTTTTGGATGTCCAATTTACTCACACAGGTCAACACCACTGGTGGCAGCTGAGGCCAGTGGGAGCTATCCTCTGTATGTATTAAAAAGCTAAAGCTCCATGTAGGTGAGTTTGTCAATCCAAAGCTTTTAATTATTTCTGATCCTCTTTTTCAAAGAGAGAAGCGCCAGCTGCTTGCTCAGTGGCCTAGCACACTTTGTGAAGCATCCAGATCCTGGAGGCACCAACTTTACAAGTCCACAAGGAACCCAAGTAACTCCATCTTCAGCAGTGATTGATCTGTGCGATAAAGGCACCACAGGTGACGTAGAAAGGAATACTGAATGAGGTGCTCTGGAAAAATGTGCTAGAAAAGCACCTGATATGAAAATGAAAACTGAAAGTATTTGACTTGGGTATTTCACTCTGGCTTTCAAACTCCAAGTCTCCATATGCATTTTACTTTCCTAATAAATATTTTTACACAGCCATGCTTTGAATCTAGCTGCTTGTCTGCCACCAGACTTTTCTTTTGAGACACCACTTAAGATACTCTTAAGATGTGACCATGAACAAGGTTAAGCTGCACTACTACACTAACCAATTATATTGTTTTTAAGTCTGCTAACAAGAAAAACCAGGTAGTTACTACAGCTCCATGCCATAATTTCCTCACACTCAAAGTTTTCTGAGATGTTTTAAAACAAAAGAGGTAAAAAAAGTCCTCAAGCAAAGAAGTAGTGAAGTTCTTTTGCTAATTTCTCTGTCTTTAAAACAGACATACCACAAGGTTCAGAATTCAGGAGCCTTTCGGCTCCTAAAATTAGTAGGTGGTTTTCAAAACCCAGCATTTCCACTGCTGAGCAGGCAAAAACATAGCACTTACATGCTTAGTTACTGGCTGCTTTTCTTTGGAAACCAAGAACGGGCTGGACAAAAGTGTAATGAATGAGTGGAGAATTTGGTGCTAATAGAAAATGAGACTGGAAAACCTCAAGCAAACAACGCCCAGTTATCCAAAAAACAAGCGCACGAGGATCAGAAAGCAAATCCCCCACTGCCATCTGTCTCCATACCCTACCCTGGTATGTGTTCCTGAGAACTCTTCCCCCTAATTTTGCCATTGTGGGTCAGATCTACCAAAAAGCCTGGATTCCTAAATGACAGCATTGATATGCTGAAGAAAATCCTACAGAAAATGTATAAATTCTCCACACAACACCCAAGAACTTTATGTGTTCGGCTACTGCACTGACCACAGAGCTGTCAATGGGCTACAGCTTTTACCTAGATATACTCAGTAGGAAGCCACAGATTGCTCTGGGTGCCTCAGTTTACACAAACACTGAAAAAACAGCAAAGAACTTGGGGCCAGGTGACAATTGTTCACCTCAACAGCAAGTATGGATGAGTCTGCATTGCAAGCATAGCCTTGATCATAAATTAAAACAGCTATGGGAATTCCATGTACTGCCAGGGAAAATGTAATTAAGCTCCATTATTCAGGCTATGAAGGACTAAAGGTATCATTTATCCTCCTCTCACAGCCCTTCCAATCACCTGCCTTTCAGGCATGCCAGTTGGGAAGATGATTCCAATGATGCAGATACTCATCTTCAGACACATCTTGATGGCTGAATCAACTCATTTTAAACAGACTCCTGGACAATGTACAGGAACAAGTTTCACGGCACTTGGGCTAGATTTGAACCAGGGGAAGTGAAGATGCTCCAAAGCCTCCAGCATGAGCTCTCAGAGCTCCTGGATACCCTGTTCTCCACTGTTCAGCCAGCAATTCTCTGCTGATTCAGCATCCAAGCCCACAAATGAGAAACAGATGTCAAATTTTAGCAAGTTATGCTTCTCAACTACTAACTGAAAACTAGTTAAGATACATTACATGGTCTTAGGTCAAGAACACTCCTTGAAAGACAAGGAATACAGCTTAACAGGAAAAAAAAAGAAAACTGAGTTTGTGCTAAAGCTCCATCTCAGCTTCAAACAACTGCAGAGCAGAGCTAGGGAGCAGAAGTCCTACAGAGGTCTTATGCAGTCCTTTAAAGTAACTTGCTAGCCAAAAAGTTTGACTCTAGAAAGCCAGTTATCTTTTATCTGGCACCTTGACAGTTGTCAGGCAACACAGTAATGATATGTTTAAAAGAAACAATTAGTGGGGAAAAAATTATGACACCAAATTTATTTTGCAGCAGAAAGATGAGCCTTTTCACCTTGGCTCTCTGAGTTACATGAGCTTTCAACTTCTGGAGGCATCTTGGTGGTTTAACCACGTCTTGAGACCCTCAAATTAAGTCCCAGGTGCCTTCTAGGAAAGGATCCTTGGCTAAATACAGGTTGCATTTCAGTGTAACAAGTTGCTGGACACACATGAATGAAGCAGGGTAACTTGTGACACACAGATCACACTAAAGGTTTTCTTGACTCTTCCTGGTCTTAAATGCTTCACATTTTACTTTCAGTATACTAAAAATAAAAATATGGCTACTAAAGTCTCCATCCAATGAAATAGGTCTAATATGGGGAAGAAAAGGCAACAGCCAGTGAATTCTGGAGTTTTGCAGTAACACTGTGTGCACAAATTAAAAATTACCAGACCAATTTGAGGATATAAACGGTCCTTATGCAAATTATGTCAGCTGTTGTGCCCACACACTGTGTCCACAGCAGAACTCTTGGGTGAGGGTGTTTACCATTCCCAAGCAAAGGCAGGGCTGACTAACCCAACTGCTGGAGAGCCACTGCCCAAACTGAAAAATGAACACATGGCTCACTCTATATATGTGTAAGGTCTAGAACAACTCTAGTAGGAGGCCCAGCTGTAACAACTAAGAGAAAAGATACTGGGGTTTTTTCACAAAACTTCCATTATCTCAGTTTTAAGCAGCTATTCTATTTCCATCCAGCAGGTATATAGCTATTGCAGCTTGTCCAGCCTGGATTTTCAGGGCTCTCCACTGTCAGCAAGAACAGAAATCTGTGAAAGAAGCAGTTGCTCACATTTAAGTAAGAAAGCATCTAAAAACCCAAATCCCTGGTTGGCATGAGCATTCTGAACATAATCACTGCTAATTCCTGTGCCAGTGACAACAGTGGTTGAGTCTGATGAAGGGACAGACTTGTGCAAGCAGAGCTGAAGCATCTGGTAAGTCTGTGATCTTATTCCACACAAAACTTTCTGGCTACTAGGAAGAAGTGGCTTCTATTACTTCTCTCAGCTTCCCACGCAGCACCAACCCACATCTTCATTACCTGCATCCAACCCCCACAGTGGGTGCCTGCTGGGTTCTCTGCAACCTCAAACATCAGCAGAGTGCAACTTCTGCTACTTGTTACTCCTCAGGTTTTCTGGCCAGTCATCCAAAAATCTCTCCACAATCTTGTCAGCTCGTTGTGTTGCTGCTGCCTAGGAAAATCTCTGCAACCACTCGCGTTTGGCCGGTTTTCCCCATGGCCATATGGTCCCAACGCCTCTCCCCCGCTCGCCATGAAAGCTTAACTTGTAATTCGGCAAAAACGAGAAGCCCGAATCCCCCTGCTCACGGCTGCTCTGTGGGTTTTTTCCAAGAGCTGTAATGAAGAATGTTAAACAAACACCTTTAATTAAAGGAATGTTTGTTTAGTGTAATTAAATGCCTAAGGAACACCGCACTGTTGCAACCCCGGATAGTTTTGCAGCGCATGCTGTACCTTGCGATACTCGAGTACGAGGGAAATAATGCAAGCAAATGACAACCTAGCAGTAAACACCCAAATATTAAGCAGCATCCAAGCCATGCTACCCGTTTACCAACGCCTACGTGTCAAGAGGAACCGGCACTCCTGTATCAGCTGAAACAGGGTAAACTTAAGAAACTCAGTTGCAAAAAAATTCTTGAAAAATAGAGAGAAATAAAACCCCAGCCTCAAACTCACAGCGTTTTCAGTCCCATTTCCTCTACTCTCTTCAACTACCTTTCCATCCGAGCAGAAAAGAGCAGTCCTTTGAAGAACGAGACTTTCGACACCGCTCCCAGAGCGGCACAGGGCTTGTTTTTTATGTGACAAAAGTATTCCCCTTCCTTTCCAGTCGCCTCCACGGCGACCCAGCGCACTGCCAGCCCCGAGTGAAACCCAAGTCTCCCGCCTGGCAGGGTGGAGCATTCCCTCCGGGCTGCAGCTCCGCTCCGGCTTTCGCTAAACTACCGCAACTCACTCGAAGTTTTAGGGCGTTTATTTTGTGAAGACAAAAGGAAGCGAAGCGGCGGGACCCACCGGGGGGGCCGGGGCCAGGCGCGATAGCGGCACTCGAGATGTTTACCGCGACTTCGAGCCCCGGAGCCACGCGGGCGGCGCGGTGCCCTTTCCTTCCCCGCCTCTCGCCCCTGCACCTCCCTAGGCCGCTTCTCGCTCTCCAGCGCGGCATCCCCCGACCCCCGCCCCGCAGGTGGAGCGCGCCCGCCGCGACCCCCGGAGAGAAGGAGGGGAG
>VWYI01036204.1:0-44773 GCA_013399455.1 Anthoscopus minutus | reverse complement strand
ATCCATCCATCCATCCATCCATCATCCATCCATCCATCCATCCATCCATCCATCCGTCCGTCCGTCCACCCATCCATCCCAAGTGCAAACCAGGATTCCCACGTATTTTGTGAATTTACTCAGTTTCTTAAATACATTTGTGAAAAAAACAAATCAGCCCAATCCCCACAAAAGCAACAGCAAAACCCCCCACAACTGCATCTGCTTTTATACATGTTGCATATGAGAATGTCCATGGTTTCTGCAGGGATTGCACCTTGGATTCATACACCAGATTCTTGGCCGCTCTAGAGTCAGTCCTTTGAAGGTTATGGAGCTGCTGTGACCTTCAGCAGCTCGAGATGCAGCCCTGTGCATTTCTAATTCACTTCTGGCATCCCAGGGCAGGAAACAAAATGCAATATTTATTTGTGCCATCATTGTCTACTGGCAGTTTCCACAAGGAACTTCTCAATGGATATACTTGTTTTCTTCTGGGCTCAGTGTTGATTTAACAGAAAAGCTTTTTATCCCCCTGGAAGCCTTTCTGGGTATGAGTTATACTATTTAAACATCCTTTTCTTTGCTGCTAATACAAAAAAGCTGTGGGAGATGAAAATATTCAAAATGACACAGCAAAACAGGGCTAGGGAACTTGCTGGGTGTAGAGATTAATTGTCCCCACTGGGGAGAGCACTGGAAACATCTGGGACAAAAGCAGCAGTACAGGCTGTGGGGTGAGCTGAAGAGCCATTTCCATAATTCAGAGGGCAGCAAGCAATGAATTTCTGGATAAGGAGCCAGACAGCTCAGAAGCAAGCCGAATGATGCTATGAAAATGATTGGATACCAGGAAAAAATTCTTCCCTGAGAGGAGCATCCAGCATTGGAACAGGCTGCCCAGGGCAGTGATGGAATCAGCATCCCTGGAGGGATTTGAAAAAATAGGCAGTTGTGGCACCTGAGGACATGGTTTAGCAGTAGCCTTGGCAGTGCTCAGTGATCTTAGAGGCTTTTTCCAACCTGAATAATCCTGTGATTCTATGATAATTCCAGATTATTTCAGCTGTTGGTGAGGATGATAGTCCTAAAGTCAGGCCACCCTTTGGTGCTCTGGCACAGCCACACAGCCACATGCTCACAGGCTCCCTGGCCTGGCACTCTTTCACAGCAGTAAATTTATCATTCCTTCTATGAAAGAATAAATGTTTTATTAATGTTCTACTCTCTAATCATAAGGAAGGAGTAGAGAGTCTTAATTAAGTCATTAGCGCCTGTTATGAGCCTATATTTTGTTCTGTAAACCTGAAAGAATAAATAGTATTAATACTATTAAAAATTTATAACTTCTTTCCTCTGTATTTTGTGTATGTTTTAAAGTGTCTCAAGAAATTACGTGAAGGATGTTATGAAAAAAAAAGAAAAACCCCAAACAATTAGGGTGTGGGACCAATTTGTTCTATCGCAGAAAGTGCCAAAGCACCAAATGTGCTGCTCCCTCTCCCAAAATGCCAGCCCCAACCTGAGCGCTGTCAGCACCAAACTGTGCATCTGGAAACAGCAGTCCTGAGCCTTGGGAGCAGGGAGCAGGAGCCAGCAGCTCAGAGAGAAACCAAACCACCTGCATGGAATAAGAGCTGTGCCATTCCATGGGCACTGGGGTTTGACCCTTGTCAGTCTGCAGAGCCTCAAACATTTTCCTCTGGTGCCACGGGGTATCTAATAGGGAGTTTAGCCTTGGGGCAGCAAGATAGCTTTTCTGAGCTGCCAGAGATTTGTGATCCTTCACAAATTCCTTACAGCAGTCCCTGGGCAGCCAAGACTCAGTAGTGGAAGTGATTGACCAGCAACCAAAAGAAAAAGTCATAGAAAGGGCAGAGGAGGAGCAAACCTCCAAAGAATTTGGATCTGCCACCAACATTAAGATTTCTCTCTGCTCACTATATGACTGCCTGAAAAAGCTGGACACAAGGGAGCACCAGTGTGAGTTAATCCTTCCACATATAAAATCTCTCCATAGCTGCCCACTCAATCACAAGGCAAGAAAACAACAGGTACATTCAGCTTTAATGAAATAATCATCAGTTCTATATACAACTGTAACAGGGAAAACCAGCTACAGGAGAGGATGCAAACACAACCCGCTGACATAGAGCAAGTCACAGGGCAGGGCTAGGCTAAGCATTTCTGCCATTCTCCTCCTTTTTTGAAGATGTGTTTCACCTAAAAGGCAACACTGAAATAGCACAAAATCCTCCCAAAACAGCTTAACAGGCCGGCAGAGGATGACAGCCTGGCCCTGTGGGCTACTTTTGTGTTTATTTACTAAAGCTTGGACATCCTCCTCTGCAGCTGACTCCAGTGGGATCCCACAGCAATGCTGCAGCCCTTTGCTCAGCACCAGCCTGCCACAGTGCCCAGTGTTATCCCATAAGCCAGTCCCAACATCAGGATGGCTCTTCCCGGGGTGCTGTGGCAACTCCAAAGGTACCTCTGGAAGTCCTTTAGAAGTCCCTTTTTCAAAACTATGGCAAAATACCTGGAAGGACCAGCATGAAGTACAAAGCCATTAAAATTGTACACACCAAATTATCAATAGCTGATAACTTAATAAACAAATCCACAGGAAAAGAAAAAAAGACACTTTTTTTTCTTTACCACCCTCTGGGTTTTTTTGAGTTTTACTTGCACAGAGATGAGCTGTGGCTCTTGCTGCTCGCAGTCCTCTCGTGACACCGAGATGTTTTATCGAGGTTAAAACATGGTTGTGCACCAGGTACGAGGGACAGGTTCAGCCCTTGTATTTTAGCAGGAATCCAAAGTCTGCGCTGGGAAGGGAAATCTCAGAGCGTGGTCAGTGGGCAATTGCCAAGTGCTGCTGCTATTTCTGTGCCGGCTGAGGAGCACGCAGGAGAATTTTCTCAGAGGAGCACACTGCCTTGCCCACAGCTGGATGCAAATCCCAGCCACGCAGATGCAATCCCATAGTATTAAAAAGCCCCTTTCTCCTGGAGAGCTGGTAGTTGAGGTGATGCTCGCACACACACGCCGGTGCAAACCCCCTCGGGGCCGGGCAGTTTGCAGGGTTTGACAGCAGTAGGCTTGTCCAGGCATTTTCCAGCCATGTCCTCAGGCCCTCATGTCTGGATTTTTTTCCCTGAGGACTTTGGTATGATTGCTCCAGCTTTTCCCTGCATGTTTCAGAGCGAGCTACATGGCGTGCCAGAGCCTGGTGGCAGCGAGCCGGGCACGATTCCCAAGGGATGCCTGGGCTGGATGAGGGCAGGAGGGCTTTGCGGCGAGCGGGGAGTGGTGCGGGACAGGCTGCCGCCAGCAGCCAGGGATGCCAGCGGCACTCAGACCAAATCAAAGCAATCCCAGCGCCGGCAGCACATCGCAGCTTCCCAAACTATGTTGACTGCTAACACGCATGCAGCTCACTGCTATTTATATCACATGCCATGTATAAAAAATATGCTACATCCGAGGAAAGCTTCACCACGACACCGGGATGGGGACGGAGGAAGGCGAGGGAGGAGAGGGCAGCCTGCGGCAGCGCTGCTCCCGCCCAGCCCACGCCCGTGATGCCGCAGGGAATTTCGCCCGTTGAGTCCAATGGTGCGAGAAAGGCCCCCCAGCAAACGAGGCGCTGTCGCTTTCTTGGCATTGGCGCAGCCCGGGGTCAGCAGGGCGAGGCTGATGCTGAGCTTGAACGTGTCTGGAGAAGCGCAGGCTGCTCGTGGCAGGGGGAGAGGCCGAGTGAAGGAGAGAGAGAGAGAGAGCTCGCTGGAACCCGCCGGCTTCAAGCGACAGCGGGGACCGCGGTTCCTGGCGCCTGTGCGTAGCGAGGGCCTGTTCACAGCACAAAACACAGCCTGGCAATGATGTTTTCATGTTAATATTGCAGATACTTCTCTCTTCCTCATCTGCAATAAAGCCCCAGCAAGCCTCCAGCTGTTTCAGCGTGTCCCGAATCCAGCCCAGCAGCAGGTCAGGCACTCACTGCCTCTCAGGACCTTCCTTCAAACACATGGTATATACAGAGCAGTGGGGAAATAGGACATGGGTGACGGCAAAAATGTGGCCTTGACATAAATGTGCCAATAAGTGAAAATACAGTCACTGTAACACCTTAATTTTTCCGCAGCTGTGGTCAGTGGTGCTGTCTTAAGCCCCAGGGGACACGCTGCACTCAGCAGGGTCTGCCCACATCCCAGGATCTGTTTCACATAGACACACAACTGAACGGGCATGCAGAATTAACTACACCTCAGCCTCAGGAGCTCTCCGAGTTCTCCACACACCCCGCAGGCCAAATGGAGCTTGAAATCACTCCCTCTACTCTTTCTCTCTGGGGCAAGGCTGCCATCACAGAAAGCTGTTGTGTTTATTCTGTTCCAGGGCCATTTCGCTGACCAGCTGCTCTATGGATGACTGAATGGCCGCCTTCACGAGGGAAGAGGCGGTTTCTATGAGGAGCAACTCATACTGCTCCCCAGTTCTGTGCCCCTGGTCACCCAGACCTTTCTCCTCTGCCTGGGGACCATCACCAGCCTCAGGGCCCTCTTTTTGACCAATATCAGCATTCCTGTTTGATTTTTTATTCCCTTTTTGCTTTTTTTGGTGCAAAACTGGGGACGGCTCATAGGCCTGGTCAGAGTCGGTGTTGTCAGAGTCCTCAGCTTCGGTGATGGTGATGATGATGCTGACACCAGTGCCTGCATTTGCTTCTAATACCTGATGGCTGGAGCATTCCTGCACATTTGCTGTCTCTTGTACACTCACTGCCTCCTGCACATTTGCTGCATCCTTCACACTTGCTACATCCTGTGCACTTGCTGCCTCCTGCACACTCACTGCATCCTGTGCATTCACTGTATCCTTTACACTTGCTGCCTCCTGCACACTCACTGCATCCTGTGCATTCACTGTATCCTTTACACTTGCTGCCTCCTGCACATTCACTGCATCCTGTGCACTCACTGTATCCTGCACACTCGCTGCCTCCTGCACACTTGCTGCATCCTTCACGCTTGCTATATCCTGCACACTCACTGCATCCTGCATGCTTTCTGAATCCTGCACACTCTCTGTCTCCTGCACACTCTCTGTCTCCTGCACACTCGCTGCATCCTGTGCACTCACTGCATCCTTCACACTCACAGCCTCCTGTACACTTGCTGCATCCTTCACACTTGCTACATCCTGTGCACTCACTGCCTCCTGTACACTCATTTTATCCTGCACACTCACTGCCTCTTGCATGCTTGCTGTATCCTTCACACTCACTGCCTCCTGCGCACTTGCTGCATTTTGCACACTCACTACGTCCTGCACACTCATGGCATCTTGCACACTTGTGGCATCCTGCACACTCACTGCATCCTGCACGCTCACTGCATCTTGCACGCTCACTGCATCCTGCACACTCACTGCATCCTGCACACTCACTGCATCTTGCACACTCACTGCATCCTGCACACTCACTGCATCCTGCACACTCACTGCATCCTGCACACTCACTGCATCCTGCACACTCACTGCATCCTGCACACTCACTGCATCCTGCACACTCACTGCATCTTGCACGCTCACTGCATCCTGTGCACTCACTGCATCCTGCACATTGGCCGCCTCCTGCACACTCACTGCATCTTGCATGCTTTCTGCATTTTGCACATTCACTGCATCCTTCACACTGCCTGCCTCCTGCACACTTGCTGCATCACCTCCAGACGCCAACTCACTGAACTCAGTTACAGTCTCCTTGGCTTTGCACTCCTCAGGAAGATTTATGCTCTTTTCCAGTTCATCCTTTTCAGGCATCTCTTTGCAGATATTAGGGATTTCCTGCCACTCTGTGATTTCAGGGACATCATCATGTTGATCTTTAGAAACAGGCACTTCGGGAGCAACTTCCCTGCCCTCTGCATCGCCGGTGGTTTGGGGCAGGCTCCCTTCCTGCAGTTTGTCCTGGGTTGTTTCATCAGCTGTTTCTGAATGGGTTATCTCCAACTGCACAGTGTACTCCAAATGTTCCTCTGCATCACGTGTGGGCTCTGTCAAGGGCTCACTCTTCCCAACAGAGTTGTCACTTTCCTTTGCTGTTTCGTGGTCTTCTTTCACTTTATCCTGGTCCTCCTTCACTGTATCTTGATCCTCTTTCATTGTATCCTGGTCCTCTTTCATTCTTTGCTGCTCCTGCTTCACCGTATCCCGCTCCTCCTGTGCAGAGACTGGGCTGAAGGATTCAGATTTGTCTGTTGGGCCCAAATCCTCTGGCTCTTCACTAGCCTTATTCACAACACCCATCACTTCATTTGCTTGAGCACTGCCCTCTGACTCCTCCACTGCTTCAGAGGGGCTGGGTTTTTTCTTGCCTCTGGAGAACCTCACACAGGGCATCTTCACCCCAGAGCTCACCCGTTTCTTTGGGAGGTCTCGTGCACAGCTCTCCTCAGCATCCACCTCCAGCTGCACTTGGGAATCAGAGGGCACCTTTTTCCGTGAGGAGGACTTCTGCCTTCTCCGAGGTCTGGCAAGGTTTTTGATGGCTGCCCAGGTTCCTTTGGAGGATCGTGATGGACTGGAAGCTTTTGCCTCCTCTTGGTCAGTGCTGACACATTGGCTTTTCTCCTCTGAGGCTCCTTCACATGAGTCCTTCACAGCCAGCCCCTTCTTACAGGACTTCTTCCGCTTCTTAAAACAGAGCATGGAGGGTTTTTTTGCTTGTTCCTCTGGTGGGGAACATGTGGCCCCTGTGCTGGGAGTCTCTGCCTCTCTTGGGTTCTCCATTTGAATTTCTTTAGCTGCCTTCACCATACTCTCTTTTCCTCTACTGGCGTTGTGCTGCCGATTTCCCTGATCAATGCTTCAGACACAAGAACTGCAGAGATGCTCAAAGTGCATTTTCTCCTCAAATAGATTTCCAAATAACGTTAGTTGCTTTGTAACGAGCGTATGTGGCAGTGAGAAGAAGTTCTGTTGGAGCTGTCGCATCCACTTTATAACTCCCACTTCGCCTTATTACTCACTTTATCACCTCTCCAAGGAATCCCGGGTGGATGTGGAGTTGAACAGGCTTCTCTTTGGCTTTGCTGGCCTCAGTCACTCTCATCTCCAGAGCAACCCACTTCCAGTTGTGCTTGGTCTAACTGTATAATGGCCAGTCTGACATACCTTTTTTTTTCCCCCAAAGGATGACAAATCAAGCCAAGAATTAACAATTTTTATTCACCCTAAGGACCTGGAAGGAACTTGCACTTTGTGAGCTCTCTGCACTTTCACATTGCCCAGGGAGCTTGATTGAAGCACCAGTGGAACCAGCGGCTGTTTTCTGCCCCCCAGTGACAAGGTCAGATGCTGCTTTGCCTTGGCTTTGGTTTCTGCTTCAGTTCCCCTCGTGTGTTACATGAAATTTGCTGCAAAGCATGTCTGAGGCTTTCATCTTTTTATCTGGAACACAATAAATGAGTGATAAGACCCGTAGAGAAATTTTTAAGAAGTACTAAAAAGTTTTTTCTCGCTAAACATTTCATTTTGGGAGGCAGACCAGGGCTGGATGCACTATAGCAGGTTTTTTTCACTAATTAGCATCAATATCCAAAGGCAAAATAAGGCCACAAGATGTCAACCCAGTGATGTTCCATCACAGAAAGCACTATTTTGCTTTTTTTTCATGGTAAAAAGGGACTTTTAAAATATAACTGTCCATATTATGGAGAATACTTATTACACAGGCACACACATATTTCCTTCTCCTACGGTTTGCTAAATCCTTTCCCCACTGCTCCATATGCACTTATAGTTCCAGCTAGGGAAATTACACCCTGAGACAGCAGATATTTTTATCTTTAATGCACCATATGACAATATGCAAAAACAGAGAATACAAAAAGGAGGCTTGAGGAATACAAAAGTGAAATCACATGGCAAGAAGGGAGCTTATTTATACTACGTGCATGCCTCCCATGGCAACCTCAATTAACACCGTGTGTGCTCATCAAAGACATGATGTTGTAAGATGTGTGTCAACCTTAGGAAAAAAAAAAAAAGCAACTCTGCCTCAAAACATCATCAGAACCTTTTGGATAGAACGATGCAAAAAGGTATTACCACAAACAGACCAACTTCTGCAGGACGGGCTCGGGGGCTCCAGCAAGGGTTTTACACCGCATTTCGTGCTCTGCTTTTCACGAGTAGGGTGATTAAATGGGGGTTCCGGAGCACGCTTCCCCCGCAGCACATCTGGGTTTTTAAAAAAATTATTATTATTTTAATTAGACTATTTTAAGGGGAATCCGAGCGGAGCTGTCAGAGCCGTGTGAGCGCGCACCCGCAGCAGCCGGTGCCCCGAGCGCATCCCGCAGCCCGGCTCCGCCGCCCCCGCGCCCGGGAAGTTTTGGGGGCGTTCGCGGGCGCGCAGCAGGACCCGCCCGGCAGCGCCGCTCCCCCGCCCGGCCACGGGGAGCCCCCCCGGCCGGACCCCTCCGAGGGCGAGCGGGGCTCCGAGGGCAGCGATCGCGGAGGNCGCCGCCAGCCCCCGGCCCGCCCCCCGCCCCGGCCCGGCTCTGCCGGCACCTGCTCGCCGACTCCTTCCTGCTATGGGAAAGCATCTCTTCCCGCTCGCCGATCAGCATCCCCTTCCTCTCGCAGGCTAGCATCCCGCCCTGCGGCGGGACAGCACCGCTCTTCTGGCCGCTAGCAGCCCTCCCGGTGGGGCAGGATTCCTCGCCCGCTGGCAGAGTCACCTTCCGCCCCCTCCCAGGCTGTGCAGAGCAGCTGCAGACCCGAAAACCACGAACTTGAGCTCGAGGTAAAAAAGGACCTCCCAGAAATCGAGCTGCGGTTTGTAGTTTGGATCCCAGTGGCAGCAGGAGGCACTGTAAGGGAGCTCGGAGCACACCCCGCAGGGAGGAGGGACCGCTGGCGTTTTCCTGCCTTTGTGGGAAGGGAGGGGGTTTTGCTCTTGGAAACTGTGTTTTGTGTCCCACATAAAGCTTTCAGCACTCACTGCTGGAGGCGCTGCAGGAGCTACACCTTGGGAGATGGAGATAAGGACAGCCAGCTCTTGGCTTCAAACTAATCCATGCCCAAAACCCCAGAGAAAGTGCCTCTTTCATCGGAGCCTTTCTTCTCTCCAAAGCAGCTGAGATCTGACTTCAAAATCACGTCTCCAGTTGTGATGATTGATGGGAGAACCTCCAGAAAAAGGACTACCTAGTGCAGCTGATGAACTACAGGAAACTGTACTTGAGATGCCCGAACGTCCCCATTCATCTCCACGGGGAGCTGACGCCCACAAAGGCTTTACAGGCATTAACTGCTTCACAGCATGTTTGCACACGAGAAACTGAGCAAAGCAGCACTCTGAACTTACAAGTGGTTTCCAGTGTAGGCCAGGCTTAGAAAAACACACATGGCCTCCCCCTACTCCTCAGCTTCTTCATGGGAAAAAAAAGTACAAAATGAGTTAGCTGGGCTGAAATGCCAGCCAGTACAGAAAAAGTGCATTGAGCATCAAAAGGAATTGCCTTTTTAAAAGCTCCCCTCTGAGATGTGTTTGCTCGCATTCATTCAGGATAATACAGTTCATTTGGAAACAGCTTCGCTCCTGAGGTGGGTGGTGGGTTCTAATTATGATCCACTGCTTTATTAAAGCCAAGTGAGGCCCTTCAATGCAAGGAGCTTTTCCCTTGTTGTGGTTGGAGGCAGGAGGGAGGGAAGCAGACAAGGAGGATGGCTAATGTGAAGCTTGGGAATTTGCTGGTGTGATGGAAGCAAGCTGCCATAAATCCCCTTGGGAGCACTTTGCATGGAATCCAATTATTCCTGATACTCCAGGGGCAGATGGTAGCACCAACAGCTATGGTGAAAGGGAAATAAAAGGCAGAGTCTATGGCAAGCAAAGGATCAGGTCAGAAGTTGGGTAAGCTGGACAGAAGATCCTGGTCCAGCTGGACCCTGTTTTCTTTCTGTGGTGCTGGTGACATGCAACAAGTCAAACAAGCAACACCTGTTTCTTGTCCCCAGTACAACTTAAAAACATAAATCTGTGTTATTTCTTACAGGATGTGATGCAGCACTCTCACAATAGCACAGCACAGGGGATGGATGGCTGTAACACCAGCTAAGGATCAGGCCCACAAATAGCCCACAGAGAACAAATTTGTACATAATTAGTTTTTTCTCTAAGCAACAGGAGATGAGAACTATTGAGTACTTAGCTAGAAGAAATTAAGTGCCCTCTGTGTCCTATTTGATAGGACAAGACCTAGCTGGCACCTTTAGCTGCAAAGCAGAGCATTAAAAAAATAAAGCTATTTATGTACCCATTCTGCAAGAGAAGAGAGAGGTTAGAAGTGCAGGTTAGAAAACATTCCCCATTAATCTCGAGATGCTTGGGGCTATTTTTTGGCCCTTGTGCTTTGTTGTTGTGCAGCAAACCCTTCAAAAGCCTGTGCCTGATCCGGCACTGTGCCTCACTGCAAGAGGGGGACTAGCAACCTCTTGAACCATCTCTCTCAAGCACATGGCTATGATCTCATGCTAAACTAAAAGGAGGCTAATCTTAGCATAAATTTGCACTTATCCCATCTTTCATAAGCATAAAATGAAGGTGGAACACAGAGCACTCACAGGAAGATTAAATGTAGGAACTGACAGCAGACTTGGCAGCATCCGCTCTGGCACCCTGCTTCCAGGGAAGGCTGGGCCCAGGAGCTGCAGGTGAAGAGGCACCCTCAGCTTCCAGGGGGGCTGGGCAGCAATGGGGGAACCCCACCTGACCCCCCTACTCTCCAGGCTGCCAGGAAATCCTTGGCTGGATAACATCAAAAGAAACATTTAAGGAGGCTGTGAATGCATCTCAAATGCTCTTATGACTGTTTGAAGTGTTCTGTTTGCTTGGGTCACAACCAGGTAACTTTTATGTAATTATTCTCCCCTCCTGAATCACTGAAGAGATAGAGATCTCTTTCTCTCCATACACATATACAAATATATATTCACACACAGTATCTGTGTACTACAGATGCTCCCCTATGTTGCTGCACACCTACATCCTGATCCTCCCAGTTCTCACCAAATTTGGAATGTTTTTAGATTCAGTTCTGATACAAGCAGATGGGCCTCACAACTGTTAATTCAGATATTCTGCAGTCAGATGCAAGTATCTCACGTTCACAGAATAATTCAGGCAGTTTATTTCCTACAGACGACATACATCATCTAGGGAAGAAAACCAGATTCAAACACACACACTGGTGCATTGCAGGCTACTTATTACTGCAATAATCACTCCTACTTGTCAATACAAGGATTGCTGTTGTGTGTAGTTAACCACAGAAATAAATTCTAATTCAGTAATCTCAGTGCATACATTAAACCCCAGAAAGCACTTGAAGGATTTGCCAGTTTATTTGTATTAGTTTCAAAAATTGGCAGCAATGCTATCTTCATGTTACAAAATAATTTTTGGCCCACTGACAAAACCTGCTACAAGTCACTTGATCACTATTCATGTTGTCTCTATTGACCAAAAAGGTACCTTCAGAAACAAGGCTTGTCAATGGTGTAACTGCACTTGTGGTTGAGCATAAAATGGTTCAAAGGACACATTTGGTAGAAGCCACAGATATGGGCCAGACACCCAGTCCCTCCAGATGTGATATCCAGAGGTTTCGTTCCATTGACAGTAGAACACAGTAGCTGCAGCTGAGAGCTTGGGGTATGTGATGTGGCTCAGGTGCCTGCAGGAATAACTCACAGCAGAAGGCAGGGTAAGCACTTCTGGAGAGCTCTGGGAAGTGAAAAGGTTCCTCCTTGCTCCTCTGGAATGACCCTGGTGCAGCATCAGGCCACAGCAAGTTCTCCCGTAGTGCGAGAAGTGGAACAGAGAATTCCATGCAGCAAATGGGAAACTGCAGCCAACGAGACTTTTAAAGATAATATATACTGCAAAACCCTGATTGTTAAGACAATTAAGTCCCAAGACTCTTTCAAACAGCTCCAGCTTTAGGATTCTGAATTATTAAAATCATGTCACTGAATCAAAAGAGGTCATTAAACCCAAGCTTCTGTATTCTGCTTCAGCTACAATTATGAAGTGGGAGGTCTGTAGAGGAAGTATGCCTTATATGCTCAGTGTCAACTAACTTGGAACCCAGCAGTTTAAAAATTATTACAGATTAAAAGTTAGTGGTTGATTCTTCAGCACTCCTCCTTCCAGTTACTTCCACTATATTCTCACTGACATCTTGTTCTGACTTAAAAAAAAAATCAGAGCACAGTTCCATTTACATGACTCATCAGGTGTTCTTCTGGGAGCTAAAAACAAAAATAAAATTAATTACTATTATATAGAACCAAAGGCAACTTTCAGGCTGAATTATAATCAAATGTAATTTTGAAACATGTGGCATAATATGGGATTGGCTTAACTCCATTATCTCAAGATCTTTGGAAAAATAAAGCCTAATTATCGATGGCCTTCAAAAAGGCACCAACCTTTGGTTAATCATTCCTTTCAGAAGAGCCCATTTACTTCTCCTGACACTGGGTCCAGGTCTATATCATAGAAGCAGGGTCTTGTAGGAAGTCCTGGCATTGTGCTCATCTGGACAAGAGATAGAATGTTAGAAGCAGAAAATGCAGAAGAATTTTGTGCACAAGATCCAATACCAAAGACTTGGATGGCAACAACTCCCTGAACACCAACAGAACTGAGAATGATGGTCATGGACCAATCTGAAGCACCCCATAAGAACCATGAACTCCTGGCTCACTAGACAGATAAGAAGTTTTTGCATTTTATGATGAGGATTAAATTTGGTTTCTGCAGCTGCAAGTAACTGAGCCCAAGACTTGGCAAAGTATTTTGCTATGCAGCTGACCAGTTCACTGTTGGAGGAGTGTTCATGGACTTTGCTGTCATGAGACAATTACTTCTGGCAGTTTTCTGGGTACTAAAGTGAAGATACAAGTTTTAATACAACTTTGACAGCTGTAAAGTCTCAGTTGATTACAATTCTTTGAGAATCTAAAACAAGACATGTTAAATAATGACAAATGATTACTGTTAAGAAGACATTTTAAATAGTTTGGGGTTTGTTTTGTTTTTTCTAAATTGTGATAAAGCTTAAACAGAGATGAAGAAGTCATTTCTGGCTGGAACATGCTCAAAAGGGCTGTGCAGGGGCAGAACTGAAGCTCACAAAGCAGCTGCCAGCACTACTGCCTCAGGCCAGTCTTCTGCACTCGTCCCACTGCCGAGTACCCAGTTTCAGGGATGCAGAACACAAAGCTGCCAGGAACTACACTTGGCCTGATTTATTCTTGCAGCTGACAGCATTTTCCCTCCCCTAACTCAGCATTTAAGCCCAGCAGCACACACAGGCTGAACATGGACTCTACAAGGGTGGACAACTTGTGGCCAAGTTTAGTAGTTTGTGTCAGTGGTCATTAAGTGCTTTTATTAAAAGAGAGAACTTGAAAGGTCTCATTTTCTATCTGCATCACCCTGCCTCAGCTTTCACCGTCGGTATTGTTATGCCTGTCTCCATTAGATTAAAGATCTCTTTGGCAACCTGGTATTTTCTCCCTGAGCAAGTATTCTGCACACTAATCAAATTAACTCCCCATCTTCCTTTTGATAATAAGCTAAGCAGCAAGAAGGCAAAGCTCTGTTGATGAAGTCTTTTCTGCAGTTCTCAAAACTGTTCAGGGAGCATTTGGAGCGTTTTTCCCAGCCCATTTTCCTTAGGCATTTACAAGTCCTAACACCAGTCCCACATGTACTGTACCACTGCAAGTCTTTCATGGGTTATGCAGAGGTAAAAATCACTTAAAGTCCCCTCTTTATAATGAAATCTAGGGCTAGGAATTTTTGGGAGCCACTGCCTTCCCAGACAGAGAAATGGGGGGGTCACAGAGAGGACCCCCATTCCTTGTCTTTGTGCTCAGCTGTATAAATATTTTGCTCTCAAGAACATCTCAAGAAAGTACTAAGAGGTTCAAAGTGCCCAGAGGGGGTTTCCTCTTCTCAGTTCCCAGTCTCTGGCCACAAAGAGCAAGAAACTTCCTTTTTATTTATGTACCACTGGAGAATCATGGAGCTTTGCAGATCTCCACCTCCAGATTCAGAGGGCCACAGCAGGAGCTGAGAGAGTGACATTCAATAGAGTGGGAGGTGCTGAAAATGTGCCTGACTTTGCCATTTCTTGCACTTTCTATTTTGAAATGAACAGTCAATTTTTCCACCTTTCCTATCCAGAGGGCAGCCCACGGTGGCTACTTTGCTATCTATTACTTCAAGGCAGTCTGCTAAAACCCCAAATTTCCATGCAGCACAGAATAATTTCCACCCAGGCTACTAATTTTCTGTACAAGTGTCTACAATGCTCATGCACTCAGTTATTTTCAGAGCAGAAGGAATGAACTTTTTCTCATTTATCCTCCTCCCCTTTAATACCATATGTGCTCAAAAAGAACACAGAGCAATTCACACTATTTACTTACAAGAAAAACTTAGACCACATGGGTATAATCAAATGCCTTTCAAGATTTCAAATAAAACTAATACCAACCAAACATATATTATTTGTTGCTCTTGTGGATCTTTCAAAATAAAAACCATTTAGGATCTAAAAAAAATAAAGTTGAATAACAGAATTGTTTCAAATTCAGCAGCAGCACCAGAAAAGAAATCAAATCAATCTCTTTTCTTCTGATTTATTTTACTTGAAATCTAGATAACCTTTGAAATTTTATTTCCTTTAAAATCTCACAATATTTCATGGAGGTACAACAGCTTCAACTTTGAGCCAGAAAGGAAAATTCCAAAACTCAGAAGCTGAGAAAAAAATAAAGTGTGACGTGCCTTTGTGATTAACTTCAGATAACAAGAATAGGCACACACCGGTGATTAATTTCACCTCACATTTATCCTAAAAGCTTCTGCACAGAGCTACATATTTGTTGCATTTTCAGCTCACAGTTCAATGGCTGCTGCCAAAAATTTATTCTGAGGCTAACACATCCCCTGCTGAATGGATTTAAAATAGTGATCTGATTCAAAATGCCCCAGATTGTTTCTCAAAAGGACAACCATTCCCTGGGTTTTAGACACCACAGAAGAGTGATCACAGCCCAGCCAGAAGACTTATTGTTAACTCTAGCAGAATTAACACCATGATTTGCTACATAGCCAAGAAAACATTAGGAAATGGGTATGGGAGCAGAAAGGGAAAAGTCCAACTCCGTAGAAACGGAAGACATCAGAAAAAGAGCCAAAATGTTGGTTTTAATGTCTGAAAACATCTCTCTCTTGTTTACTCATTAATGCATTGTACCCTTTCCTTCTCCAATGCTTATGAAGTAAATAATAAAATAAATCATCGCTTGGACTAAATCTTGGCTTACAAAAAATGCCACATATAACAGGAACAGGCATGCTATCTTTAATTCTATCCCAAAACACACACTAGTCTTTAGAACATGGATGAGCCAGGCTTTAATCAGAATGTGGTTACCTTATTTATGCTGGATAATCTGGAAACCTTCACCACTTTTTTTTTTTTTTTTAAGAATTAAAGAAAAAGGCAGCCAATATTTGGCTCTAGTTAGCATTTAAAGGAAGAGAGGATCCAACTCTTAGATGAGCAAACTTCATCAAGTGAGTCATGCACCTCTAATACTTTTGAAACTTTATTGTAACAAACATGTTGCCAGGAAGACCTCAGAAAAAGGTTCAGGCTTAGTAAACAAGAAAAAGCTGCTTGCTCCAACTACCTCATGCCCTAAGGTAATCTAACTAGTCACTCAACATTTGCCCAGAAGAGATTCCCCAGGAATCTTCCAGTGGATCCTTTTATCCTAGGGTTGTTTCTATGGATGCAAACCTGAACATGGGCTCATTCTGCAGATAGCTCCTCTTTCTGCCAGGCAATTCATATCAAAGCTGTTCCAGGATCCTGTTTCCATTGTTGCTACTCTCTTCCCTCTCAGCTGACATTATGCCAATCATGTCAAAGAACAGGAACTAAAAACTCAAGGGCACAGTGAAATGAGTTGTTGGAATTGTTGCAGGCTGAACAGCAAACAGATGGTCAGCAAAACCATGAAATCTGAAGAGGAGAAGAGCCTGATAAATGATTGATAGCTCAGCTTGGCTTTGGAGGTGTCTCATCCAGAGGCATCTGCTCTGTAAGCTTAGGAGGGGTTGCTGTGCTCTGCCCTGATCCGCAGGTGTACACAGAAGTCACCTGCAAAGTGCTTTCACCAGGAATGCAAAGTCACAACAGCAACCAGGTGGGCCAAGGATTTCTCCCTCTACAGACTGCTGTTCCTACAATTCACTAACTACAGAGCTTACCTTTTTCTCAAAACTGAGGAAAAGAGAGGCGTAGGACCTGAGGGATACAGCAAGGGCTTGCTAATTATTCAAATGTCAGATGGTCTATTCCAGCCTCCCTCTTCCCCCCTACAGAAAACCCCTATTAAGGCATCTGATACACTGGACTGTTAAAACACCAACTGTAAATTTCTCCTAATTTAAGGTAGTTAACAGTAAGTGATTCCTGGACTGCACATGAGGTTTTTTTCTCCACCCCAGAGCTATCACATACCGTTCCCACCAGTGGATACAAGAACCCAGCCCCAACGCTGGCCCGAATGTCTCGGATTGGCAGAACAAAACCTGTAGGTGCTCCTTTTTGTTCAGGGTCATGAGACAATGACAAGTGAGTTTTAGCCATGCAGATTGGCAGGTTTCCAAATCCCTGGGAAAAGAGAAAGAAAAGGAATGACATAAGTGGAAAAAACAGTAATTTTTCCAGTACAAAAATGTAATTGCTCTATTGTGCCATTCTATGCAGACATCAGGCATTTTATTCCCCAACAAATGCTTCATCCACAGCCTGTCAGATCCACTGATCATTCTACATCCCCATTCCTTCTCTCTAATTCCCTCTCCACCCCCTAGTAAGTACTAAGGAAAGAACCACCACGTCCCCTCGGTACATCCAGCTGAGGAAAAAATTAATGTTATAGAAGTGCTGGATATACAACCTTGACAGCCAACTTACTTCCTACTCTCTTCCCAAAATGTTAAACAGCTCAGAGTTAAAGTTTTGTTCAGATGAAGTCAGTTAATTAAAAATGTTTGATCAATATAATTGCAGGTCATGAGGAAGTGGCAATGGCATGCCTTTGGGATTTTGATGGACTTGGAATACATAAGAAGCACAGAAGTGAGGAGCTATATATGCCAGTAGTAAATGGATTGCAAAAGGAAAATTTGTTACAGGGACATTGGACCCTGTAACCAATGAATTGCCAGTCCTCACACAGCTTTTCTCTTCAGTAAGGCAGCAGGTAAATTCAATGTCATGCTAGAGAGAAGCAAAAGCAACACAGCAACCAGAAAACATTGAATTCAACAACCAGGTAGCAGGTCCAAAACTTAAAAGCTTTCCACATCAAGTCTTGTACAATCCACAGAACTCTTTCCCTAATATAATTGTGACTGACAAAAGTCCTCATGGACTCAAAAACTGATTAGTGGAACTTGATCTCAATGGAACAAGATGAAAAAAGTAATCAGAGACTATTTAAAACCAGCATAATGACTTGTAATTCCCTAATGCTCTAAATGTTGAAAGACTGGGGAGTACAGTAGGGAAAGATCACTAAACCCTTGTACACTTTCTCCCCAAAACTATCACAGATGGGTACTGAGTGGCACTGGGCTACATAAGTGAGTTCTGTCTTGTTCACTAGAAGACAAAGTAAATTTCTCCTTTCCCACATCCTTTTCTTCCTCTGCCATAGCAGCATTTAGTGAGTCCTGGATAAGGACATGATTTGAGTGAGGATTCCCTTGAAACACAGCTTGAACACCACCATTCAGTATGATAATTTTGAATGAAAAGCACCACTGCTACCAGGTGATGTGGAAAACTCACCTGCTTGGTGTACAGGGCAACTTTCTCCTGTGCTTCTGGAAGGAGCTCAATGTCTCTTGCCCCATAGACCTGCTGGGCAATAAGCCTGATCTTATCTACAACAGGTAGCTAGAAAAACAAAAAAGACAGGCTAGTCAGCATGGCCAAAGTGCAAAGATCAGCAGCATCACAGAAGTTTCAGATCCTCCACATGTGTTGACAAGTGCACATCTACAGAAATGAGGCTTAATTCCACTTGTTGTAGAACAAAATACAGAGTAATTTGAGGGCTTTCAAAACATGTTTCAATATATCAGTGGGTAGTCAAAACAGTAAGAACTGACTAACTAGGTCTTTGAGACTCATGGAATCAATGTTTCAATTCTAATACCACGTTTCTTCTGAATTTCTCAGGCAGCTCTAAGCAACTTAAGCTACTGAAACCAACTGATATAAACAAAGCATCTCTGTAATAGTACAAGTTCCTACCTCCACATCATAGAGGAACTTGAAGTTGCTAGGTGCCTGGGATGCTCTCTGAACAGCTCGGGCCAGGGCCAGGGCCCCTTTCCCTCCCTCTGCCCAGTGAGTGCATTCCACAGCATCGAACGCTCCTGCCTCCTTTGCATGCTGTACTACAAGGGCCAGCTCAGCCTTTGTATCTGTCCTGCAAGAAGAAAGTTTGCATGTTTGTACAAGAATGCACACACAGTAAATGGATGTTTGTTCTTGACAAGATCTAAAATATGTCCAAAGAAATCACAGCTACCAGAAAGCTGCTCAGGGGTTATCCACCACAGCCTCCTCCTTGGTTGGCATCAGCTTTAACACCACAGCTCAAAGTACTTCTGCTGCATAAAAAGACCACACAGTGGTTGTTTCCTGTGCAGTACAAATGCAGAGCTTAATTCATGCATTTTCCAACAATGCAAAACTGTGGCCCTTCCAGTATCTGAAGGGAGCCTACAAGAGAGCTGGAGAAAAACTTACAAGAGCACATAGTGACAGGACAAGGGGAATGGTTTCAAACAGACAGAGTAGGTCTAGATTGGATACCAGGAAAAAATTCTTTACTGTGAGGGTGCTGAGGCACTGAAACAGGTTGCCCAGGTGTTGAAAGTGTTCCTAAAAGTGCTCAAGGTCAAGATGGATGGGGCTTTGAGCAACCTGGTCTAGTGAAAAGGTATCCATACGCAGGGCAGGGACTGAGTAGAATTGGATGTTCTTAAAAGGTTCTTTCCAGCCCAGGCCATTCTATGGTTTTATGACGCTGTGGAAAGGCTGCCAACACATCAACAGTACTGAAAAGAAGAGTTTGTGTTAAACACAGTATATGAAGTGCCAGAATGTTACACCCCTGCATCACCTCCCCATCTCAGCTCACTCACTTGAAAGCATTGACAGCCACAACCACTGGGACACCAAACATCCGCGCGTTCTGGATTTGCTTGGTTAGGTTGCTGCAGCCTTTTGCCACCAGTTGAAGATTCTGTAGAGAAGGCAGCAAAGGAAGCATATTTTATCAGGGCAGGTAAACTTTTGTTCCAAATCCATGAAATGCAGAAATTAATGGTAAAAACGTCAAAATAGGAATGAAACCACGAAGGCAAATCCCCAGTGCTGCTTTTGAAACAGTCCAGACCACTGCAAGCTCTTGGACAAGACACAGGAGAAAGACTGACTACCTCTAATGATCCCTGGTTTCAGCTCCCAAGTCAAGGTAAGAGAAATCATTTTTTATCACTTTTTGTTATGCTTAAAAAGCTAATACTTGTTCTCATTAAATTCCCACAGTAAATCCTTAGTTTCCTCTCTGACACATTTTTTTCTCTTTATATACTAAATATCACCAGCAGTGAGTTTCATGACATCCATTTGAAGTCTATGGCAACAGCTTTCAGTTTACATGTATTTACATTTTGCATCAGAGACTATTCCTGGAAATTCAGACATTTCATCCCCTCCTATGCAAAGGAAAATATATACAGAAGCTCCACTACTGAAAGAGCTGTAGCAGTGTAAAGAGTCTGATCAAATATCCAAGGTTACACAACCATTCAAGGCATAAGGACAGAAGGTGAGACTTTAGTTCGCTTTTTTTGCTTGCAAACGAGGTGGGGATAAAAACAAAAACTGCTGCTAAGAAAAGAGTCATTAGAGAAACACTCTGGATATTTTCAGAGACAATATTTCAGCTAAGCAATTACTCCACATTGAGAAGGCTGGGAAAACAGAGTAGATATTACTATGAAAAACTGAGCATACAGAAACCTAAGTGAGTTAAGAAGAAAAAAAAGGCTCTGAACACTGCCTAGGTCAAGGACAACAAATGTTTGAACAAGCAGAGCCAAAGAAACATCATTTTAAAAAAAGAAACATTACAGCTTGTACGAAGAAGCCTTTCTGTGGCAGCTAAATAAGAGACACACTAGTAACCCAGGCATGTGCTGCATGACACCATCATGTCATGACCAGAGTTAGCTGGCCTACTGTCACAAGAGCTTAAAGATTACCTCTTCTGTGTATTCCTTTGGCAAAGGTACCCCAGCAGTGACCTGTGGAAAAAGGCAAAGAAATGGAGCTCCGTAAGACTTTTATCCATGACAGCAATTCCTGCTTGACTATCATTAAACAGTATCAACATACAACATCCTACTTCATGCTGATCTTTTTTATTTCTAAGAAAAAAATAAAAGGAAGAAAAAAGACTGCATGATAAAATACATGACTCATTCTGGGACTGTTAGAAGTGGCCAAGCATGCAGGCACTTCACTAGGGCAATAAAACAAGCTGGTATGAATCTGTAACATACTACAATGAAGCTGTTAACAAATGGGGAAATAGCAATTCCTTTTACAACTTTGAGTTTCAAGACAATCAAATGCCACAGGACTGAAACAGAACAGCAGAAACAGCCCCTCAGGCCTACTGAAAACCTCCCCCAGTACTTACTGCAGGTCCTCCCCCATGCATTTTCAGAGCTCGGACAGTAGCAACCAACACCACCACATGAGGCCGGAGTCCAGAATAGCGGCACTTAATGTTGAAGAATTTCTCCATGCCTATGTCTGCACCAAATCCTGCTTCTGTAACTAGGGTAGGAAATAAAAAAAAAGTTTGTGAAAGATTTCTGGGTGAAGAAATCATATTCTGATTATATAAATCAGAAACTTCCTCCAAGAAAAAAAATAGATTAAAAAAGCCCAGAGATAGTTTTGATAAAAAAGGCAGATCCCTCCAAAATAAAAAGCAAAGAAAAATACCCCATGCTCCACACACTTACCAACAAAACCATCTTTACCCACAAGCTTCAATGCTATTTTGTCTGCCAACACAGAGGAATTCCCATGTGCAATATTGGCAAAAGGTCCAGCATGAACAAACACTGGTGTTCCCTAGAAGAAGGGAAATGCGGGAGAGAGAGAGAGAAAATCAGAAAGTGCAATTTTGCAAACATGCAGCATGTCAGGAGCTAAAGTACCGTGATATCTGAAAGTAAAGAAAAATACATTTAGAAGACAGATCTTAAAGCCTTCTGATCAGACATTTGTTATCAGCAATAAGGACTACAGGGCAAACAGGATTATTATAATCTCCACAAGTGGAGGTATTAATCCGCTTAGGAAAAGGACAGCTAAATCCCAGCAACTCTTTGTCATTCTCCTTCATCCACACCATTTAAATTCCCAAAACACTTCTTGACATGAAAGACAACAGACCAAAGACACAGCAAAGTTTATGCATTTCTTTAGGGTCATCCCACATGCCAGTGGCACACTTAGAAGGAACCCAGCCCTCTCCCCTAGCCCTGAGCATTAAAGCACAGTAAACCCACAACTCTGAGCTGAGCAGACTCATACTGACTGTGATGAATGAACTAATCCAGTTTCTCTAAGTGCCTTCTTAGAGCCAAGAAGCAAATCATCCGTGCTCACCTCTAGTGTCTGCATGAGGTTTGGCTTAACAGCATCTTTCATCAAGACAGCCAGAGCTCCAGTTACTCCCTAAAAGAAAAAAGGACAATCCGTTTCCAGATGTACCAAGACCTTGAGATGGTTCTATGCAGTGTAAAGGTTCTGATTTTGTCCTGGTGGGCTTTTGGTACCAGAACCAGAATATGATCAACATAAAACTAACTCAAGTCAGGGCAAAGTAGAAAAATGACCTTTACATTCCTGTAAGGGGATCTGTGATTTCTGGTGGAAGCAGCCTCTTGGATGGACCCTGCTGGGCCATCACTTTGCAGGAAAGGCATGAAGAACAATTAATTTCAATTATTATTACATTCATAGTTTCAATCCTATGGCAAGGTTAGCAGCTAAGAGCAGCAAGGGAGGAACCTTTCAGTAAGTATGGTTTACTGCAGCCCAATCAGCAGCACAATGCAATATTCTTAGATTTTGCAGGTGCATTTGTCTTGGATTTTCTTCTTTTCAGCTTCATACTGGCCTTAAAATGTAGTAACAACCTGCTACATCCTGCTCAAGTCTCTTGTGCAGAAATAACTTTTAAAGTGAATCTCTGTGCTGATGAGGACAACCAGGCTGACATGGAAGGCAAACACTGGAGCCCATATTTCCTCCCAGGTGCAGCCATGTATCCTGCTGAATTCTGCTTCCTGTGCAACAAAAGCTTGTGATTTCATCTCCATGTGCTTTGGGAAAAGAAGATATGCATTTGGTCATTTTTGTGACTGACAGTCCAGTGGAAACCAAACCACCTGTTATCCAGAACTTGAGAAACTAACTAAAATTGCTGTTATGAGTCCTGAGCCAAATGTTGACAGCAGTTATGAAAACCTTGACCCATAATCTCTTTTTCTTCCCTTTCAATTTCAACTGAATTGCAGCACTTAAAGATATGAAAGACTATTTCTTTATAAGACATTCACTGCTTTGTTTCATCAGTTTCAATCTTGCCACATGAAAGCTTATTTAACATTTAATGGATGAGCTTTAAACTTCAGTCATCTCCACAGTAATGAAAACTGCAGAGCAAGATTTCCATGGCGACATTTCAGACCCGTGTCGCTCAGCGGCACTTCAATACATCCCACTTCTAAAATCCTGTAGTCAGCTCTTGATTCCATGTTTTGTCCCAGCTTTCTTTTGCACTTTGTGGTAGCACACTCATGACATTGGCTGCATCACAGCAGAAGGATCCAAGCTGGTCTCTGCAATTTCTGCGTGCATGAGGAGTGGGTAACATGGTCCTAACAACATGAGCCATTGGCTGCCATCAAGTGCAAACATATAACAGACAAGAGAGCCTGCTAGATGTCTGATACCATGCTCCATTCTGCAGTTGGAATGGACATAAGTAAATATAAATAGATTTTTAAAAAAAGTTTTAAAAGAATTGAAATGAAATTTCAATTTCTATCACCAGGACTCTACAGAAAAGTCAAAGTAGCTCCCAAGCCATGCACCATCCGCCTACACAGCTGATGGGCAGTAAGAAACACTCCTGTTTTCCAGAAAAAGGGTTTAACTCAGTTATTTAAGTTAAACTGGCAGCATGCTCGGTGTAGGAATTAAAGTCTCAAATCTGCCTACAGAACTTTGGCATATGCTCTCTCCACTCCCAACAAATGTCTCACATAGGGATTTACAAATAAATTGTTCCAGCCTGGCACTTTTCCTGCAAGGCCAGAGTCAGGCCATCAATCTTCTGTTTCTTAGCCTTATCCTGGGAGGAAGTAAAAAAAATCAACAGTCCCACATCCCCTCAATACATATGGAAACAAAAATCCTGAAGCAAGACAACAAGAACTGTCTTAAGTAAGCCTTAATGCCCTGTCCCACCTAGCTGGAAACAGAGGTCAGGAAGAAGTGCCTGGGACACAGGGCCTTGCCCTGAAACCACGCTGAAGCACCATTTGGGAAAATGCTATCTGACACATTCCACAGACCTGCCAAGAACTTAATTATTGGAGGGACAGCTACAAAGCAGTGCTGCAGCTTGCAACTGCAGCTTAGGGCTGCTTTACACACTGGTAACAGGCATCACCAGTGCTATGACATTCAGCATTTCATGAAGGGAAATTAAATATTTCTGTCCCTCATCAAAGGCTGCCTTACAGAGAACATACACTTTTTGCAAATCCTTTGGCTTTTATAGCCTTCACAGATTCCCAGAAGATATTTCATTGTCTGTAATTGAATTTGCACAACGCTTTGCTCCTGCTCAATTTTTTCCTCACTCCAGGGAGCTTAAGAAACAGGATGGCCAGCAGGATACATTTTGAGTTCTGCCGATTCATAAAGATGCTTTTTGCATAGAAGCCACCACATATTTCCCCTGTAACTCCTGTGGTGGCAGCTGCAAATTGACACACAGCACATCACACAGGACCCTTGTCTCTGCCCAGGTAACACACACACCCTCTCTGGATAAGGTGGCAGCCACACTGAAGGAAAAAAACCTTCATTAACTGCAGGGGTAGGATTTTATCTTTGATCTTCTACATGTTAATTTTTTTTTCAGAAAACTGTCTCTCTGCTTTTTAATCCAAGGACTTTCAGAAATAAGAGGAAAAAGCATTTGATAGCAATGACTCTTACAAGGTCATCGGCTGTAACTGGTTGTCCTTTTTTGCTGGAAGCTACCACCATTCTGCCAAATCGTTTTTTCATATCATCCAACCCATCAGCCAGGGCTAGGACTGCCATGATTTCACTGCTCACTGTGATGTCAAACTGAGCCTGCAAAAGATGAATGAAGGACATGAACTCATTAAGATTCCCTCTCAGCAATTCTTACCTCTATTCAATTCTTGAAACAAGGCAAATCATTACCATTATAACAAAAAAAAGGTAAAAAATAGTGATATACTATATACAAGAAATCCATAGCATTGCTCTCAGAGCACTTCATTTAATTTGGCCATTTTAAACTGGATTTTTTTTTTCTGCAAAATGAAATAAAACCTACTCATTCTGTTGCTATTACGTGTCTCTCCTGGCACGTACATTAGTGATTCATGTAAGAACACATAACACTAACAAATTATATTTTTGAAGACTGAGCTTACTAACTCATCTGAGCATTGCTACTGCAATACAGTAAAAGACTAAAAGCCCACCAACAGAAAAAACAGATTCTATAGGAAATGAAGGGTAA
Source organism: Anthoscopus minutus (assembly GCA_013399455.1). NCBI lineage: Eukaryota > Metazoa > Chordata > Aves > Passeriformes > Paridae > Anthoscopus > Anthoscopus minutus. Next base: position 19,729 of record VWYI01036204.1, on the reverse strand, counting down.
AATTCATTTGACATAATGCAGGCACTACCACCTTAGGGAAGCTAAGCACCCTAAGGACATTTCAAGCCAAAAGAAAGGCTTTTCTGAGCACAATTAGTTTGAACTATAAATTTGACAGTTACTTAAGGGATGAGGGGAGTTACAGCCCAATTGCCTCTTTTAGTCTATTGATTATACAATGAATCTAGACAAGCTCAGATACTGTGTCTAGTTTTGGCCAGGTGAACCCCACCCAAAACACCTGCAGTAGTGAAGATGAACCACTGTCATGACCACCTTTAGAAATGGCACTCATGTACCACTGTAATGCCACAGTCATCCCAGTATGTGAAGCCAATATTCAGGAGACAACAGAAAAGGAGGAAAGACTAAACACAGCACTGGTAGCAAATTTAACTATTTGGTTGAGAAGACTTTCTGCTTTCTCTTTAATAAGAGAATGGTAAAAGATGAAAATAGCTGGAGTTACAGGAACTTCCTTTGGGAACACCTTTTTCACAGTACTTTTTAAAACATGTGCGAAAAGGGAACAATTACCGTCCGTGTGAAGCCTTTCTCCGTTACAGACTGTCCAATGGTGATTTTCCTAAGGAATCTGTCATTTGTATCCAGTACTGCAAGGAATGCAGAGAGGTAAGATGTCACATTGCCAAGTCATAAATTCACATCTTTGCTCTGTGACAAACACCCAGCCCGATCAACAATGAAGAAAACATGGCAGTTTGAGAAACCATCCTCGCCTAAAGAATGGCAAGTGCTTCTCAATATGATTCTTACACAAAAACTGCAATGAAATTAAGATAGCTACAGATACACTAGAGCCTGCACTGCATCCAGAGGGAGTCTGCATCCCTTTGTGTGCATTAACCACCAGACCAAAGCTTCTCTGAAAAGCAGAACTGATAATATTACTCCAATTGATTTTTCACCATCATTAACCAATATGAATCCAGGAAATTATTGCAGTAAAAAAGAAATAAAATTAATACTTTATAAGTTAAGTGATAAAATGCTCAGATACTATCATTTAGTGAGAATTTTCACATAGCTCCATTAAGTCAAATTACCTTGGAAACACAAATTATGAAACATTGGCTTAAATTTGTTGATTTTTTCTATATGCTTTAAATATTCCAAGTGCTTTATGAAATATTTCCCATGAGGCAGACTACTTTAGCCTCAGTACAGGTTATGAAGCAAATTCTGGAGAATACATTTCATACTGTATTTTAAAAGAAAGAAGAAAAAGCAATACTCTTGGAGCCCAACTCAGGAAAAATCCTGCTTTTAAAATTCTTTTGATAGTGTAATATTAAATCTGCCAGACCAGAGAATGATTTTACCTTCAACTATCCTTAAAAACATTTTAAAAAATCTGGTCTTCATTTGCTTTCAATCCCCAACAGAGCAAGTGGGCAGATTAAAATTGAGTTTAATCCCAGAGCAGAACCCTCTCCTTACACACAGAGCAGCAAGGTAAAAAGGTTGTTGGCTACAGTTGCCAAATTCAACTCTCTCAGCAACTGACAAATGCAGTCAAATGCAGAAACACAAACTTGCACCTATTTACAAACTCTTAATGCTTGTGAATTCAGAGCAGATACAAGCCCCTGTGTTAGACCTTTAGAAACAGGATTCCAGCTGCAGGCAAGTATCCCACCAAACTTAAGGAAGGAGGAGCCAGCTCTGCTCTCTTTCCCATTTTCCCAGGAAATACAGTTTCAGCTGCAACTGCAAATGTCTCGACACCTTTACTTTCATTTAATATCTGTAGTACCTCTTTGCCATGTTATGGTGCTTGGGTCAATGTCCAGTCTCACAAATGCGTTTACTTCTTCCTTTGTCAAAGCCATAGGATCAGTTTTGTTAATGCCCAGTTTCTATGGGAAGACAAATAAGAGGTATAGTGAAAAGATTCACAGAAATGAACTTTTTACTGAAGCATTGAGGCTTTGGCAGCAGCATCTGCATATTCAGAAATAAGGAGGGGCTGCCTTTTCGGGACCCTTTCTTCCAGACCCCACAATACAAGATGATCCATATCTGTCCATTCTGGACAGAACTTGCTGCAGTCCAGCTTGGAAAGAGCAAGGCAGCAAATGGAACTCATTAGGCCAGGTTGTCACCAAGCTTTGTGCAAGGCACCTACAGAAAGAGTAAGAGACAGCTCTGCAGTTCCTTCCACGCCTTGTTCTCGTCATTAGTCTCACATGCTTACATCCATTTCTCATTAGTTTGCCTGGGGTCACTGCACACAGCCACACACATTTAAAGCCACTGCTTTCAGCATGCTGGTTAAAGCAGCACAAAGGAAGAATTAAACAATTCGGTCACAAGGCTGTCAGCATCCTAGAAAGCTGATCTTGAACACACTGAGAGGATGGGCAAATTGCCAAGTAGCTTAATTGAGAGAAGAATTATCTCAAGAAGTCTGATACAAGCACAAGCTTAGGCATGAGGGAAACGATTCAGTTGATTTATGAACGAGCAAGGTTTTTTTAATTAACTAGACAGTTAAGTCATATTTTTCTCCTGAAGAACAGCAGGGAAGAAAGTCTGTTCTTTTCCTTTTCAAGCATATCATTTAGAAAAGGAAATAAACAACAACAGTGACAGAGATATCGTCTTTCTGGAGTATTAGCATCCTGTTCACATCTTGACATTTAATAACCAGAAGAGTGGTTAGGGTAGAGTTCTCTCAGCAGTCCATCAGGAACATCAAGCAGTATGACATAATTTCTTGCTCAGCAGTGGAAGCAAACCACACATTCTCTAATGGTTAAGACCTTATAGCCAATTAATATATCAAAGTTTAACCTTCCTAAGTAGTCTGACTATTGTTTCTGACTTCCAAATGGGCAACTGATCCAGCCTGAATACTCTACAAAGCAGGCTTGTACCTTGAAGGAGCTCATCAGGGCTCAGTCTGTCCTCCTAGCTGCAAGTTTCAAGCCCAGTGCAAAACTATTCATCTGCTAATCCCTATTGTTGCAGAAGCTGATGTGAACTTGCACATGCCCTTAAGTTTTGAGGATCAGAGGAGCTGTGGGTGGCTCAGGGACTGCCATGCAATGACAGGGCTACTTATCTAACCAGGAATTCTTTTTTTTTTTTGCAGAGAGGAAACTGGCTATGTAGCGAACAGGGCTTTTTTTCCATTTTTCTTTGTCATCTCAATCTGGGTAAGACAAAGAAAATTCTGTATGTTCTCTTTTTGAATTTTACAAATTGCTTTTTTCTGTGCTGCATTATCTAAACAGCTGTCACATGGGAACCACTAATCTCTATATGTAACTGTGTTAGGTACAGAGACTGATTCTGGTCTTTTCTTAAAATGCATTAAGGACACTGACACCACTAATAAAGGATACTAATTTCTGTCTCTTCCCACTGTGTTAATCATAGAGTATTTGACAGAGTTGTATCAATGATTTCTCCCCTTGGGGCTGCATCTGTCTTCTGTGCTGTATGAAGGGCTACCACACTTCTGTACACTTTGTGTAAAAAATAAATGCCAGCAGAATGACCTAAGAGATGACACAAGGGTTTCTGTAATTTAGCACTGCCTACCTAAAGAATAAGTAAAGGGAACAGAACCAGAAACCAATGAGAAAGTAGTGAGCTCACCTGTAGTCTTCGGATCTGAATGTCTGAAAACTTCCTGACACCATTGACAGAGGGCACCAAACGGTTGTAGAGAGCCTTGAGAAATGAAACAAGCAGTTAATCAGCACTGCTGGCACATCCAAAACAGCCTGGGCAAAGTGGGCTGGGATCAAATACATGGTAAGAAAGGATTGTACCTGGTCAGACTGAGTCAGCTCGTGGAATATACGTGCATCAATAGCAGCAGCGACCAGGTTGTTGGCTGCAGTGATGGCATGGATGTCACCAGTGAGGTGAAGGTTAAACTAGAGGACATAAAACATATCAGTTACCTCATCCTGCTGCAATTTTCATTTATTCCAACTCACCGTAGACAGATGGAAAGAGCAGTATTAATAGCAATGTTAAAGTGGGTGAGGGTGGAGGGGGAGAGATTGCTCAGTGCAGTACGTGGAAGAGAGGAAAGAATTTCTCTAAAACATAAAAATGCCTCCCCCACATTCATGTCATTTTACAAACTTCTAAAACAAAGCTCCCAAATAAAAAGTTGTTTGTTTTTTCCCCTTCTACCAGAACAGCTCTCACAGGCTCCTTGGCACTCAAAAGACCCAACTCAGCACACTCTGCATTCTGCATTGCTCTTCCTTCACCTTCCTACTGACCCCCTCATTTGCACAGCAGGTTTCACACATAAATTAGCTGAAGTGGCTGCTGCTCCCACAAGGGAATCCGAGCTAAACTGGAACTAGCAACCTTATGCAGCACTAGCAGTGGAGCTGTGGTTGCACAGAGCTCTGCTTAAGGTAACCACCCAAACACAGAATCCCAGGCAGAACTTGTAGACCACGTACTACACAGTGACACTGCTAGTAGTTTTCTTAGTTCTATCTCATTAAAACATAGTTTGAGTGGGTTTGCCTACATGAGTTCTCTGGCTGCACTGTAGCTGTGAAACTGGTGAAGGATCTAGATTGGGTATGAGGGAAAATTTCTTCATGGAAAGGGTTGTCAAGCATGGGAATAGGCTGCCAGGGAAGTGGTGGGGTCATCATCTCTGGAGGTATTTCAGAAACATGCAGTGGCACCTGGGGACATTGTTTAGTGGTGGGCTTGGCAGTGCCAGAGGAATGGTTGGACTTGGTGACCTTAAAGGTCTTTTCCAACCTAAATTATCCCATGATTACAGCAGGCAAGTAAAAGATGTGGTTAAAACCTCTTCATCTCCAGCAAAGCAGCAAAGGAAGATGATGAAAAGGGAATATTAGAAGAGGTGATATGATAGAATACCTTACACCTTCATTTTATTGAAGCCTTGTTTCTGTGGTCTCAAAACCCACAAAGCTAAAACAGAATGCAGCTAGTCACACACCAATTATAAATCCTAATTAGTAAATGCTAATTGCTGTCTCATTCTGCATACATGCAACAAGAAGCAATTATTATTACCTTTGCTCTGCAGTATGAACTCAAAAGTTTTTCACTTGCTATTTATTTTCATAGGATAAAAGTTGCATGCAGAATTATTAAATGATGTATCAAGGTCATTATTTTAACTAATGAATCCAGATACTTTAATTTTACTAGACATGCATTGACTGAAACACCCTCACAAAGTATGTGTATTTATACCACGTGGGTCATACTTTAAAAAAGTAATTCCAGCCAGTTTGGTTCCTAGAGTGTGGCTGTTTCCCACTGCAGCACACTGTAGTCAGGTATTTTGGCTGGTCTTCTTAACACTCCCAGAGGGGAGGAGATTATTTTTCCTGTCACATCTATCTTTCACACATTCTTGACGTGTGACTAAATCAATATTCTGCCTCCTGAACAGCTTTATCTTTTATGGACTTGCTGCATCAATTAGAACAAACAGCCCTTTTGATCATTTCTGCTTTTCTTCCTGAAATTGTTCTGTGTCAATCTACAATGCATGAGACAAAGGTAGAATTCTACAGGCAATTATTCTGAGAGCTGGGAGAGGCACGAGAGCACATGCTACACGTGCTTTTTAATTCCCTGCCTCCAGCCACAGAATATTATTTGTTGCCAAGTCACACCAGAAATATGCTCCAGTGCCAGCCCCTCACAAGCTGAGGTCTTGGTATTACTGATTCCCAAATTCCCTTTTCTCAGTTCATGTCAGTAATCTAAAACACAAGTACACAAAAATACACAGAAAGAGTCAGTGGCCACCACAGCTGACAGAACTATGCAATATTCTTCCAAAATGCATTTAGCCAATATTATCTTCATTTCAGTGCTGGGAAAATGAGGCATAGGACGCACTTTGCTCCAGGGTAGACAGCAATTCAAGGTAGAGAAGGGGAGGGAAGAGAGGAACTGGGAATTCCTAGCTCTATGAAGATCCCTGAACACAAAGGCACACTTCTGAAACAACACAAGGATGGTTGTTCATTAAAAAAAAAAGCTTTGCTGAAATCAAGCACCCAGTTCTTTCAAGCGCTACACTAGGTCAAAAACTCAAACATTTTCCAAGCTATCTGACTGCAGTATCTCTTCAGGGTCTGTGACTGTGAGTGCACATGGCTTTGTATAAAGAATTACCTCTTCCATGGGGACAACTTGACAATAACCACCACCTGCAGCTCCACCTGCAGAGAGACAACAGTCAGACCACAAGAATCCAGGTGTCTCCAGCCCAGAGCACTATTACATCCGTTTGCCTAATGGCTCCACGAGGGTAGCTATCTTTGAGCAGCTGAGTTTAAGTCTCAACACAGTACCTTGCAGACAAAACTGAAGAACCTAACCAAAGCTCTTTTTCTTAAAATAAATGCATTTGTAACTAGAAATAATGTAAAACTATAGAACAGCAGAACAGTATTTCTGAATGCCATCTTTGTCTATTTAGGCCAACTGCAAGCAACAGAACAATCATACCTTTTATGCCAAAAGTTGGCCCCTGAGAAGGCTGCCGAACACAGGCAAAGACATTCTGGTGAAGGTGTGCCCCTAAGGCTTGGACAAGGCCAACAGTGGTGGTGCTCTTCCCTTCTCCCAGGGGAGTGGGAGTTATTCTGCAGCAAAAAAGCAGAAGAGACACAATTACACTCTTGTAGTAGATGAGAATCAAATCCCTGGAATAAAACAGTCACCCAGTGATTGCAGTTAATGAGAATTTAAATCCTGAACTGGCTCATACTTCAGCTAATCTTCATCAATTCAAAACTGGAAAGAGATTGGCAAATTATCACATAACTGCTGACAACTTTTCTCTGAAACAATTCGCTAGCTCCTACTGAAAGAAGGCTACTAGACCAGGAGAAGTTTGGCTAGGAACCAGTCTACCCTTCATAACCCTGACCTGTAGACCAAAACAATTCATCTGCTGGGGACAAATGTTAAGCTATGTTCCCATTGTTTACCACAAGTGATCAACCTACTTCCCAAATGACTACATTTTCACAGTGTGATTTACTAAAACTCAGAGCACCCCACACAGTCACCTCACCAAAAGACAATTCAACAACAAGCCATGCTAATAAAATTTCTTTTCAACTTGTAAGTGATGTTTCAGTTCAGGAAGCACCTACCCAGTAACAACGACGTATTTGCCATCTGGCTGGTTCTGCAGACGTTTCAGAACTGAGAGCTGAACCTTGGCTTTAGTTTGGCCATAGAGCTCCAGCTCATCAGGGAAAAGGCCAACTTCTTTTGCAACTTGATCAATGGGCTTGGGCATGCAAGACTGTGAGATTTCAATATCACTTAAAGAAAAAGAACAAGATGAATGAGTATCTCTTAAAGAAAAAGAACAAGATGAATGAGTATCTAAGTCAAAGACTTTCTACAAATTCACCACTTCTAGATAGAATAAACTACAAACACTTTTTTAGAAGTCAACCTTTAACCCCCCCCAGTTAATTGAATCAATCTCACCAATATCAGCTACATTAGAACAGACACATCCTCAGAGTTTTTAAAAATTACAAAAAAAAAAAAAGGCCAAACCCAAAACAAACAACAACCCCTCTCCTCAACCTCCCCATTTTCCTGAATGCCTTTTGTAGGCAATGTGTTATGATCCCATATGGTATTTGGCATATTTTCAGCTGCTCCTTCAGGACTTGACACCAGCAACTCCTATTTGAAGACGCTACGATTTGGCATGCCAGACTGAAAATTTTCCAAAATACAAGCTTTGCACTATTTCCTGAATCAGCAATCATCTAGCTGGTGTGAAGTCTGTGAAAATCTAAGAAGACTACACTTCAAGATATATCACAACAACACTGCAACTTAGCTCTGCTTCCTCGGGAAGACCTTAGAGTGCCTTCATTTGAAAGCATTACCTTGGAACAGGAATTTTTAAGGTAAGCTGGTTGTATTGGATGGTCCATTTTCCAGGCTGGAACTTCTCCAGAAAACGCTGGGCACTCTCCACAGTGCTCTAAAATGAGCAAGTGAATGCATTAAAGCAACCAGCACTGCATGAACTGCACTGGTTAGAAAAGAGACCAGAAAGGTTTGTCCCTCCTGTCTCAGTTTGGGATTAAACCAAAGTGCTTCTATTAAAGCATCTGCTAATAATCCAAGATGATATTCTGCTTACTGTTTTCTTAAAAAAGAAAAATCCCACCTTATCTATCTCTCTACCGATCTTCCAATGTGCTGGAATTTTTGGGGAGTTCTGTGCCAGAAGGGTTTCGTAAGCAAAGCATGGAAACAGAGAGAGCTGGTTTATACTGTTACTCTCCTTTTTATCCAATCACCCTAAGGATAGTTTCAGAATTACAGCCAGAGCATTAAAAGACAGGCCCATTTCTTATGGGTAAGCAGTTGCTTGCTTGCAGAAGTGCTTGTTTGAGCAACTGCTCTTAAACACCCCTAAAAAAAACCCCTAAAACTGACCAACTGAAACCTCTGTTCTAGCACTTTCTTAAAGCCCATCTTCTTCCTCAGTTAACTGAATCCAAATTGTCTGGACTAGAAGTTGGAAATCCTACCCGGATTTTCGAAAGAGCAAGAAGGGAGCACCAGCTGCTTTGGCAGTATGCTGATGGTCAGCAGCAACATCCCCCAAAGAAAAACCAGAGATGACCACAATCTGCTCAGTACCTGCATTAACATGGCCACAGTCATAGGCCCAACACCACCAGGAACTGGGGTGATGAAGGAAGCTTTTTCCTTTGCTGAACTGTATGCCACATCTCCCACAACTCTTTTTCCACTGGCCTTTGTGCTGTCTGGGGATTTAAGGAGAAAAGCAAGTTACACATCACATTTCACCACAGCAACAGAGGAGATAGCATTGACTGAAGCTGAAGTCTTTAATTCTGCTGGAGTAAACATAATAGAAGCTGAGTACTCAGGAAGCTGCAAAGAAAGAGAAAAAAGCTAAGACAACATCACAAGATGAAGTTGTTATCATCATACTTGCAGTGTCAACAGCTCATGCAACACATCCTCCCATTAAGCACCATTTATTCTCAGTCAGACAGATCTCCCTTTCCTGGAGGATGCAGCCACTTTTTCCCAGTGGCTCATGGCCCACAGGACAGTTTGAATGAGACATAAACCAACAGTCAGGAAGAGATGAGAGATGAAACATGGCTGACCTGTTCCAAACCCCCAAGTTTACATTTGCTCTTTTCCATTTTGGAGGGCATCTGGGCCTTACTATTTAATAAAATCACCTGCTGTTACAGAAGGCAGAAGGTGTGCAGCTTTTGAATTATCACTGCTAGTTTAATGATGGACCAGTTAATACTGCAGTTCACAGAGATCAGTCTTGTCCAAAACAAACTTCATGGGTGGCTTAAGAAAGCTTCAGCAGGAAAATCTTTCTCTTGGGCAATGTATTTTGTTATATCCTGCTTCACTATATGACCTGACAATCCAGAAGCAGGCATAGTCCTTTTTTCCAGTGGTAACCTTTAAACTCACCCAATAAAGAGAGGAAGAGACAAAAGGAATTAGTAAACTAGCACAATCATCTAAGGAAGTCACTGATTACAGAACACAAAACCAGAAAACTTAAGTTGCTCCTGGAATGGCAGATTATCACTTCAGATAAAGGATTCTAGGGAGCTTCTAATCAGGTGAAAATGTGAAAAAAGATTTCATTGTTGTTATACTGAAATATTATATTGCATACAATAAGTGTATGTGTGAACAGAACACAATCAATAACTTTCATATAAATCTGGTGAGGGGGAGGAGTGGAAGAGAAACCAAACTCCTCAACAGCTGATTATGTTAAAACCAAAGAGAGAACAAAAGCAGCTCCTGCCAACATTATTTTTTAGCTGCATTGTTACTGACAATTAGCAGCTTGGATGCTTTGCTGTGTGTTTTAAGCAACACTACTTCTCCCTAGAGCTCAAAGCCTGAACAACATCACAGCTGGTAACCAGTGTTTCTGCAGCCGCTGTCAGTTTGCTGCAGACCAGTCTGGCATTCCCCCCTAGAGACCAATTTAATTAAGGCTGCTAACAGTAAATAATGTGATTTTATTTTCTTTCAAGGATGCCAAGCAGGCTCATCAGCCATCCTGGCCAGGAAGGCTCTTGGTCCAAGAATGAGGAAAATAAGCTGGCACTCCAAATTGCCTCATCTGATCCACAGACACAGAGATAAGCACGTGCCAAACAAGCCCTCAGTCCCTGCATCTGCACCTCACACAAAGCACTGCTGAGCACAGCCTAGGAGCTATTCAATTACCTGCAAAATATTCTTTTGAAAGAAAGCTCACACACAATACTTGCCATTTCTCCCCATAATTTCACTTTCTCAAAATTCATCATCCCACTCTTAAAAAATACAAACTAGTTACAGGGAGTATCAGTGACACTATAACCATGTTGCAAAAAAGCTGCTCTCATATTGTACTCTCAGGGCTCCCTGATAGCAAGGGCTGCAAAATCCCATAGCAGGGAACTTCGAGCAGAGTTGCTTCCTCCATCAGGACTCAGAGAGGGGCATTCCAGGGACTGCCATCTCTGGGAATAACCTCTACCTGCACTGCTTCCCCTTTCTGTAGCAAAGCAACTTCTGCAGGCCTGGAATAAGGCATCCAGAGTATTTGCTGGACCAGACCTTCAAATGCAGCAGTGGGGAGAGACAAATACAACTCAGTTTGGAAAGTAAGAGGCACTTGCCTGCTCTAGTAGAGGTTTCAGGAGATTTTATTTTCCTCTCTGTCTACCTGGAGGAAATTCTGCTCATTGCAGTACACAAAGCCAGATGTGGCTGTAGTGTCTCTTCCAGTCTCCAAACTGGCACCCTTGGAGCATTCAGGCCACTCTCCATTCAAATGCACAACAGCTGCATTAGTATGGAGGTAAATGGCTACAACTAGGCCTAACTCCAGCTTGGCAAGACTAAATGAGGTAATGTCCTAATATATCAAATCAGTTTGGGATCTGCCTGGACAGGGTACCCTGACTAGCAAACCAAAGGCATATCCAGAGATTGCCACGTCCTCCAGCTGCAACTCACAGCTGCACTTACCTGGGTGCACTTACACCTGTGGTAAGATGTATGTGTTCTCACCCCATCACATTCAAAGCACCATCACAGCTAGCAGCAATATTCTATCTGTACAGTGACCCAACTAGAGAAGCCAGCAAGCTGGTTGCTGTTCTTTCTGTAGCACTGCAATTCCCACAATTCTGGTAACTCATTTCCCAAAAGATTAATCTGAAAACTTTTTCGCAATACATCGGAGGGGAAAAAGATCTGGAAAACTCAGCAGCTTCAGAAAACCACAGGAAGAAAAAAAAAAAAGGGAGGCTGTAGCATCCATAATTTTCAAAATGTGACAGTTTCCATGATACTCTATCAAGTCCCAATTACCAAATCTCAATGCTATTAAGTGTATTCCATGTGACACTGACTGGGCTGGGTGCACAAGCTCAGATTTCAGTGCACTGCTCAAGGCAGGCTAATTGCAAAGGAACAGGGATGTGTCTTCAGAGATACAGTTCACATAAAGCCTAAAAAAAAAGGTCATACCATCATATATCAGAAACACAATGGGAGTTTTATTTGCAACATGTCAGCTGGGGAGACTCCAATCCATTCTGCTTCATGCACATCAGCAGTGACCCTGTGGGTTTTGGCAAATGGCCTAAATTTGGATAGCTTGGAAAAAAACATCAAGCAACAAACAGCAACAGCAGATGACTTTTAAATTGTAATTAGATAGAGGACTAATGTTTTTAAAAGCAGCCTAATGTCAACTTTGAGTAACAAGAGCACTGAACAGAAATTTCTTTACATTCTGTTAAATAATGGCAACAAAATGACTGATTAATTATGAAAACTACCTTTTAAAAGCCTTGTGGGTGTAGCACAGAAAGAGTGACTAATTTTCCATATCATTCAATATCTGTAATTTGGATTTAAAATGAGATGAAAACAGAAATTGCCAGACTGTCTGTACCATCTTTATAAGGAAGGATCAGCTAAGTGAAACCCTACCCTAAAATCCATTATGTTAAAGCACTTTATTCTATGCCTGAGCCATTGTCACCATTACTCTTGCACAATCTGCTTTGTTTCAAGACAACAGCCATTCAAGCCTAAGAAGTTAATGCTGTGATTCAACAAATCCACAGCTACTTTAAGAGGCTGCTTGTCATTTCAGTACTTCAAAGGGAACAGTTTCATCAGATTCAAGCACGAAGTAATGACAGCAAAGCCCTGTGCTCCTAAGTGACAACAGCGACTTCACCATGTAGCTGGAGCAAATTAAGTGCATATTCTGTTGCAATATTTCATAGATCTCCTCCTTCTATTAATCATCAGCCTCGCTGAAGGCAGAATCAAAACTGCCACTGATCTGGTTTAGGAGAGTACTTCAGACCAGTGTTTACTTTGGCATTGTCAGAGGTTGCCATCACTACTTAAGACAGACTTACAAGAGAAAGAAGTCCATGTGGACCAGAGACACCAAGGAAACAGTATTCATGACCTTAGCAACTGTATTTATATACTAACACATCCCCTTGTGTTACACACTGCCCACGCACCTGGCACATGGTTAATTCCACAGTCTATTACGATTGCACCAGGCTTGATCCATTCACCTTTTACCATTTCAGCTCTACCAGCTGCAACCACCAGGATATCAGCTTTGCCAACCTATAAAAAAAATTTAAAAACAACAAACAACTGTGCATCACACTGGCAGTGGAAAAATGCAGAGCTGCTTCTGCAGTAAGTTAGATCAGCCTCAGCTGCAGTGAAACTGTGCTCACCAACTGCCATGACTGAAGGCATGGAAGGGCACTGTCAGCAATTAAAGGTAGCTCCAAGTTCTTTGGCAAGGACAAATTCCTGTAGCTGGCCCATTTTCACACTCCTACCCTGAACTATTGCTAGTCAACACTTCACAACCTCCTCTGAACTCCTCCGTGATTCCCAAGTGGATCATACAGGCTACATTTAGATAAAATTAAAGCCTTCTGAATATTCTTCTCTTCCTCCCTTCAAACATCCCTGCACATTCAGTGCTAGAAATATACCCAGCACTCATCAGACAGCAAGAACTCATCTTGTTCAGCCAAGAACAACCCCTGCACAGAACTAAGCAGCACTTCACTTATGACAGCACTGTCTTGTGCTTTTTCATGTCCAGGACTGCATAACACACAACTCCAGGGGAAGCTGAGTATATTTCAGCACTAATATTCATTCAGGGACTACTCAGTAAATTTGACAGATCCAGTCGTGAAGCTGGTGTTAAAGACTCTGACTAAAGCTCGTTGTCAGTTCCTGCACTGCTTCATTCACATTTGCTTAGGAAACTGCTATCCCTTGCAATTTTTTTCCTTTAATCTTCAAGGGAGATAAACTATTTTTAAGATTTCATTAAGTATTAGCACTTCAATTTTTAATCAACCTAATGATGGTCTTACTGAACAGCGACTTAACGGCGTGAAGCATTGCAGTGTTTCTGATCTACTTTGCAAGTTATATTCAAACACTCCTACTCCCTTTTCAGCTTTAATACTTGACTACAGAGCCTGGCAGGGCTGATGGCTCTACAAAATCCAAGTAGGTGGCAGCACAGCAAAACATTATTTCTGTCACTCTCACTGCTGAGGAAAATGGTACCAACTCCCTGTCACAGAAAATCGACTGAAAAAAATAAACCAAATGAGAAATCACTCGGCCTAGCATTTCTCAGCCATTAGAGCAGAAGACCACTTGGTCTTTTGTTAAAAAAAAAATCAGAACAACAAAAACATATGCTGCTTTGCCAACCCTTACATGGAGATTAGGAAGGGATGATTAAATTCCCCACACTTGCTCAAAGACAACAAAACCAATAATTTTATTGTTATAATTAAACCCCTCTAATTAAGTGCCAAAAATAATCAAGATCCTATTCCAGCAGAAGTATTCATACAACCATGCAATGAGCAGGACTGGGAAACCAATTCAGATGAAAGAAACCCCAGACCTAATGACTCACAGCAGCAACACACTGAGCAGCAATGTTCATGGAGCAGAAGTGGCCTGGAACAAATAACTACAGCCTGCCCTTACCTCCTCAGCCAGGGTGGAGGTCTTGGAATGGCACGTGGTGACTGTTGCATTATTCCAGAGCAGCAGGTCGTGCATGGGAGCACCCACGATCTTACTGCGACCGATCACCACAGCTCTTTTCCCTGCCACCTGGACACCTGCACCACAGAGAGTCAGGAGAGAGCAAAAAAGAGGTCACTGTGCACTGGTACACACTAACTTAAAACTGCTCTGAAGTCTTGGTCAGGTTAAGGCTGGCCCTGGTACTTCAGAATACAATTTTTCTTTGCCGTGTGTGCTAGGGAATTGCAGTTGGGAGGAAGGAAGGAAAGACCATTTTAACCTAATTCTTTCACTAAGGTGGCAGAGATGAAATGTGGTATCTCAGCAGAAGTTGTGAAGCAAAGCCTTGCAATGTATGTAATTTCTACACTTACTGAAAACTAGTGCACTCATGAATAATGTAGGGAAACCTCCTTACCTGTCTGCCTGATGAGTTCCATGCATCCCTTTGGCGTACATGGAATAAAGCAGTCTCCAAGGTCCCCTCTAGAGAGTTTCCCAGCATTGATGCTACTCAAGCTGTATTTTGAAAGAATAAAGGCCAAGTAAGATACCCAGCCTCGTGTTTAAGATAAAATAAAGAAAAAAAGTTTCTTTCTGGAGCAGCTGTCATGCTCTCCAGGGGTGAAGTCAGTTTACCCATCCACGTCCTTCTCAGGTGCCACAGCATTTGTTATTTTTTCTGTGTTGATGGGTTTATCAGAGTCAAGTGGCAGCTGCACTATAAAGCCATGAACAGCTGGGTCTGAATTCAAAGAGGCAATGCACTTGAGCACCTACAACAGCAAACACCAAAAAAATAATGGCTGATGAACTGAAATATGACTGATGCAAAGGAAAAACCATAATCCTATCTGGATTAAAAGATACAAACTTTATGTTTAGATTTTTTACCCAAAAATATAAACCACTTACATTTTTTATTTTAAAAAAATAACTCCTAAGGTCTCTAAATTTTACATTGTAGTGTTTTAGTTTTCTTTAAAAAAAACCTGCAAAATCTCCTTAGCAGGTTCCAATTCTTTTTTCATGAGTTAGTATCAATAGGCACGTAGTCCTTTTTTATACAATGGCAGGGCAAAGATATCTTGAGCTCAACACCAAAGTTATGTATTTTTTCATCACTGGCTCCATTACTTACATCAGCTTCTGTTGCTGTGTTTGGCAATTTTATGTGATTGGCACTGATCCCAATCTGCAAATGAGAATAACAAATCATGTGATTTATGAATTGACATCCAATTGATCTGCCTAAGCTCTCTATCCAGCTAAATCACAGCTGCATTCTGTCACATTTCCCAAGTCTATCTCCTGTTCCTGAGGTTTCAAGCCCTATGATTTAGAAATACCATCAAAGAAAGATTAGTGCTTTGCCCACTGAGTCTGTCCTTTAACTGTCTTGTTCACCTTCTGACATGAACATCAGCTTTCCTTGACAGCACACTGCCTTAAAATGCCAGCATAAATGCCAGGTATCACCCAGGGAAAAATGCACTCATCTGTGTTCCTGCCCTGTTGTAGCATAATATTCTGTCTGTGACAAGCACAAGGCAACTGCAGGCACAAGACATTCAGGGAAGATAAGGACAAGGCCACAGGTCAGGAAAGACATTGCACTTCAGAGAAATGTAATCTGTGATGATCACACAAAAAGTGGCACCATCCCACAGTGCTGTGACCAGAGCACCCCACCTGGCTCTCACATTACACACCTACACTTCTTTCTTGCAACTGAGAACTCAGGCCAACACTGCTTCCTCCAATACTGGCAAAGCAAAGACAAAACTATTGATTTGCAGCTGGTTTTTCATATTCAGATCTGACCAACAGTAGGAGGGTAAAAGGTAGTCCTAGAAGTCCAGGCATTACCTCAGCAGCAGCCTTCAGCTTCATGTTAATGTAGAGATTTGAATCATCCCGATTTCCAACCTAAGGATGAAAAGACATTTGAATTACAGCACAGAATAGAGACCCAGACAGAGGCTGAGATGGGCTTAATCCTCAGCTTCCTTGGATTTACTTCAAGGAGACAGAGGTACTCCTGAATTACTGTAAAGCACATTGATAGAGGATATAAGCAGCTGGAGCTAACAGGAAAGTTCTTTCAAGTACAAGGCAGCTAAAGACAAACTGTCTCATCTCCTGCAAAAACACCATTTGCACCTGTTGAAAAACCTTATAAAACGCAGTGGTCTCCAAAGCAGAAAATATTGCCTGCCACCTGATCTGAGAAAGTTAAATCCTTAGCTAATTAGCATGATCAGCAGGTGCTGATAACATTCAATTATCTAATTAAGGCTTTCAGAAATGCTGGGCCTCTTTGATACCCAGGAATCTTAATTTTATGTACATGTGTGCTTTGGTGGAGACATTTCTTCCACTGCTGTTTTGAACCTTAAGAATTTTCCTGCCAAACAAAAAACAAAACAAAGTGATGCACAAAGAGAAAGCAGCAAGTGGAACAAATACCTGCAGTTTTTGGCACTACTGAGTGCTTACAGTACAACTGCATTTCAGGAGACCACTTACATCATCCAGTACGTTTTGTTAAAGGTAATACTCCTAGCCTTAAAAGAGGGGTCAAATAAGGAAAAGCTGATAAGCAAGCTCTTAAAATCCTGTTCCCTGGTACAGGGGAGCCATCCCTGGTTCTCACATAGACTATAAGCTGTAGGGATGACTGCACTACCTGATAACCCAGCACATACTGATTCTTCCTCCCTAGGTACAGATAAAGGGACTGTCCCCCCTGTGAAGTCTGTTGGGTTTAGGAAGAGTTTTGCTTCATACAGGGCAGAGAAGCAGGAGATGTCAGCAAACATGTTTTGTGAATAGGGAATTACTGACTACAGGACAAAAAAAATAAAGATTAACTGACCTATTCTTTGAGCTCAGAGGACATCAGATGCCTCCCAAGAACAGAGCACACAATGTATGATGTGCTACAAATTAGAAACTGCTCATTGTTCTAACTTCACTGAAAAACAGACAGCTGCAAATATCAGTATTAGGAGATGAACTCCAAGCCCAGACTGTTTGGCAGCTTACAAAAGTGTCAGACAGCCAAAGAGCAAACAGGTTGTATAGGACTCTGAGACAATCCAGGATGGAATACAGGCCGACCATGAAAACAATCCAATAATGCCACAAGACAGCAATTTTTGAAGACAGTTTATGAGGTCAACCGTTCAGCAGATTTCATCAAAGCACTACTAAATTTTTAGACCTTCCTTCCTTCATCTGCAGACGAATTTTCTATAGAGGCAATCTACTTAAAGCTAATGGAAAGGAAAACCAGAAAAAGAAACCCAAAACACAAGCACAAATTTGTTCCCAGCATTGAAGAGGTGCATGGCATTTGTGTGCTACAGTGGTATTAGCACTGGAATCCACACACACCAAAGGTTCTGCAGGAGCCCAAAATACTAAATAAGGACAAAAGTCACTTCTCTAAGTAGCCACTTACATTTCCTCAATCCTTTGTGGACACACAGTGCCTTCCTGCAGCATGACACTTGCTACTGCTAGTAACCTTCTGACCTAAGCACAAAGTTTCCATTTTTTATAGCTGCAAAGGAAAAAAGTTCTGCCAAACACAGGTCATATCCCTGTACTTGACACATATTTTTGACCTCTGCAAGCTTTTCTGTGTAGACTCTAACACCTGCTCTCTTCTGAGAGATATCCAATTCAGCAGCAGGATGTTGTTCCACCCCTTGCACTCAAAGTCATCTTGGTCAAAAGTAGTTTTGTTTGGGTTCCCTCCTCTCCTCTGCACCACTTTTCTCTCCATGTTTTGATATAACAGCAGACCAAATCACCTAATAAACACCCCATTTAGAGTATTTATTATGAAAACACATCTCTGAAAGCTGCCAAACTTCAGGGCTCACTCCAATGCAGAAATCTGGAATGGAGTCTACAAGCACTGCTTGCTCTTAATAAGCAAACAGCTTGATTTCACCGTTTCAGAAAAACAACACTCCAACAGAGAACAGGGTCTGAAGAAAGAAATAAAACAACTGAAAAACCCCCAAAAAATTTTGGGCCCTGATATTTGGCAAACAGATGTAACAGGACTGTGTCACCATCCCACAGAGAACACTGTTCCTAATAAAATGCTACCAACTACAGGGCTGCTTTGTTGAAGCTTATCAGCTGTGCCCTTACCACTGCAAAGCAACTCATATTTTCTGTAGTTGTCATTAAAGAAAACAATACCTGCAAAATGGCAAGTCCTGGTCTGAAGCCTGGAAATTTCTCAGTCATCTCAACAACTTGCTGCTTTAGTCTGTCTCTCACTTGTCTGAAGAGGGAAAAAAAATTGAAAACAAATACAAGATAGAAGTTAATCATAGGGCTGAATTCTGATACAGTGATAAGAGTTGTTCTGATACAGTCAGGAGTTGTAAAGGTGGGCAGACTGGCAAACATGTACTTATGCCTTGAGTACACAGCTCCCAGCAATCTCCAAATAAGATTGATGTCCATAAATCACTAAGACACTCTGGAAGCAGGTTTGTTCAAATTTATTTAAATAATTTTATTTTTTTGAAGTCCACATTGTGCTTCTTCATGCTTTCCCAGGATATGAGGGTGAAAAAAAAGCTTCAAAATTTGGCATTGAAACCCCTGGGATTTCAAACTCATTTCTCAAAAGCAAACCCTCTTTCCACCTATGCTGTACTAAAATCACCTGAATCCCAGAGGCATCAGCTGTCACTGTCACACAAGCTGTCCTGGTAAAGGATTATGAATCTACAATGGTAAAATTCTGGGAAATAACTAAACAAGCAGGAAGTACCCAAAGATAAAGCAGGGAGAACGGGAGGTGGACAGAGAGAACAAAAAGGCACCAAGCCCTGGTAAGCAGCTCAGGCCAACTCTTCAGTAAAGGCAGGTTTAAGGATACAATTTCAAAAAACACAACTTTGAAACAGAGCACTGATTAGTTGCTCTAGTTCAGATAGGAACACACTCAGTTCACGGTGGAATGTTTAATAATGAGTACCCAGCACTAAAATTAGCTAGGGGCAGCTCAAAAGCAAACTTGTTATCACCTCTCCCCAGCCTTGCACTCCTCTCTAATTTCCCAACCATTCTCTGGCCCCACACACATGGGAAGGTGCCAGGCCCAACTGCTCCATCTCCTCACCAGAGGCACCCAGGATTCTGAAAGAATTGACCAGTTCTGTCCACCTCACCAGCTCATGGCACTGCAAGGAGGCTGTGGCAATGCGCTGCAAATGTTAGAGACACTCAGAAGCAAAAGCCAGGTAAGCAAAACCTCAAAGGACATGAGAGGTTTCACAGGTCTGTCCTCCACATGATCACCATTCTGTGTCCCATCCCCATTCTCAGAGATGAGAAGGTGCTACCACTATACTCAGCAAATTTACCCTGCACCAAACACCCTTTTGTTTAAAACACAGGTCTCCTTGTGCTCATCTACCCTCAGATCAGTATCACCAGGTCTGCTACTTCCCAAGTAAAAACAGGTTTCCCAGAGTGGAGCAGGTGCTGTTGGTGCCAGGTGTTGCGGGTTTAGAACTAGCTAAACTCA
>VWYI01036201.1:0-77055 GCA_013399455.1 Anthoscopus minutus | reverse complement strand
CCCCTCCGCGGCGCGGGGCGGCCGGGCGGAGCCGGGGACCGGGGAGCTCCTGTTGAGCCTGATAGGCGGCTGTCAGTGTGCTGGACTCCTCCGTCGGCTCTCAGTCATTTTAACAGTTCTTTCGGCTCATTCGTTTCACTTGGTGTGCGGAAGAAGGTGGCAACCCGTGGAATGAAGGAGTCGTTGAATGGGCATGGAGCATGCGGAGGGGGAAAGGAGGAGGAAAAAGGACAAGAAACGGGAACAGTGAGAATCTGAGTGTGGGAAGAGCGCAGTGAAGTTTTTGCCGCGGCGGAGTCGGGGCCGTCACCCGCTGCTGATCGTCTTTCGCTTAAATCCCTTCCCTCTGGGTTCCTGTTGTGGCTGTTCGGGGAGATGTCAAGAATAAAGGGAGAAAAGTGCACTTGTGGCGTCGTTGTGTTTTCGGTGTATGGCTAGGCTGGTTTCCCTGCTTTAGAGAAGGGTGGGTTTTGTTCTTGTGTCGTGCATGGCGAGGTTTGTGTGAAGGGAGCCTTTTCCCCGTGTGCTGCTCTTAACTCTGTTACAAAGTCATTTTCACTTTCTGAGGCCTCACTGAAATGCATACACATGTTTATTTATTTTCCTATATTTTTTTTTGTTCAATATTTTTTTTTCTGTTTATTATGACCAGCGTGGCATAATATTTGTTGGGTTTTTTTTTTTTAAAGCAATACTGTATTTTGCAAGCCACAAGGCATTGAATGCAGCTGCAGGGAATCATATTACATAAAATGTTTGTTGGATTTACACAGGATTGTGTTTCTGTGCTTCAATTGCATTGGAGCAAAATGACCCAAACCCTGCTTGAAGTTGTTGTACTAAAACATCTACAAAAGAAAAAATGTAAAAACTATGAACTATGTGAGACCCAAAATATGAACCTCCCTTAGAGATAAACAGAACAACTCATGTGAAATTAAACTGAATTTAGCAGAATTGTATGAAATTAAGGGTTTGGTCAAGAAACAGTGTCAGTGTCAATCACTGTCAGCCTGAATGCTTTTGAAATATCATAAACCCAGATTTTTAGGTTTTTTATTTATAAAGGTACTAGTAAGTGTAGTGCAACATCCAGATTGTTTAGTTTTAATAAATGTTACTGGAAAGTAATAATTTTTAAATGAAGTTTCAATAAAAATACAAATTTCATTGTTTATGCTCTGTGCTATCCAGGCCTTGCTGCATCAGAACTTGCACGATCACCAGTTTATAAAGAAAATTGAGTGTTTTAATTATTCTAATGAAGTGGATGAATTAGAGAAGGAAAATAAACCACTCTAATAAAATAATAAAAGACAATCAATTGGTGATGATATAAAATTTTATGGGCTAGACAGACTTTTTGGAATTTACTTGCAAATATAAAAGTGTTATGACTGCTTTTTAGAAATGTCTCTTCCAGGGCGAGCATTTCTGCAGCTTGTCTAAATTAGAGCATTAGTTCTGTTTGATGTCTAATTTTAATTACAGAACTCGTGGCTGTGCTGAAATGTCTTACTAGGAAATGTATGGATTTCTCAGGCTTGTTCTTTTTTCTGACTGTAAAGCCCAAATCCTCACTGAAACCAGTGCAAGATCGCCACTGCTACGGGTGGGAGCTGAAAAAAGGCTGAAAAACCACAAGGGTTTAACATGAAAATGGGTTCCAAAATAGACATTCAGGGCAAGGCTTTAAGCCTTTTTTTTTGTTTTTTTTTTTAACCCCCCCATTCTCCCCACTCCATTTCATGCAGGAGTCTAGGCTGGTACAGGTGTGAAATGTGCCATTTCTGGGGGTTATGCTTCCAGCTCTTTTCTGTTCTGTGCTCCTCTGGGCTAGTCAGAAACTTGTGGGAATGTGCTAGAGGAGGGTTATCTTGCCCTGCAGAGACACAGATTCAAGTTAACTCTGGTTTTCAAAGTCCTTGTATGGTTTTTATGTCAGTTCTGCCTCAACCATTTTCAACCCCAGGCTGCTTGAGCCAAACCTTTCTGGTGTCCATATCTGCTATAAATAAGCCAAAACAAATCAGTTGGATTTTTTTTACTGGCAATTTTCTGACCATATTCACTTTTTCAGCATCTAAACTAGGTTCTGAAATCTCAATTTTGTCTGTGAAAGAAAATAAATAAGCATTTATAAGCTGTTTAGGATCCTCATTGTAACATTGCTGTAGAAATCCAAGATAACACGACAGCAGAGCTGTGTGAAATTTTCCTCTAACTTTGTCCTATTTATTTCCAGAACATGCTTGAAGAGCTATTAATTCATAAGCCTGATGATCCCATTGAGTTCATGATAAATCACTTAAAGCAAAACAACGATGATGGTAAGTGAAAATGGAGGCACCAGAAATAGTTCAGTTCCTAATTTGTTCACAGCTGATGGATCCAACTTTTCAGGCTGAGTCTTGAGGAGGGGAGAAACCAAAAAAAAAAAAAAAAGGTGAGCATTTTGGAATAGTTACAGGCAAGATGCTTTTAATTTCTTTTTTTAGTGGGTAATCTAATAAGAAATGCTCTTTAACAGTTATAACAATGAAACCCTCTAAGGGAATAACAAAGAGTTCTGGTGTATCAATTATTAATACCTTCTGTGCCCCATCTGATATTTCCTGTTGTCTTTAAGCTCGCTAATTACTCCTTTTGTCAGGTGTAAATTTGGGTTCCTATTCTACCTGGGCTGGCAGATTCTCTGCTTTTTGATTAGTTTGTTACTCGCTGCTGTTAATGAGTTCCACAGCTCAGTGGCATCTCAGCTGAAGGAACAGTGAGTGTGTCTGCTCCTCTGTGTAACAAAACCTGGTAAATTGAATGGGAAGTCTGTATTCTGCACAATGAAAGCATGTACCCTCAATCAAATTATTTGATTTACAAACTGTTCACCCTTAGGCAGATTATATTTGGATATGCACAACTGAACTGTAATTTTTGTTCTGCGTGAGCTGTCAGGGAGAGCTGGTGTCATGGGGCTTTGATGTTTCTTTAAAACCAGAGTAAACCATTATGAAAGTTCTGCTGCAGCATCAATGGAATCATTATCACTGGAGGTGCTGTGAGCTTTTAGTGGTGCTGATCAGATGGATGTTGATTGAAATGTTGCTAAATGCGTTAAAGAAAAAAAAAATCAAATCCTGCAAATTGTGCCCAGCCTTTTCTGGTGCAGGCAGAGTGAATAATCAATCTGTTTTGTAGACCCATGGAAAATATATGGAAAGATTTCCTGCAGTTTGATAGAATGCTGCTAAAATTTCTTCACATTGGACTAAGATGTGTCCTGAAGCCCTACAGTATTATTTTAAAAGAATTAGGCTGGTTTCCATCTCATAACTTCAGTACTTAGAGGCTAAAGGTAGAACTACAGCAGCTGTTTGTCAAGGGGAAAATGCCGTCTGCTTTTGGTCTAGAAAAACCTGTTAAAGAAGGTGAGGAACTCCAATTAAAATTAAAGCCTAAGTGTTGTTTTAAGAATAAATTATATGGAAAATAATGTAACAGAAATGTGCAGCAGAGTTGCTTTTTACTTTTTGATCGTGGCAGAGGGTGCTGACTATTTAGGAGGAAAAAAACCTTATTAGAGCCATCAGTAAAGTGATGAATTTTCATGATCTTGCCTTGCCTAGACAGTTTTAGCCCTAGAGAAAATTTCAAACAGAGATGTGTGGAAAAGAAGCATTGCATCTATCCCAGGTGTGAAGTTAGAAAACCTTTTTAATTGATAATAGGATCTAAAGTACTTTAAAAAATATGAACAAGACTAATGGTGATTTTAGCTTACAACTGCCTCGAAAATATTATAGGTCAAATGTGTGGCAAAGTGTTTGTGCTTAGGGCTCTGTGCCATTGTTCTTTCATGTGCTCCTTCTAAAAACCTTCAAGGGCCACATGAAGACTGACAATTTTCATATTCAAAGATGCAAGTTTTCTACATGGTCTCTTGGTTTGTGCTAATGAAAAAGGCTTTCAGGATCTGACTGGCATTTCTGTGAGTTCCTCCTTTACACTCAAACCTCTGAAGGAATGTAAAAAAGTTGTGCAAGAATGTTTAGTATGTACCCTGTGCTTCTCTGACAAAGGATTTCTCTTACAAGCTAAGCAAATTTTGTTGTATTAATATTAATCATAGACTCTTTTGGATTTAAGTGGAACTCTGTGAGTTCCGTCTGAGTCCCAGATGTTCTTTTTGTGTTATTCCAGGATTCATTTTTCTTGTTGCTAAAATCATTGTTGAATGTTAAAACTGGCTTTACTTGGACGAGTAAACCCTGTAACATCTCATCAAGACTAAATACAGAATTAAATATGATTTCTTACTGAAGAAAAAGGCATTTCCCAGAATTTCCTGACATTTAGCTGCTGGTTTGGAGCTGCAGTATTAAATAGTGACAATTTGTTGCTTGGAGGGGTTAAACATAACACCCAGTGGTGTCCTGCTTGTGCCCCTGTGTCATATGTTTGGGGAGAAAATTGTGCAAATGAGTAAATCAGTGAATTACACTGCCCCATCTGCTGCCAGCCACTAAGCAGAGAGAAAACCAGATTTAGTACAAAGTGAGCATTTACAGTAGCCCTGGGCAATATTAAAGCATGAGATGGTGTATATAATGGTATGTTTCGTTTTTTATCAAACGTTTGTCCAAGAAAGCTGTGTATTAAAGCTTCAATACCTAAGGGCTTTCTTGTGAATTTTAAATCATGCTCCTAGTTAAACCTCAAAAGGATCTGTGGATGGAAAGGTTTTTTGATTTTCTTTGAAGTGGTTTGAAGAAGTTGATTAGTGTTGGCACCCAAGCACTCTTTTATGACGCTGTTTATAAATAATTCCTAAGTACCGGGCTGGAGTTTCAAGGTGTTAGATTTTAAAAAAACCCTAGGATTTAATCACATTACATTTGAAAGAAATTAGGTGATAAAAACAGCTGATGTATCCTTTTAAAGTATTTTTCTACATTGTGTACTAGTTCTGTTTCACTTGCAAGAACCAATAAGGGGGGAGTTGTTCTTAAACCTTCCAAGTCAGATAACTTTGTAAAGATGAATCTGTAATTTGGGTTTCGTGTATGTTTAAAAATTGCACCTGCCCAATAACTGTTAAGTGTATGGAAGGCCTCATGAAAATACATTTCACATCCTTGCCTGTCTGTTACCATCAGACACAATCTCCCTTGGTTATCGAGAGCTGAGGAGGTTTTTGGGTGAGTGGATCCCTCCTCTGCTCTGACCTTTGTTACTCCCAGTGAATACCCACCAGTCCCTCCTGCACATACTCTGATTTGGGGGATTTTTTTCCCCCTGTGGTGTAGGGGGAAAAAAGCCATCAAAGCTGTTAATATAAAATGACAGTTCAAGGGATTGCAGCCCAAGGTGTGTTTATGGAAAAAGTTCCAAACACTTTCCTAAGAGTGACTCCATTTTCTCTTGTTTGTCTTACCTCTAATTCATTCCCAACGAAGCTCAGGGCAGTAATGCTTATTGTGTTGTGTGTGTGCATTGGATTAAGAATTCCTCAGAACTGGGATGCATTTTTTGCACCTTGCCCTCTCAGGGAAAGGAAAGGGACGTGCAGCAGAGAAACACAAATGAGGAAAATTACTTCAAATGGTGAATAGAAAAATTGAAGGCGGCTGTCAAAGTGTGTAGTGAGGGAGTCCTTAATTTTGCAGTATCTAAATCTTCTCTGAACCCTGATGCAACCTATTTAGCTGAAACCAAAAACTGAATTTTTTTTTTCAGCACAAAATATGTTATTTCTGAATCAATGTTTCAGGAATAAAAGTATAACTCAGGTAAGGAAATGTTTGAGTCTTATGGTTCACCCAGTAAACTCTCCATGTGTTGAAATGGATTGAGATATACATATCTCATATATCTCTCCAAGTGGCATAGTTAGAGTGTTAATCTCAGTGACCATGGAGATTAAAGGAGGACCCAGCTGGCACTGATTTTCTGTTCCCCCTTTTTTTCCCTGTGGAGTCCAATCCCAAAGTCTCCACTGAGGCAGCTTTCCAGCTGAAATAATTGTTTCATGGTGGCTACATTGATATTATGCAATACAAGAGTGGGAAACTGGTTGGGATTTTTGCTGTTCTGCATCTTGACATTTGCATATCCTTGTTCCATAGCTCCACGAATTTGTGTCCTTGGTCCACCTGCTTCTGGGAAAACCACAGTTGTGAGTACCTTACCCTCAGGGTTGTAGCACTTGCCACTCACTTTCTTACATAAATACAGAGCTCAGCATTTTGAAAAGTTTTGTTCTGGGAAAAGAATTTTGAGATTTATCCAAGGGATAGATGAGCACAAGACAAATTAAAGGGCAGCATTCCTGAGGGATACACCTGGGTATTACACTACAGGTTACATAGGTATTTTCAAGTAAGATCTGTGAGAACTCATTGCTCACGTAGTGAAACTGTTGGAATGCAACAGAATTCTGCCTGCCTTTTTTTCCCAGCCTTTTAGCAGGACTAATTAGCCTGGGGGAAGTAAGGTAATAACACATTTCTGGTGTTCTCTGCCTGTAAATTACTCCATTTGCATGATCAGTTGTCTCATGTCCACTGGCACCGCTTAAATGCAAAGGTCAAAGTTGCATTTAAACCTCAGGAATGGCAGGTGATGCTGGTGAGGGCATGGTAGGAAGCATGTTTCCTTTTTTATATTCTGTGTTAAGGTACAGGAGATGAAAAAGCTGTTATTCAAAGCTGGATACTCTTGAACATCTTTATAAGAAACTGCTTAAAGTTGCTTATATACTTAAATGTCTGTACACTTAAATGTATGGCTAGGAAATCTCTGTCTTTCTGCAGCCTTCTGAAAAAAAATTGCTTCATTTTATTCCCAAATATTTCAACCTGTATTTTTTTTTCTCTCCCCTCAGGCAATGTGGCTTTGTAAACATTTCAATGCCATACGTGTCTCTCAGGAGACTTTGTTATTCAAGGAAGAGTTAATGCAGACAGAGGAAGCAAAGGCATATAAAGAAAGAAACCAGGTGTGTAAGAGAATATAGTAACAGTTGTTCTCATGTCACAGAACAGGAATTTTGTGGCATTCCCATGATTTCCACTGCTGAGCTGAGCAGATGAGAGTAAAGACTCTCTTCTCTCTGTGTTGTACATTGGTGTGTCAGGACACAGAACAGGGGCAGGAGAGGGAGACAATGCAAAGTAATGGAGCTCTTGAAAATATTAACCTTGAAACAAGCAGCAGAACTGGGAGAAATCCAGGAATGCACAATCCAGTTTAAAGAATGTTTGATTCTATTATTAAACACAGTGTCTTCTATCTGGGCATGTTTGATAATCTCGATAAAATAAGCATTAATCTCTGAGGTCTCCTTTGGTACAAAATGCTCTGGAAAATATGTACACAAAGAACTTTTTTTGATCTGACAATGCTACTTAGTTGTGCCTGCTTGATTTCTCTGTAGCATGACACAAATAACTTACTTGGTGCATTAACTCAAAAGGAGGATGACAATCCAGTCAGCTCCTGACAGCCCTGGAAGCTCTCAAGCTGAGGCAAGAGCAGCTGACTCAGATTGTTGAATTTTCCCCAATTCTGTGTGCCTGAGTTACTCTGGATGTTTAAATCTATTCATTTTGGGCATCACAGCTGATGTTCAAAGGAGTTGGTCCAAAGAACATTTTTTCCAGGTGTCATGACTCCTGGGATTAGTTGATCGGTAATGTAATTAATTGTCTTATAATTAAAAGTTAGTGACAGTTAGATTGGAAAAATACATTGAAAGGTTATCTTGAGTACAGAGAAGCTTCTGATTCCTGCCTTTTTGGCTGATTCCTTTCTCCAGTGTCAAGGCATTTCATGAGAAATAGAATGGAAGAAGTCTGGGGGTTTTGTGACTTTCTCTAACAAATCCACTAATTTTAGTTTCTATTTTGTCCCTTATCACTCATTTTCATAAAAATTGAAGCAATTTCCCATCTATGGGAATTCTACAACCCTGCTAAATCAAATTTAGCCAAATCTGGCCAACAGATTTGTAATTTACTGAGATGGCAGGCAGTGTGATATGCAGATTGGGGTTTTTTCCTTAGAAAATTAGGCAAAAGTAGGGTAGTGTTTACCAAAATTGAATAAAAGACTGGATTAGTGAATGAAGTTTGGAGATGCCTCAAATAACACACTTCAAGATCTGAAAGAGTTCATTGAACTCCCTGAACTCACTGGCAAAAATGTTTGCATTTGGCTGGGGTGATATAGAATTATTCTTACTGAGAATATGTACTTTGAAATCTTAGTTCTAATTATTAAAGATTGTTTTGATAGGTTCATAAATTTATACTTGGAGGGGGAGAATTTAAAACAAAAATTCCCTTTGGTTTAATTACTGTAATTATTAACATATTTCAGACTATACAGATGCACTTTCAAGGGTGTCCTTTTGGGCTTATTTGATTTTAAAAGATGGATGGTGTGGAAGATGAAAGTCAAAAATGTCAAGGCTAATCAGGTAGTGAGGAGGGCCTGCAGAGCAGAGGCTGCTGGTGGTTCAGCACTGTGCAGTTTGGGTTTGATTTTTAGACCCTAGGAGGAGATTTTCTTTAATGTGAGTTTGTTTCTTTGAATGTAACTCCTAGAATTAGGAGGGAACTCCTGGGTTCCTCTAGGTTGGGATGTCTGTTTACATGAGTTTGGATATAACCAGGCCATTGAAAAGTTGTAGTCGTGGCCAAAGCAATTTAATTAATGGAGAAAAGAAAAAGCAGGAGCTAAGGCTGTGGTTTTTGGAGAGTCTGGTGTGAAGATCATAAATCCAATTTAGTGTTGTTTCTCACATCTAAGGCTACTGTGGCTGCATTAACCCCAGAGCCAGAGGTCAGGCAGTTTGAGGTCACTTGGCCAATGTCACTGGATCTGGGCAAATGCTGCAAAAAGCTCTGCAAATGTTTGTTCACATATTTTACCTACTCATCTTCAGCCAAGCTTTCATCTCTTTCGTGTTCACCCATTAAAGCATTTGGGTTTTCCTGGCGCAGGAAGCCGTGGAAGGCATATTTAAAATCCATGATTACTCTCTGAAGTTCCATTTTTCAAGTTGGACAAGCAATCATTCACCCACACACACCTGGCTACTTACTAATGAGCACAGCTCAGGTAGTGAATTTTAAATATTGAGTGTTCAAAGCAAAATGTGATCATTCTGCATGTAAAATACTCCAAAAAGAAGTCAAATATTTTTGAATATTCAGTAAATTGAAGAACCACAAGCTACCAATAAATATTCCATGAACAGAAAAAGAGGCTACATTTTTTTGATAAATCATTGCAAATTATTCTCTCATCTCTAGTTATTATAATGTTAATAGGAAGCATCTTCAGGTTTTCCTGTAGTGAAGTCTAATGATGAGCTATTGCATGTTTCACTTTTCCAGTTAGCTGGATAAAATAAGAAGTTGAAACAACTGTGGTAATTGTGGGTTTGTGGGATAGGTGTCCTCTTAATGCTACACTAAATTGCAGTTAAAGTGTTTGCATAATACTTAATAACTTAAAACTGCTCCAGAGGTGTGTCAAGTCCCTGTGCTTTTAAAAAAGAAATAAAATGGAAGAGAAAAAAAAAATCCAAGGCATCCTTAACTATGCATAGTCAGCATTCCAATCTTTTCCAGGGTAAGCCACTCTGAAGGAACAAAAAGAAACTTGTTCCAGTTTTGTGCATCCAAAATTGATCAGCCTTTCATGTGGATTTATCTGAACAAACTAAATTTCAACATTCATGATACTCTGGATCCCAAAGTAATTTTTCTTCAAATTTGATTGCTTTTCTCTCCAAGGTGCCAGTTTGGAGAAGCCAGAAGTTTTTAGCTGCAGCTGTTTTCAGAGCAAATATATCCAAGACTTCCAAGAAAAATGTCTCCTGAAAAAGCTCCCCTGCAAAAAAAGTGTGGGAATTTTATGAAAGGGGAATTGAAATGTAACTCTGAGTAGACTAGACATGGAAATTCAAGTATGATGTTCCTGAAATAACATGGAATATTTAAAATTAGTCATGAGTGGGTACAATTTTTCAGCAAATATGGAAAAAATGATTAAACCAGCACGGATAGGAGAGTGGTGTGAACATGACCAAACTCTCACAGCAGTGTTTCCTTTACCTGCACTGAGTGTTGGGACAGCTCTGTGGGTAAGGTGTGGTTTGGCTGTTATCAAATGTGTGTCACTGTCCATAATTGCAGATTTCTGGGAAGTGCAATCCCATCTACCAGGTTCACAATATGTGTTATGTGTTTATAAAAGTTAAAATATAAATGAGCTACCTGATAATGTACCAGATATCCTGATTTCTAGTGGAATAATTAAGCATTCTGCAAGCAGCCTATTGAAAATGATTTTGTAGGCCACTGCTCAGTGGGAGGAAAACTGCCCAGGAAATGAGACTGGAATTGAGCCACGGAGAGCAGAAGGAGCTAAAACCACTGAAATACCTGAATGTGTGTCCTTGATTGTTTTGTGCAACAAAACCCCTCTCCAAAGGCAGGAGTAAGAATACCACTGCAAGGATAAATTTGGTTTAAATTGGTTTGGCAAGGCTGAGCAGAGCAGCCCCCCAGCAGCGTGCAGCCTGTTTTGACATGACACATGAAAGGAGCTGGCTGTCCCTGGGAGCAGCGTGGTGCCCCTTTGGAAGGTGACAGGTTCCAGCAGCGAGGGGCTGCAGGAGGCTCTGACAAAGCACCCTGGGGACCTGCTGACTCTCAACAAACACAGCAATTCCCTTCCCTCCTCCTCTGCTACCTGCCTGGGTGTTGTCTCGTGCGCTGCTGATGTGAGGAGAGGCACTGAGAGCTGGGGACAAAAGAGATAAACAAAAGCAAACCCTGCTTGGCTGGGCCACCTGGGCTCTTCTGTGTGTTCTGGAGCATTTTCTCCACCCTCCTTCAAAGTGCTTTCTGTGGGACCATTGCCACCAGTCCTGGTGCAATTGTTTCATCATCTAATGAAGAAGATTTTATTAAATCGTCCCACATCATCAGCCACGTTTTTTCATTGTATGAATTGATGTTCAAAGGAGTTGCTCCAAAGAGTATTTTCTTCCAGGTGCTATGAGTCCCAGGATTAGTTGATCAGGAATGTAATTAATTGTCTCATTAAAAGAAAATTGTCTAATTATTAAAAATTAGTGGCAATTAGATTGGAAAAATATGTAGATTGGAAAAACATGTTGAAAGGTTATCTTGAATACAGAGAAACATCTGATTCATGCCCTGATTCAATAGAAATGCTTCTGTTTAGGTTTATACCCTTCAGACTGGTTAAGAAAAAGACATGAGAACCCACAATACATGGAACTAAAGGAAACACAGAGTCAAGCTCACATTGTTAAGTGAAAGATAATTTATTTTAATTGGGAGGTAGAGAATCTGATTGCAGGTTGGGTTTTTTTTCTGAGTATTCATTTTACCAATAATGACAAAATGAATAAGACATTAAAAGGCATTTAGTGATATGATTAATGGCTGTTATGAGCTGCATGGAAAGAAGTTTAAACTTGGAGTTAAACTGGCTAACAGAGTTTAACCAAGTTCAGCATAGAATGAAAGCCTTAATTAAAAAGATAGTGAAGCAAATTTTTACTAGAAGGAGAGTATTGCTGATTTTTTGTCATGAAATCAAATGCAATGGAAGAAATATTGAGGGGTGCTAATCTGTGGAGGAACTTTGTTCTTCTGTCACATAGCAAATGCCTTCTTACAAAATATCTCTAGAGATGGACAAAGTAACAGTCAATATCGAAAATATTGGCAGCTGCAGTTTCCGAAGCATTTCACAGTCCTGAGTTTAAAAATAAATAAGTTCAGCTATAAAATATATTTAAAATGAACTTTTTGGATGATGAGAGTTACTTGAAGCTATGAAACAAACCTCCTGAAAATCAGACTCTGTGTTGTTTGCTCAGTGTCTGAGGTTCTGTTTGTGTCCCTGAGAGCTGGCAGGTCCCTGGTGCTGAGCCCTCTGTCACATGGAGCAGTCAGGGGTCAGATCCCTGTGGTTAAAAGGGTGCTTTGTGAATGTGATGTTCTCCTAGATCCCTTTGCAGGTCTGGTGTCTAATGTGTGTGTCAGTGTGCAGAACTTGGCACTGCTTCCATGTCAGTGTGCAAAACCCCCATGGATATTCATGCTCTGTGCTCAGCTTCCCTTTAACACCGATTTTTGTGCCCTTATTAACTCTTTGTCATTAACTCATGTTAATGACCCAGGACTCGAACGGAATTATTTATTTCTTTATTTCCAAGAAGACATCTCACTTCACCTTTAACCACAACGTGCCTGCATGGTAAAATTCCTTTTGAACTCAATTGTGAATATGCAGCCTTTTTTTTTTTTTTTGTTCTTTCTTTAGAAAATTCCCAACGCGCTTTGGGCCAATCTGATCCAGGAACGTCTGTCAAACGTGGACTGCATCAAACAAGTAAGAATTGCTCCTCAGAGGGCTGGTGGATAAGCACTTACACAACTCGTGCCTGGTACTTAGCATTCCAAGTCCTGAGCAGAGCAGGGAATGGGGGCAAACCATCGGGGCTCCCGAGCTGCTTGCTTTCTTGAACATCAGCGGAGGGAGTTTGGAGCTTTATTAACAGGATAAAGGGGAGGATGAGAGTATGCATATGCTAATCTTGCAGCACAGAGATGATCAAAGGCTGAACAAGCAGAGCTTTGTTGATTGCCTGGGGCAACTGGCAGAGATGGGGTGGACAAAACAGATAAATAGGAAATAGGTAGGAATCAATATTGTTAAGGTTTTGGCTCTTCTGGAGGAAAGGGGAGGAAAAGAGTCTTGATGTTACTGATTTCAATTTTATTTCTTTCTCGCGGTGTCTCTTTTTTCTTCCTGTGTTAGGAAACACTGCATTTGAATATATTATCTTCTGGGTAATAATTAATATGTTCACTCTCAGCTTACACAAAGAGGCAACTGAATATCTGTTCAAATCTGTTGGATCCCATCTTTCTTGCTCCATGTTTTGTCATCTGGGAGACTGAAACAATGATTTTTTTTGATCCTTAGAAAGAAAAAGTAAAGGGATTTGCAGAAATCCTAAATGGTAACAACTTTTCTTCATAAAATACTGCAGACCTTACTCCATAGTTGACCTATTAATGTTGAATTTGCAAAGTAGAATTAAACTTTTGTATTGCTATTTACTGTGCTTGAATTGTATGGGTCTGCTTGGTTTTCCTTGAGGATCTTTTTAGCTGAGCTTCTTTTGCTTCATTTTAACTCTTTTTTAGTTACTTAGCACTCCAGATTATATATGTGGTAGCACTGACTGTATTTTTTTATCTGTAATAAATCCACACAGAACCATGGCCTTTCAGTTGGCAGGAGAACCTGTTTAAAACCACACATTGTATACTGTCTTGTTCATTTTGGTGGAATTTTTAGTTCTTTTAGCTCTAAAACCCCTCAAAAATGCTCATTTTTTTCTCATAGGTCTCTTTCTCTGATTAAAAGAGCATATGTTTTCAACAGCTACTTTTCCCAGTGTTTAAGTGAGTTTTACTGTCAGTGTACAAGCAAAATCCATTGCTTTCCACAGGCTGCATCCACCTTATTTTCCATCTTTTTTTTCCCTGTGCTTTCTATAATTGTTGGCATGGCTTTAGTTCTCCTGTCAGTAATGAGGGAAGGATCTCTCAGTGAGTTATTTTAAGTATTAGGTCATGTATGAGTAAGGTGACAAGGTGGTTAAAATGCCAACAGCTGCACAGAGTCCTGCCTGCATTTTATGTTCCTGTAGTTATCACCAGCAGCACTGAATCAGTGCTGGGTGTCTCACAGAACCAGGGGGAAAAAAAAACCCTTTATGAAGCTTCCCTGACATTCAGCAAGAATGGAGTGGATGCTACCACCCTGAGGTTTCAGCTGGTTTTAGGAAAAAACACATTATTTGTTTTTCAAAGGTGTAATGGTTATTAAAAGTATTTACATTAATAGATAGACACACACAAAGTGACTACAAATTATTTTCACCTTTGAAAGAGGATATATGCATTTTAAGTGTAATATTTTCTGTGTGTAACTCAGAATTAATGCTGTAGGATTTTTATAGCACCGACCAGATTTATGCCATTTCTTTCAAAACATGAGTCAGCATGTTTTCACTGAAAATGTTCATAGATTAGGAGCAGCTTGTTGGACCACAGTACCACCAGCTGTTTGTTTTATTTCTCCTTGTGGTGTCATTGGCTTGGCATTAATTGTACAGCTTTCATCCCACTGACAGTAGGAATACAGGAGTTTTTGTGCCGTTGTTTTGACACTCACAGGTTTATAGATGTCACTGGCATTCTCTAAGGAGAACATTTTTATTGATCAACAGCTCTGCTGAGGCCCTGTGTTATGTGTTCTTCTAACACAAACCCAGTCAGGACGGCGAGGGATCAGGTGGGGAGGTCTTGCAGCACACACAGGAAACTCATTGCACACATTATGTTCCAGCCTGGCACTTGTGAGGCTGATACAGAGAATTTTCATCTTGCAGGGTTAGCACAGCTTGGCTGCAGCCCCTCTGACTGCTGGGGTTGTGGAGGGAATTCATGGAGCTGGAGAAAGCCAGTGGAGAGAGATTGCTTGGGATGTGTTTGAGAGAGCTGAGCCACCTTCCTGAAGGCTTAGGGTCTTCAGAGATTCAGCTTAGGCCAGATTCACACAATGAGTGGCAGAAAGACCTGAGATTGGAATTTTTTTTGTGGCTGTCCTTGAAGGGGAAGGCAAAGACAGCAATGGCTCTGGTTTTACCTTGGTAGTTAGAGATCATAATGTTTTCCTCTGTGAAACTCCATACAGAGAAAGTGATGGTACAAAGATTTATCCAGGGAGAGAATCTGCCCATTCACCACATTTTCTGTTTTCTGAGAAGAATGGAACTTCTTAAAACATCTTTGCACCTTACTCAACTGACAAAACTAATGTGGGGCATAAGAAGTTCCTTTCTAATGGGAAATTTGGCAAGGTTTGAGCTTTTTCCATCATCCATACTGCTCATGTTGATGGACTGCAGGAGCTGGGTTGTCAATATTTCTGCTGCACTCCTCAGTCTGCTGTACTCTGAAAATCTCCAGGATTTTAGATCTATGCTGGCAAAGCTATTGCTGATATTATTTGTGTGTGTGTGTTATTTTCTGACCCCTTTCTTATTTGGGAGTGAAAATAATGTAATACTTATTCAAAACCACTGAATAATAATGTGGAAAAACTGTTGTGATTACTTGTTTTCCTAAAAACAGCTGTATTTATGACCTTTATGCTTCTAGCTGAGATTTTTTTTTCTCTTATGCCACATAATTCAGCATTATTTCTTTCTGCTGTTTCTTTTTTTTTATTCAAAGGCAGTATCAATTTTGGATTTGGTAATTAAATAAAAAAAATGGAGGATGCACAGGTCAAATAACAGGAGGGAACTTGAATACCCAAGTCATTATTATTGTGGTGGAAAGTGTGAAAGTCTGTAGGCTTGATATCAGAGCTGAGAGAACTGCCAGCAAAGCAGGGAGATTTACATTTGGGAATGACCTTGAGCATTCCCTTTTCTCCAGATTCCTGAAGTCTGGAGAAGAAAGTGATGGCTTTGAAAATGCTTCCATGCTGCTGATTTTTCAGCATGGCCTGGGTCTCCAAGGAGCAGCTCACCTGGCATTAAGGCAGCAGCAGAATCTCTGTTGACAGGGCTCATGTGGGAAAGGAGGGAGGTTCCCAGCTGGAAGAGAGGGAGCAGTGACCACAGAAGTGCAGGCACCATGGAATTTCTCACTTTCAGCCTTCCTTCCACCCTTCATGTGATAAGGTACAATCCATGCCTGGATAGAAGGTTACTGCCATCAAGAACCAAAAATAGATGGCTTCTTAAAGGAACAAATTTACCATGTGAAGTCACTAATTACACTTTAATGACAGTCAGGAGGGCAAAAAAAGACCAGTGTTTGCATAAAGCATGATAGGCATATTTTAAGTCAGGTCTTGCTCTGCTGTGTCTTTGCTTCCTCTTGCTTCGTTCCCAAGCCACACTCCCTTTTCACTCTCTCTCTCTTTTTTTTTTTCCCTTTTCTTTTTTATTTTATTTTATTTTATCTGTGACATCTGCTTGGAGCTTGTCCCTCCTGTGATACCACACTACTTGCAGCTGTTCAGACCTCCAGCTCCGAGCTGTGCATGGGGTGCCCTGAGCATACGGCCTTTTTGATGTGTGATAAAACAGAACTGAGCCACTGGGGGTATGGAGAGGGAATGCAGCAGAATATCAATAAACCTGTTCTGAACAAAGCTGCAGCTCTGTGCTGGAATAGACATTTCACTGAAGTGTCAAGTAGATGGATAATATATTCTAATTAGGGACTGACTGATACCCTGCAACTCTGAGACCTTTGGAAATGGGCTCCAAAATGCTCACTGTTTTGATTGTGTGTGTTGATTTTGCATTTGTTTAATGCCTTGAAATTTTTTTTCTGCAGGAAGCTATTTATTGAGTCTTGTTTTCCTAAAAAGCCAAAACTTTTTGCTATAAAATTGCTTATTGCCTGTTTTAACACGTTTGAAATTTGTATGTAAACCTACTGAAGTTTGCTGTGGATTGTTAAAAGTATGGATTATGGATTGTCAGAGTATTGTGTTTGCTGCCTGTTGCACATTATGTGATTTGAGCCATAAGCAGTAGTGGCTTCAGCTTTTGTAGAATGGTTTTTGAGCTTTTTTTCATTAGTTTTGTTATAGTTTCCAAAAGTGTTGCACTCAGAGCACAGAAGATAAACCAGATTTGTGGTCTGTGTAAACTGGCATTGATTTATTTGCCTCAGATGCCATTTCTCCCTAGAAGATCTGGGCCTATATATATAGATATATCTATATTACACACAGTATATTCCAAACTAGTGCTGAAGTTCCTGGCATAGCACTACAAACATTGTGCAGCTTTGCCTTCTGCAAGTCCCAGGGGATAAATTGATTTCTCAGCACCTGTGTGACCTTAGCCAGTGGTTCATTCTAATTTGGCAGAACAAACACTGGGAGTGGCAAAAAATGGCTTGCAGTTACTTGAGTCTCGTATTTTCTACATCTGTCAGCAGGATGACATGTTCCTGAAAGCAGGCTAATTAAGGAATTTTAAATAGTCTGTTCTGTTTTCTTGTGTAATTGGAATGGCCCATTCCCTCTCACAGAAGTCCTGGAGATAGATTTCCCTGAAATACTTGGAGAACCTTTGGACCCCACACTGACAGAGCACCAGATTTATATGGGAGATGATAATGATTGCCAGCTAATGCAATATTAAAATATCTCCTTTATTTCAGCACAGAGATGGCTCCCAGATTTCCTGCGGTATCACAAAGTTATCTTGAGGGATGGGATATAACAGCAAGGACTTGTGTGCTCAGACAACTAACAGATAAATTAGGGAGAGTTCAGAAGATTCAGGCTTGAGCCTGGGAAGTGGATTAGATTTCAAATCCTGCATCAGACAAAACCTGAGTGAGGCTGCAGCTCTCCGATGGTATTTCACAGATCTGTAAATGTTTTTTTAAAGATGCTCAATCCAACACTTAGCTGCCTATAACAAGGACTTAAGGGAGCAAAAGGCTCTTTTTTCTTTCTTCTTTCTTTTGCTCTGTTGCTTCATTAGCTCTGGGAATGCTGGTTCCATTACTGTGAGTTTTCCTGTATAATTTAAGAAAATAATGAAAGTATGCATATTTTCCTCAGTATTCTTGGCATTAAATCTGTCTTTAGATTTGTTTAGCTCCTTTTTTTATATATATATATACACACACAGTGTGGGCTGGTATCCTTTTGAATATTTCAAAACTGAAGAAATTGTTTTGGGTTGTTCTTATTCGAGATCGAAGTTGAGTTGTTTTTATTTTTAAGATTGAAACATGGGAAAAAAAAAATCATTGCTACAATCCATAAGTTCCCATTGCTGGGTGGCAGTGGGGATGCATTTCACAAGAATATCAGTGCTCCATGTTTGCTTTCTTCTCTCACAAGCATCCATGAGAAATACTGTGCTGTGGAGGGATCAGAATGAGGTAATTTTTGTGTAAATAGGACTGAGATCTAGTGTGAATTTTGTTTGGTTTTTTTTTTTCTCTTCCAGGTTCAATAACTGTTTCATGTTTTTGTTCAATAGGGATGGATTTTGGAAGGCTTCCCTGAAAATCAGGAGCAGGCATGGTTGCTGCAATCATCTGGCATTTTTCCTAGGCATGTTGGTAAGCAGGACAAGGTTTGTGTGTGATTGCATCCAGGAGGAAAGACTAGAAGGGTTTGTCTCAAAAAATCCTCAATAAATTCAATCCCCATGCTGGAGACAGAGTCACCAGACAGCAGAATATTTCAGTAGGGTTGAAAGCTTGAGGTAACCTGGGAGACTTTAAGCCCTTTTTTCCATACCCTTTTCCCCTTCCACATCAGGGCTCTGTAAATTCCATCCCCTACACCAAGTGTTTTTGAGCAACTGGAAGTAGCTTTGCTCCTGACTTCCATCTCTAAAAAACAGCTTTTATCCTCAGACTAAACCACTTCCTCATTCCCTAAACACAAATTTATGCTTCTGTTCAATTAGGGAATGAAAATTTCACCAAGTGAAGTGGAAACATGATGAGTTTAAGCTTGACCTTTCAGAATAAGGGTGGATTCAGGCTGGTTTTGGCTGGAATGTTTTACTGGCAAAGGGCTGCTAGGCAAGACCTTGACAGCTGCCCTTGCCATACAGGAGAAGCCACTTGTCCCAAATTATAGTTAAAGGACCTACTCAGGATATAAAAAATTACTGCAATTGTGTGGAATGCAGTGTGAAATGATAAATGCAGAACTTGCCAGTGCACAGTGAACAGAATTTATCCAACCTGATGAATTGTCACTTTGGATTTAGTTTGGATGATATTCAACTGTTAATGAAGAACTCAGAATCACTGCAGTAGAGTTAGGCAAAAATGTTGAATGTCTAGTACTTGCATGTATTTTTAATATACCTAATAACATCTGAAGTTGAGTTTTGCTCACAATTATATCTGTGCCACCAAGACCTGAATGAGTATCTTAAAGCTCAGTCAGTCTAGTTAATCAAAAAGAAGATTGAGAGGAGATGAGATTTACAGTGTGTGAGTACCTTAATAGGGAGAAAAGTGCCTGAAAAAGCCATTTGATACAGAGAAGACAGTCATAAAAAAGAACTTGTTTGAAACCTGTAATCAAATGCACTGAAAATAGTAATTAATTACAGTGTTTAACTGCAAGGATGATTAGCCAAAAGCAGCCCAGGGAACTGACAGGTTCTACCTCTTTTGATGCTTTCTAATCAAGTTTGAACATTTTCTATGAGATTATAAAAAAATCAGTTTCACTGGTGTCTCCACCGAGGTACGTGGGTGAAAAGTAATGGTTTGTGTCGTGTCGAAGAGAATCAGTCTGGAGTGCTCAGTGGGAAATTCTGTCTGAGGCTCCAGAGACAATTTTTTATTGCTGGTGGTGATGTTTTTTGGATAATGGGGACAGTTAGTGCCCATGGGTACTGGATTCATGGATATTTTATCCCACTGTATTGTTTAGTAGGTGAAGCAAAATTCTGATTAAAAGTAAAGTAAAATATTTGCAGGAAGAATACTGGGAAATTATAAAGAGGCAAATGTGCTCAAGATTAATTCAGCCACCTTTAATATTAGGATACATCTGAACAGTTACAGGGAACAATGCAAATAATTAACAAGAGCTACACTTTTCTATTTTTTCTTCTTTCCTCCTTTTTGTTGCCTAGTTATGCTCTATGCCCCAGACACTGTGCTGATTGAGAGGAGTGGTGGGAAAAGGCTTGATCCCCTCACACAAGGTGCAGTATGTTTGTTCCTCACCTCCACTGCAGGTTGGAGTGTTGCTTGTTCTCAGAAATGTTGATGAGGTTAAAATTTAAATGGGATCCCTTTAAGAACTAGTAAAAATTTGAAATTATAAATTTCAGCTGTTTGGAAATGGTATTTGTTGACATTGCATCATTTTCAGAGCCAATAAAATACTCAGTATTGAGCCTGCAAACAGTGGACTATGGCAGTACAGAATATTTAAAGAATATTTAAGAAGTGGACTATGGCAGTACAGAATATTTAAAGGTTAAATCTGTCCATACGAATTCATAATTTTGCTGTGCATCTCTGCCAGGTCCTGCTTTGTTTCTGAGGTGCAGGGATTCTTTTAGGGTAAATAAAATAATTTCCATAAGGTTAAATAAAAGCATTTCTATTAAATAAAAAAAAACCTGTCAAATACACTCAGCTTTATATTGTCTATTGAGTTTTATCCTCGATCATCCATCACAAGATAAAATCCTGACATTGTTCTATTAATAAAAAACAGGTTGGATGCTTTGAGGAGTGGAATTAAGGGGGACATTTTTAACTAGAGACCTGTTAAATCATGCTGTTAGTTCCCAACCATGTTTCCCTGTAGAGGTTTTCCACACAACCTTTGACTGGCCAAGTGACCCCCTGGTGCAGCAGAGGTTGGTGAAACCAGAAGATCTCTCTGAGAAGGAGGTGTCCAAGAAGCTGCTGGAATATCACAGAAACTTCCCAGAGATTTTCCACATCTACCAGAAAGTTCTGAAATCCATCAATGCAGACCAGCCCTCCGTGGATGTTCTCTCTCAGGGTAAATATGTGCTTTGTGGCAAGTGGAGGATGTCCTGTTTGAGGGGTAGTTCCTGGCTGTTAGAGTCAGTTTGTAGGATCAGGCAACACAGATGGCTCCCAGCTGAGTTGTGCTCTCTCTAGAACAGCACTTGGGCTGTTCCTGGTAATTATTTCACTGGAGTCAGTGCAGATAACTGGAAATTCTTAGCTCACAGTCCTGCCAAGAAAGAGCTGACTCGGTAGAGCAAATGTCACCAGCATTTCTGGGAGTCTCTCTTCTAAAAGGGAGCCCTGTGGCCCAATTGTTCATCTCCCAAAGGGCCAGTGCTTTCCAAAGTCTGAGAACAACAAGGAGGAGTAGTTCAAAGCTGGGAACATTTCATTGTTTAAGAGCTGTTTGTGCTGGGAGCTTTCCTGCTTAACAATTCTTGTTTGCCTTTACTCGACTGTAATGCAATCTGACTTTTAATGTTGATCCTTCTAGAAGAGAATAAGGAAACTGCCAGAAAGACCAATTGATGATGTACTTTGTAGCTGTCAGTCTGCAGATAATCTCTTATATCCCAGTAATTTTGCATCTCAAAAAGGTCTTTTTTTTTTAATAACAAGTGCTGCACTTTTAAGATAAACAAGTAGGAAGTTTATATTCTGAATTTACACATTAATTACCTCTAAATTACTTAATTAAATTTAAAAGTTCATATCATCATTCATAAAGAATTCATGCCTTGAATTGTAAATAAAAATGTGAGTGCCTGAATATTAATTATTATTAATTAATAATGTAGTGAGATAAATTGAAAACTGGAATGAAAAAATCCTCTCTAGATCTTTTTTCTGCAGTGCATCAAGCAGCCAGATTTTTTTTAAAGAATAATTAGATGTGGAGACTGTCTAGGGGATCATTACTCCTAATTAACTTGGTTATTTACTGCAAATTAAGCATCATTTGTAAGCAGGGTGCTTTGCCTGTAATGTTTGTGCTTTTCAATACACTGGGTTGTGGAAAATGTTCAGAAAAACTGGAGCACTGCTTGTGTAGCTGACACTCAGGGTTTAGAAAGCCATGCAGCAAACACTATTTTCTGGTAGGATTTTCCAGGATTTTTGTTTAGATTTTTATTGCCCCAGCTAGAGTTTTATAAAAAGAGATCTCTCATAAATATGAGCACTATTAGGGGTTGTTTCACACAATTATAAAAGTTTTTGAACTTGAATGCAGTTGCTGCTGCCCTAATGTGGGATGTGACACCCAATTGAGATGGGCAGTGCAGGATTCCAGCACTGCAGGAAGAGATGGATGCAATCCCATGTGGTTGCAGTTTCAGTTTCTCAATACTTTAGGGCTGCTAGGTAGAAATTGGAGTTTGCTGGAGGTGCTTCTTTATTGGAAAAGATTTTCTAGTCATACCAAAGGGAGGGTTCTCTAAAAAACTGTTGGTACAGAGCAATATGTTGACAATGGCACTTAAAATCCTGATCCTCAGGATGTTCCCCACCAATCCTTTTGTGCTTTTTCAATATAGCTTCTGACTCATACAAACAGTCATCTTTAAGCTTGTCCTATTCCTTAGCCTAAAATACTTTTTTTATTACAAGGGCTCTTTAGAGTCTTTTATTGGAACTGAGTATCTCACAAAAACTGAGAGAGGCTGCAGCTCGTCTGGGCTCGCCTTTAGTTCTATCCAGTGCAATCCCAGAGGAACCAGAGCCTGTGCAGATGTGTCCTTGCTGCTTTAGTCATGGCCAACCATGGTAGGTGGGATCAGAGCCAGAAAGTTTAGCCTTGGCATTGACTGATCCCTGGAAAACTTGCATGGCTTGAGCTGCTCCCTTCTCTGGTATTCCCAGCCATCAGATGGGCACAGCTGTGTCCAAATACAATCCCAATTTGTCCTCACTGCCAAAGCTGTGACATCTTTTGGCTTCTTGGTGATGTCTCAGGTTCTCTTTTGGGATTGTAACAAAGTCCAGGTCTCTATAATGTGGCATCGCTGATGATGCTTCACATGTCCTGTGGTCTTTCCAAACCTGCAGACTGACCTCAAGGTGCTATTTCCTTCTTGAAGCAAAATTTAGAAGGATGATGTCCAGCAAATGGATGGAATCAGGCAGAGAAGCTCAAATATTCTTTAGAAGTTACACAAAAAGGATGGGTAGAAGAATAAAACATCCACACTCAGTTCTGTGTTGCCAATGCTGAGCAGTGTCATGACACACTGTGCTACAAGACTATAATATTGTAATTAGGAGTCTTAATCACACACAGCTGGATAAATGTCATTAATTTAACATCCCAAGGTTTTACACTTAAATATTTGTTCAGAAACTGCAGAAAGTATTAAATGTAATTACAGCCCTCTATAATTTGCGTGGTAAAATTGTAGCTATCAAGCAAAAATTACTTCTGCTAAAAACAACACGGTGAGAGAGCAATTATTAATTGAATCTGCTCTTTAAAATGGTTTGACAGGCACTGATGAAAGAAAGAGGAGTGTAATGATAGTGAGATTTCTAAAATGCTTCTCAGTAAATTGCTGACAGGACAATTTTATCAGGGTCCTGATTTTGGGTGCAGAGTCTGGATGTTTCAGTGATAAAATGAACCATGACCAACATGACAACGATTTTTTTTTTTTAAAGAAGAGAGTAGTTAATCAATGTTTATACATACATATATTAAAGAAAGAGGTTAAAACCTGTCTTTTTTGCTTTTCTCCCCTGTTCTAGTTCTTGCCTTTGTCCAAACCCGGCACCGATCTGCTGCCCCCTTTACACCCCGGATTCTCTTTTTTGGCCCCCCTGGCAGTGGGAAGAGACTGCAGGCAGCACTAATAGCTCAGAAATATGATGTTGTCAACAGTAAGTTCTCAGTAAATATACACTTTGCTCAATTCCCCTTTTCTCTCTTTTTGATCATTTTTTTTTTGCTGTCTT
Organism: Anthoscopus minutus; assembly: GCA_013399455.1. Classification (NCBI taxonomy): domain Eukaryota; kingdom Metazoa; phylum Chordata; class Aves; order Passeriformes; family Paridae; genus Anthoscopus; species Anthoscopus minutus. The sequence continues at coordinate 53,473 of VWYI01036201.1, read as the reverse complement.
TCTTACTTGCTTGTAAAACGTCTCTCTTTGTCCATTGCTGTGGATGTCAAATTTTTGAGGGAAGTGAAAAGTATTTGAATGAAGAAGTGTGAACCAAGTGTATATGCTGTGACAAACCAGCTCTAAGGTTTGTTTAGTCATCATTTCACCATTTTTAATGCCTTTTACATCTGTATTTTTTCTATTGTTAGGCACCTGTAGTGCTCTGAATTCTTCTGTGGATCAGTGGATCATGAGTAATGTCTGCAGTTTCAGCTGTCTGGCCAAAACTGGGGCACTTTTAAAATAGAATTCACTCTGAACTGGAGTGAAGGCTCTGCTCATCTCAAGTAATGTGTGAGAAAATGCAGGAATTAGTTAAAAGTGCATCATCTTTCTTTTGTAAAGGAAATCCAAAAAATTCTGCATGAGACTTGCTCATGATTAGCATTTAAATGTTAGAAAGTTCTGTATATAAAAGTGCAGCTAGGTGATAGGATCAGTGCAATATTTTCCATATTCTGTAGTGTCTTCTAACAGTGGAGTAACCATAAATTATTTTAAACAAATGTCTGGTAGCTGTAACATTTCCTGATTAGTCACCTTGTCTTAGTTAAGCAAAAGGCAGATTTAATAGAATATTTCTGCTGTCAGTTATTGTGCCATTGCTGTATTTTAAAATATCATGTGAAAAACTAAATATGCAAAGCTGTATTTTTATTAATTGTGTAGTTGGCTCAAAGAGAACAAAATATGCTTGAATGTATTAAAAATTATTTTGTTCTTATCCTTTTGAATTTTTTTTCCAAATTTTTCTCTAAAACCACAGGTTTCATAGTGTTCCATCTAGGTCAAAATTAGCATTTTTTTTTAAAGTAACTAGAATATAAGAGAGTTGCAGCTCTTTTTATTGAAAACCACTACCAGTGCTTTACCCATATGCTGAATTTTATTTTAAGTATTCTGAAACCCAAATATTAGAAGAATTAAGTGTTTAATACAGGGTTGGAAGACCATACATTTTCAGAATAACATTCAGCATGCACTTTATTTCTATTAGGCCATTGGGCTTGAAGCACAAGCTCAAAAATGTAAATCTTTGTTTAAATAGTCTCATGAATTGGATTTGATTTAGGTGTGTACTTATTAGGTGTTTTAAATTAGGGTCTGTGCACTGAGTTTCTGTTATGTTTTCACACTATTTATTATGAATATGGATTTGCTTCTCTAGGACAACTGGTGACTGTTGAAATTGTCACTTCAACATTGAACTTTAGCAGCTTTGTCCCAGGAACATTGCTGGGGGGTTTCTCACTCCTGTTGGCCTGGCAGTGTGATTAATAATAAAATGATTAAAGGGCTCCATCCTCTCCCATCAAAGTCAGTGCCTGTTGGTGCTATTGATTCCAGAAGAAAGGAATCAATTTAGGATTATTAATTGAATAATCTCCAGGGGGGACCTATAGCTAATGGCAAATTGGAGTTGTAACCAGAATTTCTGCTGTTGTGTGACCTCTCCATGTCTTGGTTCCCTCTCTGGAAACTCCCTCACCTGGGGCAGCCTGTGCTGTCCAAGCCCAAAACAGGAATATTTCATGTACAGCTGTCCTGGCTCAAACCTGAAATCTTCATCTCCTGGTGTTCTGTGTGTTTGAAATCAATGATAATATTGCATTAGCACAGTTTCTAAATGTAATCCTTACATGATCATTAAATGATCCAGGGAGGCCCTTCCTGAACTGAGCATTATGCTGCACCTCCAGCAGCGTGGCTCAGATGCTGCTCAGCAGCTGGAACTTTATTCAGTAATTACAAGTTTATAAAAAGTGAAAGCCACTAGCAATCCCTTGAGTTGTTATTTCAGAAATGTATTTGATTAATATCATTCTCTCCATTTTTAATATGTTCTTTGCCAAATATATTCTTTTGGTTTTTTTCATTTTTCATTCCAAAAAAAGCAACTCTCCTTGCTTTTCACTCTGTTTGGCCAAAAAACAAAAACAACCCAACAAAACCTAACAACAAACTCAAAAAACATACAATTTTTATTTTATTCAGTGACCTTATTCCAGTATGCAGCTTCTGGGTTGCTGGTTTTTTTTTTTTCTTTTCTTTGTTGCCTCCTTTTTAAAATTTAACCTTGTGTCTTTTTTGTTCTTCCTTCCTGTTAGTTTGCTGTGGGCAACTGCTAAAGGAAGCTGTTGCAGACAACACAAAACTCGGAGAACTCGTTAAGCCTTACATTGACAGTGGATGCCCAGGTAGGGCACGTTATTGTCTCATTTCACTGTAGTTACAAATTTGTAGCAAAAACCAAATTTTGAGTGAATTTTTGTTGGTCAGATTCTAATCAGAGTAGCCTGAAAGCAGATTAATTCCATTTATTCCGTGGGATTTTTGTAGCACTGCGTAGCAGAAGTTTGATTTCTAAGAGTGTTTTTTTATCCTCCAAGCAAATATTCACTATTCCAGTGAAATTCAGATTTCTTGTGCACTTTCTGAAATCTGAATTCCACGTTTTAATCTCTAAATCTAAATAAGAATTCTGGTATCAGTTTGAACTGTTTTTAAAGCACAATATTATGTCAAACTGCTTTCAAAGCACAATAATATTGTGTTTCATTTTATGTTTGGATGTTGACTTTTAGAATGCTACCTTAGTTTCCTCTACTTCCACGAAAATATTTTAAACTTAAACATAAAATTTCTTTGTACTTCATTTCTATCAGCATTTTTGTTTGTTGGAGGCGACTGCCACGACCAATGTTGAGTATACTTTGCTTTTGGAAGGTTCTGCAGGGATTTCAAATAAATCATAAATCCTGTGAGCTCCTGAGGTCAGCAGCTTAAACCTGCCTGCCTGTTACAGCTGTCCTGCTGTCTGTGTGTGGTGGGTTTTAGAAATCAGAGAATATCTGTAGTTAAAGAGGAGAAAGTCGTGTTGCAGGAGGGTGGAAGAATGTTTATTTTGCCAAATTGCAATGGCCTGGAAGAGGAACTTGCAGTGCTGCTTCTGGCAACAGCCCAAATGGTTTCCAGAGGTACAAACACAAGGAGACAATCATGCTGAAGATGGAGAAATCTCAGTTAAGCTTCAGTATTAATGGAATTTTGAGCAAAGCCCCCCAGAGCAAAGAGAAATCTTCATTGTCCTTTATTTTTAGCAAAGAAATGTATTTGGTAAGGTAAAAAGCTTGCAAATCTCCTTTGTTTTTTTTTGCACAATAGCTTAATTCTGAAGCTGAATTAGACAGTTGTGAAACACGAGCCTTTAAAATTAACTGAGCTTCCCTTGATACCAGACCCAGAGATTGCAGGACTTTTCCAGGTCTTTCCAAAAGACTTTTGGCAGCCTGCAGCTTTAGGGGTGCCATCCCTCTGTCAGGCACTTTATCAAGCCACAGGGTGATGGATTTTAACTCTGAATTTCATCTCTAGTGAATGAATTGCATTTATTCACCCAGCTGGGTGCATTCACAGCAGCCACCACCCAGCTGGGAGTAGGAGCTGCTGTGAGGTCCATGGGAATGGAAAGCAGGAATCTCTGCAGCCTGCAAGAGAGATGTTGGGTTCTCTGGAACAGAGATCTAGGAGAGGATTTTGTGAGTCACAGATACCCAGAATGGGTGTTTAGCTCAAAGGCAAGAGATCTCAGAGTGTGTTGTGCAGTGGATCCGAGGTGTCCAGGTGTGGGAATAATTCCTTGCTGTGTGATCTAGTTAACCTGAATGTGGCTGGTTTGGAGTGCAGTTTAACTCACACATGCAGAGCTTTTTAAGCTCTAGGCCAGTCTTTCATGGTATCCATTAATTTCAGGGTCGTTTGTGCATGCTGTGATTTCACTGTCTGCTCATTTCTGTGGAGAGGAGGATTGTAAATACCTCCTGACTCTCTAAATTTCAGTTATGGCTGAGATGGGAGTTTGGATGATCTGTTTATTCAAAGATAGCTCCTGTAAGAGCTTCCTTTACTAAAATGTTCTTTGTGTGTTTTATAAACTTCATCTTAACCATTAAAGTTCCTTAAAGGAGATGCATTCCCAGTAGAGTAAAATAATTGCACAGATCATAATTTTTAGCCAGTCCTAAAAATAAGCACATCCTTAGTCCAAGGAAGCTGCTTTCATTTCAGGAAAATGAAATTGAAGTTGTAATTCCTTTCTTCCTCCAAATTAGAAATTATTTCAGATTTAGATTAACTTTTTAATACAGCATGCACAGATAAAGCTGTACAACACTTCTGAATGTTAATAGGGATCATAACTATATTTCTGTGCATTATGCTAAAAATTCTCCCTTAGATTTGCTGGTAGGCACATATATATTTTATTTGGTGGGACACAACACAAAATTAAAGTCTGAATAAAGATAAATATCATCCAGCAAAACCAGAAATAATAAGTTCTGTCATTTTGCTAATCCTCCTCTCCCAGGGATAACAAAGAATGAATTTACATTAGTAAACACTAACAAGAATTCATTACTGCCCTCGCAAGAGGCTTGGAGAAAATGGAATAACACAGGGTACTGAAGAGGAAAGATGGGCAAAGAATCTTTGCATCTTTGCTCTCTTGCTGCAGCTCAGGTTAAAACAGAGGGAAGATTCTCCTGCTGTGATTGACTACAAACTGGAACTATGGTTTCCAGAAAATCTCATTTGCAAAGACTCAGTGTAGCCAATAGCAGACAATGTTGGAAGTGCAAAAACAATTAAAACTCCAACCTTTTCACTACATTTCTGGTTGTAAAGGGGTTTGCTGTTCCTGTGGGTGGAGAATCATGCAACAGAACATTGGAACCAAAAGCTGACCAGCAAAAATGTTGTTCCCAAATCATTACTCGTCAAAACGAGAGCAGTGCCATAAAATCTTGAGGACATGCCTCATATATTCTTAAAATGCTCTCCCAGGGGACTGATCTCAGTGTGTTTCTCTTCTTGTGGACACCCCTAATTGCATACAATTAGTCATTTAAGATGTGCCAACAGGGTGTGTTGTGGTGCTGTACCAAGGCTCAAAGCCCAGCCTGTCCAAAGCTGACTCATGACTGAGTTACTGAGGCTGCCCAGATCTCTTCATGGCTTTAGGATTCATCAGCATGAATCCTATGTTTTTCCTTCCTGCTGTTTTTCCTGTACTGCTGCTTCATGGATACACCATGTATTTCAGGAACAGCCCAGGTAATTCTGTTACTCACCTCAAAAGGGAACCCAGTATTCCCATTTTCTGTATTTCCTAGTGTTTGCTGTCTCACAAAGACCTGCTTTTTGTCAAAATCCTCAATTTTGTAAATGGTGATTTATTTTACCTAATGAAGGCAGCATAGATATTTTTGAGCCCATTATTAATTCCCAGGACATTCTAGTCTACAATAGGTGCACACTAGATATTGAAAAATGCATTTTTGGTGAAAAGTTCAGTAATCTGACAGCTTTCTGCCTGTCATAGACATAGAGATGTGCTTTGGACAACCAGTCTGAAATACAGAGACTGTTCCTTTAGGATGTTGTGGTTTCACTGAGTACTGGGTAGTTATTATTAGCCATACTCTGGGCAGAAAATCACCAACATTGGAGTCTAAGACCAATCTTCTGGTCACTAACCCAGTTACATTAACTCTTGGTCAATAATGCTAAATTCTGCACACACCATCTGCTTGGGCAGCCTGGGAAGAAATGGAGTCAGAGGTGAGTGAAGTGGCCAGAACCCTCCCACAGGCAGCAAGACACGTCCCATAAATGAATTTATTTGGTTTGATTCCTTCTGAAATGTTCTGAGGAGGCAGATCCATAGACTTAGCCTTCCCCTGGACAGATGATGCCTTTGTTGAAAGGTCTTTCATAGATCCCCTCAGGGCTGAAGGAAACCTTTAAGCAGAATTCCTGTGCTCAGGTTGCTCCAGTTCTGAGGAGGGTTGGACAGCCTGCTGGACATGTCTCACTGAAAACATGGACAAACATTAATTTAAGGTTCCATCTGCATGATCTTTGTTCACCATCTTAAAGGTGTTTGTCAGAATTTAATACCTTGGGAGAACAAAAAAAATTTGCAGAAAGCATTTTTGATTTCCCCACCTAAATGTTCCTGGTATTTGCCCCTTGAGGTGTTTGCATTGTATTAATGAAAGGACAAGCAGAAACATTTTGGGGCATCACAAAGATAGGGAAGGTCATCAGTCAGTTTAAATCTACATGTCATTCTGTCCAGTTTTGGTGGTGAAATAGCATGGAGTGATCACTGCTAATTAATATATCAGTTTGTGAGGCTGTAATAAATAAAGCCAAGGAAAGTCAGATGACAGGAAAGCAGCATGAAGAAAAACAAACCACTCCCAAACCAGTAAGATTTTGCTTTTCAGCTGGGAGAACTGCTATTAGTTTGGGTAATTGGGTTTTTTCCCACCAAAATGAAGATTCAGGAGGTAAGAGAACTGCTTCATGGAACACACAGAACATTGCACTGTTTGCAGCCCTTTCGAGTGGAACACACACAATCTGTGTTGTTTTTTACCTCTTCCTTTTTGTATATTTTTTTTTAAGTTGTAGTATCTGAAGCTGTCCCCAACGGCAGTCTGTGCACGTAGGAGGTAAAATCTGGAATCCCCTAATTTCTCCTGTTTTCTAATAAAAACCATTACTTGTACAAATACAGATTTCCCCTTATTTTAAATCGCAATGCTTTTAAAGGGGTGCTTTTCTACTGTAGCCTCTGAAAGTTGGGGGTCCCCTGGTGATTGTGATCACAGTCTCACTGAAAACACTTTGCTCAGTTCAGGATGGGTTTTTTTGGTTGGGTTTATTTTTTTTTTTTGACATCAAATTAATATTCTCATCACTGAGCACGAAGCACAGATTTGACAATGGAGCAGCTCCTCTTTGTTAAAAACTCGCCGAGAGTTTCTGAGTTGAAAGGCTGAGTAAACCTCGATATCTGAGGGGGTAAGCTCAGTGTTATTTCTTGTTTTTAAGAGTGCTGTACTGGCGAGCTGCAAGCTGTCTGAACATTGCAGAGACCCTTTGGGAGCTCCATTGGTTTTCAGCAAGCCTTTGCATGCAGTGTGTTTGTACTGGCTGAAGACAGCGCATGGCTCTCTAAATAATTTACAAGTTGATTAATAGACTCACATGGGTATAATTAGAAGAGGGAGAGACAGCAGCTACAGTAACGGGTACAGTGCTTGGGGGAACTAGAGACTTTATTTTTTTTAAAGAAACTTTCTAGGGTGCTGGGCGTTTGAAGATAAGTTGGGAAGAGCTCAGTGCCTCTTCTCTTTTGAAGTGGAAATAGGACAGTTTGAATCCGTCGAGTTTAATTTTTCACAAGCTTTAGGGGCCCTGCAGTGCAACTCCCTTTTTATTATTGAAAAAAAACTCTCCATTTTTCTTTCATTTTTCACACACGCACACACACACACAGAGTCCAAACAGGAGCTAATAAACAAATCGATTTTCTACTTTATTTATGTTAGTTTTACAGTAATTCTATAACTCCACTAAATGTGCACCTTGCTCACAAATAAACTGTGTAAAGTTACAGAGACATTTATGAATACACCACACTTTAATTTATGCATTTTTAAGAAACCTTCACCTCTGTTTGACAATGCTTTTGAAGTAGCTCCGTTTTTCAAGTCAAACTTTTGACTTTTCCTCTGGGACTGCTACAAAGGTTTTTTTATGGAAAATAGGTAGCAGTCTTTTTTCCTACTAGGAGAAAATTGGTGGTCAAGAGAACATAATAAAATTTAATTTTTTTATTTTCTGTTTTAGGTGGCTATATTTTTATATGAGATGCAAGATTGTAGAACAGAAAGTTTTAAATGCAGGTATATAGGCAGTAGGTTGTCATTTTCTCCCCTGATTTTTACTTTTTCATGTGTTGAATCACTGCAAGATGATAAATCAGAATTCTCTTTTCCTTTATCTGAAAATCTAGAATGTATTTTTCTTTATTCCACAATCCAGACTGCTGTACCTCTCAGAGCTGGAAATCCACCTAAAAAAGCCAACCCTGGAAGCCAGACCAGGCAAAATAAATGTGATTTGATTAAAGAGAGGAATGCTATTGTTTTCTGGAGCAATTGTGATAATCTGTCAGTTCATGGATATAGTCCTGCCTATACAAAATTATTTTACAGTGATATTCACCATTCCTGCTGTTGCTGGAGGATCAATATTCCAATATTTGTGTTACAAACCCTCAAGGATTTGTGTGAAGATGTGGCCCTTGGCCATTTGGGGCCTCGTGGTTGTCAGGGACTTTTAAACAGCAAAGTACAATATAAATGTGAAGTATTAATCTTTTATATTCATATTGATCTTCATTGCTGACAGCCATTCTTTAAAGTTTAGGGACGTGGGGGTTCCTTTCCTTTCCTTGCAGCACTGTCTCCTCACCAAAGGGCTGCTCACTTGAATTCTGTGTGGTTTTGAGTTGGGGATAGAGATATCACAGGAGTTTTTAATACAAAAACCAGAAGGAAAAGCACACTGCATGTTGTCAGCATCCCCTTTTCTTGGATTTTAACAAAATTCTGGGTTTGGCTCTGTTTCACAGGGTGTAAAAGGAAAAGAACCAGGCTGCTGTGTGAAACCGTCTTAATGACAAGGAAAAGATTAAACAGCTTTTGTGTACCCTTTTATATTTTTAAATGTCCCTTTAATGTGGCTGGGAGATGTCAGGAGAAGGGGAAACACAGGTCTGGGCAGGATCCATGCTACTCTTGGGGGTCTGGAGCATGTGCTGGCACCAGGCATCCCTGGCAGGGATGAGGAGCACCCTCCCTTCTCATCCCATGGGAAGCAGAATTTGGTGTAAAAAGCCAAGACATTTTTCACCATGTTTATCAGACCAATTTATTCCTTTTTTAAAATATCACTGTCAAGAAGGGTTTGTAGGTCAAATTCTGCACTGTGTTCTTCAGCAGAGCTGAAATTTAAGAAAGAAGGAGGAAATAGGAACTTGGTTGATAATGGAAATGAGGAGTCCAGTGGTTTTGAAATTAGTTTTTCTTTCTGTCCAGCTATAGTCTCTATGTGGAAACCAAAGGAGTAAAAAGAAATACAAATGTACATTTTGTAACTGGTTTTGGAAACTTTCAGAGCAGACACATCCCTGTGGGATAGTTCAGAGCAGCTTTTGTCTCCCAGGCAGGTAAACTGAGGCAGAAAGTCTCGTTTGGCTCAAGCCCTGCCACAATCAGGGAGCGTGGATGGGAATCCAGGTGTGTGAATCCTGACCTTGCAGCCAGCCCTGCATCATCCTGGGCTCTTAGACAAATCCATGGAAAACAGCACAGAGGCCATTTTTAGTGGGAAAGAAGCTTTTTGTTTGAATGTTGGATACTCAGTTTGGACTGAATTTCCTTTGCTGCTAACAGGTAAAGTGGTGTAAGGGGCTGGAATCTCATCACTAAATGTGATCAGATGTAGATTCCTGAATCTCTGGCTTGATACCTGTGAGGAAGCATTTCTGAAGGTCTTAATTTATCCTGTATCATATGATTTTATATCGATAGTTTGGGATTGTACCTGCTTTAGAAACAGTATCATTTCCACTTTAATACAGCTAATTCCTATTTTTAAATTTCAAAAAAACTAAAAAAACAAAAGCAAGGAAAGACTGGTTCTTTCCTAAAACCAAGGAAAGACTGGTTCTAATATACACTAAAACGTAAAAATATTTTAAAAGTGGAAATTAAATATTTTCTCGCATTTTTTGTTTTACTGCATTAAAAGAATTACTCCGATTCTTATAGAAGCCCTTCTCAGCAGTGTAAAAAGAGCGAGTGGGACGGGATTTCTGTAGGAATGGTCCCTTTGATGGATCACCGCCCGCGCTGTGTTCGCAGCGCTGCGAGCCCGCGGCGGTGCCGGTGTTTGCTGGCCCTTCTTCCAGCCCCATAAACCCGGGGATGCTCTCGATGTTTCCGTGCCAGCCCGGCGCTGTCGGGGCTTCGGGAGGCCTCAGCAGCGCCCGGAGCGAGCGCGTTTCTCCCAAATTCCGAATTCCCGACATTTCGGCGGCGCCGCGGCCGCTGCTGCCCGCGGGGCGGGACCGGCTGCGCTGCCCGCCGTGACCGCGGGGTGGCGACAGAGAACAGCCAACGGCGGCCGGGCTGAGAGCCGGGACAGGACCGGGATAGGACCGGGATAGAACTGAGACAGGACAGGGATAGAACCGGGATAGGACTGGGACAGCACCGGGATAGGACCGGGATAGAACTGAGACAGGACAGGGATAGAACCGGGATAGGACTGGGACAGCACCGGGATAGGACCGGGATAGAACCGGGACAGCACCGGGATAGAACCGGGACAGCACCGGGATAGGACCGGGATAGAACTGGGACAGGACCGGGATAGGACCGGGATAGAACTGGGACAGGACAGGGATAGAACCAGGACAGCACCGGGATAGGACCGGGATAGAACTTGGACAGGACCGGGAAAGGACCGGGACAGAACCGGGATAGCACTGGGACAGGACCGGGGTAGAACCGGGACAGGACCAGGATAGAACCGGGACAGCACCGGGATAGAACCGGCATAGAACCGGGACAAGACCGGAATAGAACCAGGACAGTACGGGGATAGCAGCGGGGCAGGACCGGTATAGAACTGGGACAGCACCGGGATAGAACCAGGACAGGACGGGGACAGCACCAGGGCAGCACCGGGATAGCACCGGGACAGGACCGGTATAGAACTGGGATTGAACCAGGACAGGAGCGAGATAGAACCGGGACAGCACAGGGACAGGACTGGGACAGCGGGGCTGAGAGCCCAGGGACATACCCGGGGCCAAATCAGGACAGCAGGGCTGAGAGCACTGGGACAGAACCGAGACAGCGGGGCTGGGAGCCCCGGGACAAACCCAGGACAAAACCGGGACAGCGGAGCTGAGAGCCCGGGGACGAACCCAGAAGAAAACTGGGACAGCGGGGACAAGCCTGGGATCCTGCGGGACTGCAGGGCTGAGATCCCCGGGACCCTCGGGGACCCCGCCGGGTCCCGGGACGCCGGTCCCGTTCTCCCGGCTCCAGCGGGGCGAGCCCCGGTGCTTTCCTCCCGGAGCCGCTGCCGGGGGTTTCTTTTCGGCACCAGAGCCGGCTGCTCGGAGGATTAGCCTAAATTATCGATCAGCCCACGCGATGGTAAATCACTGCTAAATCATTCTCAAACACATTAAAAACCAATTTATACCATCTCAATCGATACCATCTCAGAGGACCTTAATGTGGGCAAGAGAACAGAGTAGAAAAAGCCAATTACTCATTGTGAATCATCCAGAGTTTCTAGAGCAATATAATAAGGAAATCTCATGCTTTGCTAAATTTGGGATTTCTTGGACAATTCGGGAAAGTAGCCTTTGGCAGTAGGTTGTACTCAGGACAAGATGTTACCTGTCAGCTACTGGGATCAAGCCTCAGGCATCTGAATTAGCTGTGAGTCTTCAGACCTTGCTAAAAAAACCCCTCTCTATAAGCAAGATAAAGCATAGATGGACAGTATTGTTAAAAAGACCTTTTAGAGCACAAAGCTGACAGAATTTGTGTCTGTAAATGCATTTATGCTGTACTCAGAATCGAGGTTTTATAGGTTTGGAGAAATGAGTTGATGCCTTTCAAATCTCTGTTTTAAAAGGAAATATACGGAGGAGTTATCAGTTTAAATATGATAATTGTATAGCTTGGAGCACTGACAGCATTGAAGTTATTGGAGAATAGTGCCCTGTAATCTCTCAAGTGGTGTTTTTCCCTTTCAGGCTGTGCCTTTAATGTGCTGTTACTTTTCTCTGGAGCAGATGGTATGATTTTGTAACTGATTGCCTGATTTTTGTAACTGATTGCCTGATCTGGGTTTCCATTAGTCCTGCAGATCCATGGATTGGGGAAGAGCTAATAGGCCACACTCCTGCGAGCTTCATGAGGACGTACTTCTCTTGGGAAGTACCTGATACCTGTAAAAACCTTTGAAGCTCTGAGAAGTAATTTTATTTTTTAAATGTTCTGCTGGAAGGTGCTGATATACAGCCCTGGAGGTGGAAAAATCTCAGGGTGTCCACACAGCAGTTCCAGCACCAGCAGCAACACTTTAGGCCTTGTCCCCTGCCTGACCAAACCCCAAATTTAAAGGATTAAATCACTTCTTAGATCCACAGCTGCCAATTCAGGGCCATAGTCCGATCATTAACATGGTGAAACAGGCTGGGAGATGAAGGAGACACGGAGTGTGGGGTTGGTGTAGGCACAGACAAATTACATTTCCATCTGGAGCTGGTTGTGGCCTCATTCTGCTGCTATTCCAAGCCTGGGGTTTGCTGTGATCCTGGTCCACAGCTGTGTCTGATGCTCTCAGGAATCACTGCAGCACAGTGGCTCTGCAGCTTTACTTCTGAGGGGGGAATTTTACTCCTGTGCCTTCATTTCTCTCCCTAATAGAGATGTGCTCCCACCTTACCTAGTCTGGATAGCTCTTTGCAGCAGCACATTGTAATTTTTACAAGAAACTTACCTTTGGACTTCTCTAATGATAAAGTAAAACCTCTCTCGAGTCTCATTCCCCCAACTTTCAGAGCTGGAAACTCACACAAGCTTATGTTGAAAAGGAATTGATTATTCAAAGCTCTTGTGCTTCATAATCTCCTTAAAACATGTAGATTGACTGTCTCATCAGGAAAGCTCTATATTTTACTTTGCTATATGCCCATTGGGTTGAGTGCTTAAGGCCAGGAGACCTCTGGCTAGTTCCTCACAGGCTGTGTGCCCCTCCAATTACAGGTTATTAATTTGCCTTGCATTCCAGAGACAGTTCCACATGAGTGAAAAGGAATTCTGTACTGCAGAGTTCTTCATTACCTACTCTGTCTGTACTAAAAAATAAGAATAATACTGATTTTTTTTTCCTCTCTCTCTCTCTCTTTTTTTTTTCCCCTTCCCTCTGGTCTGTGGAAGATGTTTTACAGTTTTAATGCAGCTGTTTTAAGTGTGGCTGTTCCTGTTCAAGGGCAGCTGATGTACTTTGTAATGCCACCGAGCAGCCAACAAGCTCTGTTCCCCCATTGTGTTGAAGTGATAGGTATGTTTGCTAATCAAGAGGAGAGCAGAGCTTGCTGTCTGACTTGTTTATGTTTTATTTCTCACCATCAAGCTTTAGAGGGAGGCACAGAAAATATGTAAGCATCTATATTATTCACTGATGTCTATGTGTACCTGGGTGTCGCTGATGTCTTGCAGTCACTCCTGGCTGAAGGGAGAGAGGTGTCAGGTGTCCCCAGCATCCCTCAGGACACCCCAAACCTGGCATGCCATTAGATAAACTCTTAATTAATTGTCTCTGCACCTCAGGTATTTTCCCCCTCGTGTGATTGCTGCAGTTTTGTTCCAAAATAGTGACCACAGTGGAGGATTTTGATCATTAGGGCTCCCAGAAGTCCTGTGGGAAGTGCTCAGACCCAGGAGATGCCCCAGGTTCCCATCACAATTGCTTTTTAATTTCCTCACAGGCTGCAGTGTTTCTCCTTCCCATGTGAAGGATGGCAACGATCTGGAAGTGGGGAATCTCCCAGGATCTGCTGGAAGCTCAAAAGCACAGGATATCCATTTTTCTGTGCCATTCCTGGGCCTTCCAGCCCCAGCCCTGATCCCCTGTTCATCTGACAGGGATGTCAACTCTGGCAGAATCCTACTGCAGTTTTACTCATGCATTTGTAGGTTTTATTCCAATTCCTTGCAAAACTGTTTTGAGCATTCTGAAATTAGAAAATAAAATCATGTCACTTGGCATCTCTGTAAATCCATGTCAATGATTCCAGTAGGAATTGTCATAACAGACATGAAGAAAGTTTAGTGCTGCAGCCAGAAATTCCACTGGTCTTTGTATGGAATGCATTTTTGGGAAAGAGAAGGTGGGTTTGTTTGTTTTTTCTTTATTCCTTCTAGGATGTGTTTGGTTTGTATTAATTCTTGTAAGCTGGAGGTTGGGGAGAGAACTGCTGTGGAAAGAGCACTGAAATTCTCCTGTTCTCCCTCCCATGCCTGCCTGCAGCTCAGGTCTTGGATAGGGAAGCAGCATCCATCTGATAAAATTCCTTCCTGCTGCTGCGCTATTGGTACAGTTAATTTTATGAACCCATTTTTAACAGAATACCCAGTTTTGCATTGTCATTTTGCTCTTTGTCAAGTGTGTGGGTTTATTCCATTCCTATTTTTTTTTCTCCTTTCAGCAGATGGAGAGTATTACTCTCTTTAAGTTGTTTTTTCATAATGTGAAGTGGATATCCTCAATTAATACACTAATCTGTTTCCTAATTAATTCCCTGCGGTTTTCCTCTCTTTTTGCTGGTACATTGAACCCTGAGTGCCGTTCTGTAAACTCAGTAATTTGATTATTTAAAGGAGAAGCCATGAATTTCATGATAGAAGTGCAACATTAAATTCCAGGAGCAAATGGATTCTATTATTGCAGTTTAAAACCTGCTTGTTCCAGGAGTAGCACTGTGCACTGCTAATAATTCACTCTGCTAAAAACCCAGGCAGATTGCTGTCAGCTTGTCCTGAAGAGAAGTGCAGTGCTAGAAATCTGACACATACACTCTCCTACAAGCACTTGTTGTTGTATTTTTGTATGCAGATGTGATGGCAGGGTGAGCATCAAAACATCAACCTGCCATGAAGGGGATTTATGTAGCAATTTCTCTCTTGTTTTCAGCAGAGGCACCGGTATCAGGCAGATAAAGGGAAGGGGCTCTCCTTGCTGCTTGGGAATTGGTTTGGCTGCTGCTTTTGGAAGCAGCTCCAGGTGATTTTGCTGTCCTTTCTTTGGGGTTATTCGACACTGAGCCTGAGACATGACAGCAGTCACTGTCAAAAGTCACAGGAAAATCTATAGTCACTCTGGTTGAACTTAATAATTTAATTCTGAACACACCCTCTTCTCCCAAAAAAGAAAAAAAAGAAACCCAAAGTTTACGTGTCTTAATTGAAGTATTTTACTTTATAAAGGCTCTAGTGAAAATATGCAGGATATTTCCTTACCACTGTGTCCCATTAAATAGAATTTTGAAAGCTCCACAGTAGCTGTAATCCCAGTCAGTATCTTGCTGAGGTTCTCTCTTGCCCTAAAGAAAAATTAGAACAGAGGAAAAAGAGCCTTTAGTTCTAAAATTAGGGGCTCATCAATGCAGTAGTTAAGGTTGTTGAAATTAATTTTGAAAATGATTTTCAGTTATAAAATCCTCAAGCCTTTGGGTAAATTGGAGCAATAGCACACATAGGCTGTAGTGGCAGAACCATTATCACCTGCTGAGTTCAATCCAGAATGCTCAGAAATTCCTTTCCTGGCTTAGGATTTCTTTTCCACAACTCGAGTCATTGTTTTTGCATTTTGATAAGATTGTGTCACACACATTACTGTGACACCAGTCCAGCGTGGCTGAGAGGAAAAAGTACATTGCAAAATTATGTGGGCACCGGGTTTTACCAAATCCTTTGCTTTGGTCCTACATATCCTTGTGAGTTTGGGGGTTCCATGAGGGTAAATATGACAGAAGCCAACGATGCCAATCAGCCATAAATGGGAATAACTCTTTGGTTTGGTTCCAGAAGGACTTGTGAGCATCTCCCTTCACTGCAGACTCAGCACACAGAATAAATGTCACCTTTTTCCTCCTTTGCAGTGCCAGACAACCTTGTCCTGAAGCTGCTGACAGAACGCCTGAGCGCCCTGGACTGCCTGACCAATGGCTGGGTGCTCTCTGGCTTCCCCAGGGATGTCAAGCAGGGAAAGCAGCTGCAGAAAGCACAGATTAATCCCAACAGGTAAAGGAGAAATCCAGCCATCATGGTACTGTAGATATGAAAAATTTGTTTGTGGAAAGATACAGATTGTTATTGAGATCGTTTATGTCAAAATCATCTTTGTTTTTGCTTCCTTAGCAAGGAAAGGGGTCCTGCTCCTGGGGAGTAGGAAATAGAGCCCTGGCCTGACAAATGATCCAGATGGCCAAACTGTGGGAGAGAGAAGAGGTTTGTTGTTCTGGTTATTTGTTTGAGTTGCCTCTAAAGCCAAACCATAAGAAATGGATTAAAGTTTGGATTATATGAGAAGATGTATTTTATTTGCAGCAGGAGGGGGGATCTACATCTTCTTTCTTCAGCATTGACATAATACCACGGAAATATATTGGTATTGCAAGGAGCTCATTATGAGACTTTTGGGTTTTGTGAAATAATTAAAAACAACATGAGAATTACATTTTATTTGAGCTATAATGAATTGTTCAGAAATGTAATATGAGAGACATCAGCATCCAAAGAGTGCCAAGCAAATAAAATAGAGTTACTTTTCACAGCTGGTCCAAAGGTGGTGAGGATTTAAAGTGCTGGTGCACTCATCACAGCTGAGAGACTTTCCCATTCCTTTCCCAGGCCTTCCTGATTCTGACCATCCCACTGGCTGGCACAGTGACCATTCCAAAGGCAAACATTGGAAATTTGTGATCTTATTTGTGATAAGATGTTCTTATCTAAAAAGTCATGGTAGGAGAGGTGCATTACCCACATCAGTGTTTAATTTAGCAAAGTTATTCTTCCTGTGTGTCCTGTGTGATTGCCCTGGATTCCCTCCTGTTCAGGTATAGGAGAGGGATGGAAAAGGTTGAGTTGGAGAGAGAATAGAGGGGGGGTGCAGAAGGAGGGAGCAGCCAGTCATCCATCAAAGTTTGAAAAAGGAACTGTGTGAAAGCAGCAGTGACTTCATTAATCCAAAGTAAGACGATGTGCATCTTAAAGAGGAATCCATTGCACGAAAGAAAAATGGAGAAAGGACCTCAAAACTTGTGCTGGACTCAGTTAAAAATAATTTCCCACAGCTTATTCTTCTTGTGCATTTAGAAGGAAGGTGCTGAATCCCTGAACATGTCTGAGTCCCTGAGCTCTGTGTGAATACTCAAGAGTGCCCCACGTGCTCCTCCACAGGATGGAGACCTCATCAAGGCAGGAAGAGCAACTCATTATAGAACTGGATGTGTGGAAATTCAGCAGTGATCCATTTGCTCAGCCTCCCTTTGCTTTAAAGAGCTCTGCACGTTCACATCTGAGTTTAGAATTTGGTCCCTGTTTCATACAGGGGTTGAAGTGAGGGACAGAAAAGAGGCATCGTGCTCCCTGATTGATCTCAGAGCTGATATTTTCCATGGAGCTGAAGTGGAAGGGAGGTAAGGGAAAGAGGGTGATTATAAACAAAAGGACACATTGCAGCACAGGATAGCAGGGCAGTAATTCAGTTCCAGTTGTGATGCTAGTTATAAAACACTATCTGCAGAGGTGGTGTTTCTGACATCAGGAGAAAAACCTGATAGAATTATAGCCTTGAAATCAATCTGGGAATAGGATGCAGAAATCTATAAATCAGACACAGAACAATCTACAAAGTCTCATTTTTAGGAGGTCTCTGTTGATGAAATTAGATTAAAATAAATTTACATATATATCAAGTTTATTATTAAAATCTAGTCACATCAGTAAACAAAATTATTTGTGAAAGAGAATGTTACTCTGGTTTTTGAACTCAGAGTAGACCTCTTTGGCTGATCAGAACACAGAGTTATTGTCTGCTTGTCAAGTCACAAATCTATTCCTTAGAGCTAATAAATGGTTAGTGTTCAAATACTATGTTTTATCTGACTCCCACCTCATAAAGCTACCACACATAATACTAAATTATACAGCATTGAGCAGGATCAGTCTCCTGACTCCTCCATCTTATAGAAAGAAAAACAAACCTAGTAATTGATGGTAGAAAAGAAGGAAAATAAAGTTATTTGGAAACAAACAAAATGGGCTATAAAGTTTGTTAAAATGTAATAATAAAAAAAAAAACCCTCATACACCATCAGCTACCACATCCAAAGAACTGCTCTGGAACAAAAAGGAAAAGAATTCCATTTTCACTGAAAAAGTAGGGGGTTTCTTTAAATTAGAATTTGCAGAAGAGTGAGGGTTTGCTGGTGGACTGGCACAGGAAAATCTGCAATCCCTGCCTCCCAGAGAGGACTGAGCTGCTCTCTGTGTTCCCCCTGTGAAGCAGCTCCTGCCTAAGTGGACAGGATCCTGCTGGCCTTGAACTGGGGCAGCCTTTAGGGCAAAGAAGGAGCTGGATCTGTTAATGACCTCTCAGCTGGGGAGGGAAATATTCACCTTTTAGTGCCATCGACCACCTGAGTGGGAATCCACAGTCACAGGGTGGCTTCTGAAGCTCTGAGCCTCTGACAGAAAGGACTGACTTCAGTTCCTCACCCAAACCAATGTAAATGGGTATTTTAGCTTTTTTAATTGATGCTTAAGCAATAAAAAGCAATGTACAGTGTAGCCATGGGTGGTTGTACTGAAAACTCGATGTAATATCCACCAAAGTATTTTTTATCCTTTTTGCTCTCTGCCAAACTTAGAGTTAAAATAAGATTCAGCAGCAGCAGTGTCGTGTTGTGAATCTCTGGTTGTCACCTTCAGCTGGTTCCTGACCATTCCTCTGCTGGACCTATGCCAGCTTGAGGCAAGCAGAAATTTAAGGATTCCCTGAGCCAGAGGATCCTTTGGAAATCTTCTAATCACCCCTTTTCCTTGACTTTATAGTTTCTTTTTCAACACTGTACTTTGAGCCACCAAATCATGTGGAAAGGAGGAGTTTCACATTTCACTGGGTATCATATCAAAAGGCTTCATAATTTTTTCCAGGTTCATTTCTTCTCTTGAGAAACAGTTACAGACATTCCCTGGTCACATCTCCCAACACTCCTGATTTTCTAACCCCTTGTATTTGCCCTTCAGTCACCTCTTTCCCAGACAAAGAACCTTGATCTGTTTATCCTTTTTTTTTTTTCCCCTAGAAATCATTTCACTCTTTTGATCATCCTGTTCTTTCCCCTCACTGGGAATTCCAGCTTTTTTTTTAAACCTGAGGTGGGACACCCAGAACTGCATTTGAGGGCAGCGCTGTGTACTGGGGGTGGATATAATAAATATTTTTATTTTGATCTTAACTCCATCACTCATAATTGCTGATACTCTATCAGATGTTACTGGGATAAATTTTGGAAGAACATCTTCTGTGTGTAAACTCTGGTAACTAAACATTGTCTCTTTTGCTGAAAATGTACCAAAAATTTACAAAATGTCAAAAATCTCAGTCTGAGTGAGTTCAAACTCAGCAGAGAATCTAATGAGACCCTTTCTCAAGATTTCTGTGTTAATTTGGAGGCAGGTTTGTGCTGGAGCTCTCCTCAAGCCCTCCCAGCAGTGCCAAAGGCTCTGCTGCTGCCTGTCCTGGGATTGCCACTTCCCCTGCTCCATCATTTCCTTGGTTTTGTCCTTCTGCTCTGAATCCAGGGTCAGTTATTTTACTTTTCAGTGTTGATTAATTAGATTACAAATAATAAAAGTGAACAGGCAAAGCTGGGCAGGGGAGGGCTGAGCCAAAGGATTGACCTAACAATACATCCATAATATATTTCTAATACCCATTTTTCCAAAATTAAAGTTGTTTCTTTCCTAGCAGAGAAAATAAACAGCAACAGCTTCTCCAGTTCAAGCTTTCCAGCAGGGTTTTATTTGGTCTTCAAAATGATGTGGCTGTGTTCCCAATTATGTCATCT
Organism: Anthoscopus minutus; assembly: GCA_013399455.1. NCBI lineage: Eukaryota > Metazoa > Chordata > Aves > Passeriformes > Paridae > Anthoscopus > Anthoscopus minutus. The sequence goes on along the minus strand of VWYI01036201.1, from coordinate 33,843 downwards.
TTTTACATAATATATTTAAAGCTTCTTTTTCACCACACTTCTGAGAACATATATTTAAACAGTTTGGGATAATGAAGTTCCTAATTGCTAAGGAATAACCTGTGAATATATTGAAAACAGAGAAATCAGAATGGAAAAAAAAAAAAAAGATTTTTTTCTTTTTAACTATTTGGTCTTTACGTGGGGCTTTCATATTTCTGCAGCTGATCCCAATGTGGATTAGGGATAATAAACAGCCTATTAATGGAGGCCTGAACTAGGAAATGGAGTTTGAATCAGCAGCAAAATTCAATGGCTGGTGAAGGTTAATAACTCCATTACTATCAGCTCTATTTTTGAGCCGTTTGAAGAGCTGGGTGTTAGCCTTATCTTACTCCTCATTAATTGAGCTAATAGAACCCCAGTGACCCCACCATGCTGCCATTATCTGGGAGTTTACCAGACATGGACTGGAATACTTATCACTGAATATGTATTCCTCAGATTCATTTTTATATCAGAAATATTTTTGTTAAAGATTGGCTGCCTTCAGGTTCCTTTTTGCCTTTTTATTTCTTTGCTGCCTTTTGTAACATCTTCTTATTTGGAAGTTACATGTAAATGACTTAATTAAATCCCTATCAAGGAACAAGCTAAATCCCAAAATAGTTGCACCAAGGAAATGTGATCGGGATTGAATTATTCTGACGTGGAGAAATCTTACAGAGCATTTTAAAAACTTTGACCTAATTTAAATGATGGATATGGAGTATTTATAAGAGAGGTGGTTTTAGTTAATGGCATACAAAAATCTGATGAGTAGCAAAGAAGAAATGTTATATCTTATTTTCTCCTCATTTTCAGGCAAAAAAACCCAAACAAAACAGAAAAATGATGTGGTAATCAAGGGACTAAATCAGTATAATAAAATTTGCCTGCACCAGAGAGACAGAGAAACTGTAGGAAAAGTCCAAGTGAACTATGTAGGATTTGGATTCATTTGTAAAGCAGTAAAAATAATAGGCAGCACAATTCTCTATTTCAATCATTCTCATTTTTTTCTCAGCTCACTCTTCCAGCCATTCTGTGGCTGCTGCTTTAGTAACTCTTGTCTTCACTATAACACTAATTAGGTTTGGGTTTATTTTCCCTTTGCATTTCAGTGCTCCCATCTCAGCTGGGATCCTCCTCCTCCATCACCAAATCAAACAGGCAGTGGGGGCTGGAGGATCTTGCAGATCTGTGCTGTGGGGATGGAACAGAACCTTGTGTGTTTTGGGTGAGGAATCCTGATCTGTGTTCCCCTGCAGACACTGCCCCTCTCTCTCCCTGTGCTGGCTGTGCTGAGGGACCACAGCAGCCTGGCCACGGGGAAAATTCACAGCTTCTGTTGCCCAACCAAAATCCCAGTGTTTACTGGGCAAAATTAGCAAATCTTCCTCTCACCTGAGACTGGTCTGCTCCACTCAGTGAGTGGGATCAGTTCAATCCAGTTTCTACTCCTGCAGCCTTTTCCAAGCTGCAGGACTAACTCAGTGATTGTCTCATCTCTTGATGCAGGTGTTTGCACACTTACCCTGCTTGCTGACAAGATTTTAATTTAGTTATTTACTTTTGTTTCCTGATCTGCCTCCAGTGCAAGAGGCACCACTGGCTGTGGAATAATGAGCAAAATATATCTGGGAATCTCCCATTCCCTCTGGCAGGAGGGCTCTGTTCAGCACTCCCACACTGGGCAAAAACTCATCCTCGTTCTTCTGTCCACACAAACCCAATGGAAGCAGCTCCTTGTTCAGATTTCTGAGGTTTAGCCATTGGTGGGGAATCCTTATTCTCCATTCTCCTCCTCAGACTGTGCTCTCTCTTCCCTCCTAATGCTACTCTGAATAGAAGCTCTTGCTCTTAAATAATCCAATAGATAGAAAATTGGATGATTACAATAAAAAGATTATGTCACTTCAGCTGCACATTCTGCTTGACCTATATTGGTCCCATAAGAGCCTTTCTCTCCTGGGGAGAAGCATTAATATGCATCTTGAGCCAGCAATAAATAACAAAACATCAAATGCAGTTTTAAAACCTTTCTGTGGGCTTTCTGTAAGATGCTGCATTTGCTGTCATGAGCTGATTCTGCTCCAACAAGAATAGGAGGTATATTTGGCTTCAGTTGTGGGAGGCAGGGATTATTTTTAGAAGTTACCTCATCTCATACAAGCTCCTTTTGATGGCTGGAGTTTGTGTGGTGAAATCCTGGATACAGCAATTAAGGAGTGCTCTGATCTCAGCAAGCTTCCAAAGTTTCTAGGAAGAGAAAGAAGAAAAGCTTCTACTTCTAAGTCAGTGTTTTTATTTTATTGTTGTTTTAAAGGACCCAACACCACATGCACAACCCTTTCATTCCTTTCACTGCTGAAAGGAGGGAGGTTTTCCTGCAGTAACTATCTCTCACAAATGAGGGAACATTAGGAAACCTGACTATTTTCTATCCTGGTTGCCCTTACGTTGGAACTGTTTCTCTTGGAAGTTGCCACCAACATCAATGCTGCCTTTCTGAACTCAGCACCAAACTGGAGAGGGAAAATTCTGTAAAAGCAGCAGAGTCTGGGCTGATTTTGATGTCTTTGGCACTGGTAGCAAATTTTAGGCAAGACAAAGCAAGCCAGTCATGTCTCATTCCAATGACAGCTTTGTGATACCAATCTCTACAAATCAGCAAAGGTTGGTCAGGACATTCACCTGCTGACTATTTCCTCATGGTCTAAAGCAGTAATTTTTGAAATTCCACCTTAATTAACTCAGTAGTTAACACACAAATAAAAACCATATACATGCAAGGGTGATTTTGTAGCATTTTTGTAATGAAGATACTGGGTTTTGAGATCTTCCCAGAACCAGAAAAACTTTTAAAAATTATTATTATTATTGAATTTTAAAATGAATGAGGGAAGAAAACTTTAAATGTAAAGATATGGCAGCATAATTTAATTTAATTAACAAAGGCATTTGCTTTGCATTGGTAAGAGGACATGTGTAGATAAAACTGAGAAGGGTTTTGCAGGTGTGAAAACTGTAAATAAAGACATTTAATGTCTGAGGAAGCACGAGGGGAAAGGAGGGCTGGCCTCCAGCATCTCCCCTTGTGTCAGTATCCTGATTACTTCAGTAGTGTGGTAGCTGAATTTGGCTGAGTGTTCTTCTGAATAAATGCAGTAAGGCCACCCTTACATCTTGTACAGGTTAAAACTGAGTTTATGAACTCCACAATCCCTGGAATTCAGAATTTCTGAGGTAAAGACGTGGCCAGGATTGTGCCAGCTGTGCTCTAATTTTGTGATCTCGTTGGATCTGGGACTAATCCCAGAGTAAGGATTTACTCAGAGCTCGTGTGGCAAAATTGGCCCATGCAGAAAACCCTCAGCAGAACTGGAATTGTGCTGCTTTTGCTTGGATTCTCCAGGCTGAAGATCTGGGAAGACAAGTGCATCAGTCTTTAGTAAATATAATACAGTTTTGGTGATTAAAACTGACAAGTAATATTGCATATTGAATGGAGACTGGTTTGTCATTACCACAAGGATTAAAAAGTGTAATCTTCATTGAAACATCACTGCTGTTTGCCTTGGAACAAGATATTTGCTCAGAATTTTCTAGTGAGTAAATTTAGTAAGTGCAGGGCAATTTAAGAGAGAGGAACTGAATCCTGCCATAGCTTATTCTGCAGGAAAGATGTGGGAATGATCTCTGATGTCTGACAGATGCACCGGATCCAATTCTATGGGCTTGGATCACCTGCAGCCACATAAATTTATTAATCACTATCATTTAAATTGGCCTCCTTTGACTCAGGTGTAAGAGGTGACCCAGGGCTTTTATACTTTGCAAGGATCATATTTTCTGTCCCTAAATCCATTATGTTTGCGAAATTCCATATTACAGAATGCTGTCCTTTGAAATACATTTCATGAAAGATTTTTATCTATTCCACAGAGGCTTTTAAACATTACCCTTGCCTAACAGGTTCTGTATCTCTCAGCTCAGTAGGGCACTGCCATGCTTTGATAAAAACAATTCTTAAAAAAATTGTGGTCTATCATTCTTTTGACATGAATGCTGATTGATATCCCAATGATATTCACAGAGTGAACAATCCTGTTCTGTTGAGAGCCTGACCAAAGGTCAAGGTACAGTAGGTTAAAAGAGTAATGGTTTCATTTAACCTTCTAGTAAAAGCTGCTGCTTCTCTGGACATAATTTCAGCTGACTTTCAGGACAAGTCTATAGAAAAGGTTCCTCCTCACATACTTGCAGTGAAATCAAAGGATTCATATTGGCCATGAATGTGCCCCAAAGTTAAACAGATACCAAATAAAGAGATAATGTGTTTTCTCAAATCCTTGAGTCCTGTGCACTCTTCAGTTTGACTTATTTTTTTTAAACACTTTGCAGCAAGACACTGAACTGTCAAAGCTGAGTGGTGGTGGGCATGGAGAACTTGCAATATTCTTGTAAAGTTTTCTTTCTTCTTTTAAAAGTTCAGTTTTCTCACAGAACTCTGTCTCCTGTTGAACATTTCTAACCCCCATGGATGCACAGGTTTAACTGGCACAGGAACAAATCCTTAGCTTTCATTCCACCAGCCAAAATATAATTTAAACTTGGAAACTTGCTGCCATTTTGTTGTTGTTGTTATTAGAAATATTATTGCCAGTCCATTACACTGAATCCAGGTTTTTACCAACCTTCTGTGAATGAATTACTGACATGCATTTTGCTTTGTGATTATTGAAGATTTTCAATGTACTCCAGTTTTGTAATTGGAATCACAGAATCCTGAAGGTTGGAAAAGATCTTTAAAATCATCAAATCCACTCTTCCACCCAGCACCACTGTGGTGTTCACCACTGAACCAATCCTCAAGTGCCACACCCACACATTTTTGAGCACATCCAGGGATGGGGACTCCACCACTTCCCTGGGCAGCCTGTTCCAATGCCTGACCACCTTTTCCATTAAGAATTTTTTTTCCTACTATCTAAACTTCCTTTGATTCAACTTGAGAACATTTCCTCTGGTTCTTAGGACAAGTAGGTGTTGCTCAGAAAAATCTTGTGATCAAACACAGCCAACCCAGTGGTGGCAGGAGAAATGGTTGGACCTGGGAAATGGAGGAATGAATTCAGTTCTTGAGGTCTTCTCAGTGCCTGCGCATTTGCATCTCAAACCTGGAAATTTTGATCAGCACAGCTTCCCAACTGCCCTGTCTGCAAAAGCTTGAGAGGAGCTTGCTTGGATTTGTTAAGCTTCATGTTGTTTCACTGCTAAGGGCAGGAGAGCTCCAGCATCAGGCTGGATATTTGGGTTTAGCTCTTGTAGAGAATTTCCCCTGTGGTTCCTAAGTTTCTCCTGGTGGTGTCTTCCTTCACCCCACCCCTACCTGACCCTGCTCTGGGTCTCAACTGTTGTTTTACCTTGTTGATGTTTTGTCTATATTTGCTTTAACCAGATGCCCCTCTTTGCATGCAGCACTGGGACTCATCCCCTCTCTCCTATCAACAATAATTAGCCTTGTAAGACTAATGGAAGAAATCGTGTCTAATTACCCTGTTGAAGGCCCAATTATGTTATTAACATTTGTGGGCTATAAGCTAATGATGAGGAGAGCCTCTCATTTGCATAGCATTAAGTTAATTGAGCTGGAAGCTATGGGGTGGATAGCAGTGATGAGAGCAGGATTCTGTTACAGAATGGATAATGATGACCAGAGCAGGACGATTCACCTGACAGGTTTATTAATTAACAGCTATCTGATTACCTCAAAGAAATGGCAAGTGGCAGTGCTTCTGAAGGAAGCTGCAGTATTTTTTTTAATGAAAGGTTCTCTATGAGTGTGGATGTTCTGGGGTGATTTATGGTAATGGCAGTGTAAGCTCTTTCCTGGAAGCCAACACAAAAACCTGTTCTGGTTTCCTCCCTGCCCTTAAAAAACATCCTGCAAAGGGCTGATATCTGTGAATATTCCTCATTCTTACAAGGTGCACAAAGTCTGTGCTGCTGAGTTTGTGTGGTTGTCTGAAGTGTGCATTTGGAAAATTCTTAATTGTTGGGTAGCCTGGAAGCTCTGCCCTCAGAAGAACCAGAGGATTTGATTTTGTGAAACGTGGTTTTCATTATGGTGTTAGACAGGATTCTGTGTTATATTAGTGGGGAAATAAAATAAGGATTCAGCTTTTCATATTTTCCAGGTATGTGCAAGCTGCAAGTGGAGGTGAGTGCCCTTTCCTTCAGTTTATTTCTGGGTACAAACAGTTATGCATAGTGGTTCGAGCTTTTAAGGAACAGGAGACTTCATTTGAAACAGTTCTAAGAAGAAAAATCCATCTTTTTCTTTTTTGTTAAACATCAGATTCTGTCTGATTAATTCCAAACACATTGTAATTCACAACAGATTCAGACAGAGTCTTGTTTGAACTAGAGTATCTTTTGGAGGAAAAATCACTCTGTTTAAAAGTTGCCTGTGCAATCAATCCAAGAGTGAATAACTTCCAGTGCAGTTACTCATCATTAGAATCCCACACCTCAGTCGTGAATGTATCTGAATGTCAAATATAATTTCCAGTCAGCGGATCTTTTATATTTTCTTCATCTGCTCTGAAGAGCTCATTATTAAATCCCGTGAGCTCCAGACCTTACCTAGTGACTGAAATCCTCAGTTCATCCTCAAAATACCTTTGACCAGACATGTCTCAGGAAAAAAGGGAGCACTACAGATTCTAACCTTCCAGATAAAGACTTTTTATCCATTTAAGTGGCCTGATGATTAGTGTGTCAATAGTAATAGACTTGTGAAGAGCAGAGACTTACAGATAAAATGTATTCAGTTTTTTTCATAGAATCATAAAATATCCTGAGCTGGAAAGGACCCATAAGGAGTCCAGCTCCTGACCCTGCACAGGCATCCCAACATGTCCCTTGTTGTCCAACTGCTCCTGGAGCTCTGGGGCCATGCTCAGTGCCCCACCACCCTCTGAGGACAGAAACTTTTCCTAATTCCCATCTAAACCTCCCCTGGCACAGCTCCAGCCATTCCCAAGAATTTATATGCAAAAGTTTCCCTGTATTCTGCATCTGGCATTTGTTGGACATCAAGGAGCTGAGAACATTGATCTGATGTTGGTAGAGACCCCAGAATTTTAATTTAGTTGCTCCATAGGGACATTGACAAATCACCACAGGCACTTCTGGTCAGTGGGAGAAGAGAAATGAAAACTCAGAGATGAAGGAAGCAATGTGGGGGAGCAGCTCCTGATCTGAGCTGTGCATTGGTCCTGGCTCAGAGCTGCCAGGAGGAGCAGATTCCAGGGGATTGAGGGTCCATTATTCCATGTAGCTGAGCCATTGTGGTCACCTGTGTGATGTGGAGCAAGTCAGAAGCATTTGTGTTGCATTTCCTCCATCTCCTTCCAGCCTGTGATGGTTCAGAGCCTGGAACAGGTTGTTCAGGACAAGCAGCACAATGAATAAAAGCCTTTAATGGAATTTAAACCCTCCATTCTCCTCGTCCTCATTAGCTTCCTGTAATCACCAGCCCACACAGTCAGTGTGGATAGCAATATCTTTACCATATAAATTAGATTTTCTCTAAGGTGTTCTGTGGTTCACCACAGTGCCTGGCTGTGTAAAATAGACAAACACAGATCCAATGGAGCAGGAATTATGTATTTAATTCAGAGTTCTGTATAGAGTGCTCGTAAAAGCTCGATCATGATAGAGGGGCCAATAAACATTTGGGGACATAAATATTTCTGTAGGAAATGGCTTTGTGAAGCATTTAGTTGTTGAGTAATAAGAACAACAGAGAAAATCAGAATAACAGAAACCTCTAGGTACTGATCTGATGGGTTATATATGTTGCAATGATAATAACATTGAGGGAGAATTTTTATGGAACCAGTAGCAACAAATACATCGAGTCCTGCCAATTTACTAATGAATTCATTTTTCTTGTGCTTGCCCCATTTGCTATCCCTGCTGTTCAAAATTCAGCTTTAAACCTGAGAAGCAGTGGATGGCACCTTGGGGTGCTGAGCTGCTCCTCTGAGTTTGTGTGAGCTGAGAGTTTTGGGTCTTGGGCCATTTCTGGATCATCCATTACTTGTGTATTTAGGCAGCAGTCCAGCCAGACAACACAGGGACATATATTTTAGGAAGGCACACATCAAAAAGTGTTTTAAATGGCCAAATTGTACAAAATATTCTGGCAACACAGCTGGTGCTCTGTCAGTCTGTGGGCTAGAAAATAAGAGGAGAACCTGTAAGAAAAATAAAAGCAACCTAGGAATAGCTAATCAGATTCGAAAAGATGGTTTGGCTGCAAGGATTTTAGGGCTGGAGATAAAAATTGAATAAGATTAAAAAATGTTTGTCCATCCTGTCTGACAGACGTGGGAGAAGATGGAATCGTTTGTTACTTCTCTGCTTTTCCTCTGAAAGCAGCAGCAGCAATGAGCTGGCAGGGACAGTGAAATGCAGTTAGCAAAAGTAATGGGAGTTGAAAGTTTGACCTTTTGTGATGGAAATTTGATATGAAAAAAGGATCTTTTGATAATTTCTCTATCCAATCAGATATGGGAGATGTCTTGATCCTGTTTCCTTATTTGCATGCTGACTGATCTCATTTGAAAACCCAATCATTCAGAAATATTGGGACATCAACAGAAATGTTACAAACAAGAAGTTGTTTTATCTGAAAGGTCTGCAGGATGTCATCTCTTGTTTTTCACTCCAGTGGCCTGATCTCTTCTTCATGATTCCATGTTTTTATTGGCAGGATAAGTTGAACATATTGAAATGCAAATAGCCCTCTCCACATTGAACTGAAATATAGGAGGTTTTTTCTGTATGATTGATTGTATCCAGGGCACTTCAAAAGACACAAATACTTTCTGCAGTGCCTCTGATTCCTTGACATTGCCAAGTTCTGACGTTTCCTGTGAGCAATCACTGGCACAGAGTGATTCCTGAGCCTGCTCTCACCTCTGCTTTTCTCCCATGTAATGCCCACAGTGCTGCTCACTGTTTCTGGGACAGAGTCTGAGCTGACTTTGTCTGCACAAACAATTTTTTTTTTGTTATTAACCCGCACTCTTCACTGCTGTCCCAGGTGCTGAATGTCAGAAATGTAGATTAATGCATTTTACCAAATTGCAGGTGGATTTGATCCTGCAATGGGTAGTTGAAAGTTCCCCAAGATCACAAGTAGTGTGCAGAACTGTCCCCATGATTATCTGGAAAGTCAGATTTCACAGCCAAGGCACTGCCCACTTGGGTGAGTTTAGGATCAACTTTGTCTCCCAGTCAATTTAACCTTTCTGTTTTCTAGAGCAGGAAATCCAATTTCCACTTTACTCAGCCTCCCAGTGGTTGATGACAAGTTTTTCCTGCTGTGTGAGTGGTGTCATTATCCCTTATTTCAGAGCCTACCTGTTAAACTAAGCCAAAGTTTTGCATCACTTAACCCAGAAACTGGAGACAAACTATCAATATATGGTAGTTCTGAATAAAGGAAATTATTTTAATTTTTTTTTAAATTTGCATGCTTTTTAGCATCCGTTTCAAGCTATATGAAAAATCTTTCTTTAGTACCCCTAGTTTTTTTTTTCACCCAGACTGCCCTGAACCTGCTAACTCTGAGTGCTGCCCTTGGGAATGGAATGTGCAGCTCTTTCTTTCTGGGGCCACTTAGGTTTGCTCTGCCTTTTAGAAAAAAGTAACTATTCACTGAATATAGGTCTCTTGCCTCCCTGCTGAACACCTGCGTGGTCTTGCAAAAACATCCTGATTTCTGGTGGAGGGCTTTCCATAGGAATTGCTTTCCAAACCCTAATCCTGGAGGGAACAGGTGCAAGGAAAGGGATGAACCAGATTATAAACTTTACATAATAACTTATCTGGGAAGTTGTTGAGCTGGTGTTTGTACACCACTTTGGAATGGAAAGCTCCAAATTAGACAGGTCAGGATTTACCACGGAGTCCCTCAGGTGGATGACAAAACACCTTGCCAGGTGTGGAGGTGTGCAGTCTTCACCACTGAGCTAAAGAAATCCAGAAATCACCCAGCTTGTTGTTTACTCAATAGATTCCAGGGTCTAACCACAAAATAGAGCCTGTGTGAGATGTTTATCTGGTGGTACCTAATTCCTTCAGCAGTCCCTCTGGATATGGGCTGGGAATTTCACTGCTGGAAGAATGAGCCTGTTGTAACTGAGGAGTAACTTGACTGATAGGCCCCTTCAAATCCAGAGAATCTGTTTCATCAAAGCCTGTGGCCTGTCAGCTGTGGGGGAGTGCTTTGTGAAGCAGCAGGGATGGCAAATCCCCCCATTCCTTGTGCAACAAACTGGAGTTGCTGGGATGAGCAGCTCGCAGGACCCAGCAGCTCTCTGAATTAGACACCGAGTGTTCTCCCCGATGGGAAATCAGCCTCCATCTCTTGTGTGTTTTAGAATATCAAACCGCCTAAGCTTAAATGTGATGTGTTATTCTTGATAACCACAGCCATTTAGGTTTTCCTTGCTGTATTTTTTTACTACACTTCCCTCTCTACCTTCCTCGTTGGCTCCTCAGTATTAGAAAAAACAAAAAAGCAGCTCAGCACACCAATATTTTCTCCACAGTGAAGTCAGCATAGAATATTAGTGTCCAGAAAGTTGTAAAACAAAAGACTATCATATGTTGCACCTTTTAATCATGTAATTGCTGAGTGACATTTAACTCTGAGGCTTTAAGTTACTCCTTTTCAGCCAGCCTTCTCCCCGTGCCCCTCTCATCCCTCCCTCCTCCCAGAGCAACCTGCTTTTTGCAGAGTAGTGCTTTAACTACACTGAAGTTTGGCTGGGCTTCTACATATTACAGCAGCAACACGAAAGCAAACAATTGAAGTATTTGAGAACAATGAAATATGTATGGCTATCTGTGACAGCCCTATAAAGCAGAGCAATTAGCCACGTAATCCGAGAAAGCCAAAGCGCCCGGCAGCCCACGGTTCCCTATTAGTTAAATGCTTTTTGTACGTCCTCATCCCATCAAATCAACTAACACTTCCTTTAATTGGTTCATGAATTATACAGCTCGGCTGCATTATAATTTAATCACCAGTAAACATTCCTGGGGCCTGCTGTAAAGTGTATAGCGCTCATTAATTCCTTAATTTCAGCAGATGGAAGGGGAGATCGGATGAACGGTGGCAGTACAGAGCGCCTTGGGCAATGGAAGAAGGGAAAAAAAAGGTGGGGGGCCGTTTAGATTTTTTTAAGGGCTGTCAGAAACTCAATCTGTGAGCTGTCAGCAGCCTGGACCCGCTCCCCCCGCTGCCTCCCTCTGCCTTCACCCCACCTACCGCTGCAAGTGACTGACGGATTCATATGGAGCCTTGTCAAGCCGTCTTTAAACATCAAGCCAGCGGGTAAACCAAGCCCACTGTAAATTAATTCTTGTCTTACGGGCCCCCCTTTCTCTGTCCCCATGAATATTTCATGGCGGGCAGCATAAATATTAATTCTAATAGCTCTGCACAGTGGTTATTATTTCTGTTTTATGACAAATATTCATAAAATATTCAGGACCCTTTTTTAGAACATTTACACACTTGATTGTGAAATTTTCCAGCTTCCTGGGGACACAGTAAACATATTGGGGTTCTCTTGATGGACTTTTTTCTCTCTTAATTAATACTACGCTACATTAATATTTAATCAGATTTAGTTTTTCTTTTCCCCAGAAGTGAACCCTATTGCATTTGAGGATTTATTTGACAGTATTTAAACAGGGAATTTTTATTCCCTATTATGAAATTGGTTTTCTTTGACACATATAGAAAACGACACATTATAATCCATTCTTTTATTCCCTCCCTTTGCCCCCAAATCACACACTTTTTCAGTGTCAGTTCTTTTATTTATTTTTACATACCAAATATCTTACTAACAACAAAAGTTAGTGTTTAAATGTTGGGGGTGGGGGTTAAACATCATTTACTCTAAATTTGATTCAGTTTATTTAATAAGGAAGAAAAGTATAGGTTTCCTTGTTAGGAGCAGGAGATGCTGGTGCCAAGCTGCAGACAGGTAGCAAAGGCACCAGTCCTGAGATGAGTTTGCTGGTGCTTAACCCTGGAGTTGTTGCTCCTCTCCAGATTTGCTTTGCAGAATCTAATTATTGCAGGGCAGGGTTGCAGGGATCTGAGAAAACACGCTTGCATTTGGGGGAGAGGGTTCAGGTTCCTGACCTCGGGCCTCTGGGGCTGCAGAGGCTGTGGATTATCTGAGAAGGGGTTTGATTAATCTTGTGCAGGGCAGAAATCGTGCCAGGCACACTTCTCTAAAGCACTGCTGGCTGCCATCTTATTCTGTGATTCATAAAGCACCGCTGGAATGAACTCCAGGGGGAATGCGAAGATGCTGGAATAACAACTGAGAGTAAGGAGGAGGCAAAGAATAGAAATGAGGGGAGAAATGTAAAGCAGTTTTGAATGCAGGTATTAATGCATCCAAGCCACACACAGGAAGAGTTAATGTTGCCACCTCAAAAGAAGCTTTAAAAATGCATCGAAGCCACTCCTACGAGCACATTTGCTGTCTCTGTGTGCTTTTCACTGTGCTCTGCAATGTTTGCACAGCCCCAAGTCCTGCAGACCATGGAAGGGTTCTGGCTGCCCAAAGGCCTGGGGTTCCTTGCTGCTGTGAATCCATGGAGCTGCTTTGCTTTATCCCAGCTCCAGACTCAGTCCATTGTTGTGTCAGACAGGCACCAGTGCCTGTTCCCCCTGTGTGAGCTGCTGGGGTGGGACACAGGAGGGACCTTGTCACCTCAGCTGTCTGGGCTGCTGGAGCCCAGCTCATCCAGCTGGGGGGTGGAAAAGATCTAAGAGAGTCATAACTCTGCAGTGCTGGTGAGGGGAAGGAACATCTGCAGCCACCAAGGATGTTGTTCACCTCACTCCCCTGGCCAGTAGCCATGTCCAGGGAATAGTGCCTCACTTAGCTGCCTTTTGTAGTTATTCAGGAGAAATGCATCCATTTGAAAAGATTCAGTGTCTGGAAATAGCTTGTCATGCCATGAATCATTGTAAGAGCTCAATGAGCAAAACACTTGTGCTGATTAACCTGTGTTTTAGTGCTTATGCAGTCTATTTTCCCTTATGGTTGAAACCTAGAGGGTGAAATTACTTCCAAAAATAGAATCAAGCATCTTTCATCAGAAGATATCCCAGAGTTTGAAAGAAATCAGTGAATAAAACCTCCCAACATAAATAAGAGATAAGGATCATTTTATCCATTGCAGAAACATGCAGGAGGAGTATTTAGGGTAGGGAATAAACTGTGATTTCATGTCGAGTCAGGGGTGCAGCCTCAGCAGAGCCTTTGTAGTCTGCTTACCCATAGGCAAAACACCTGGTGAGAGCTGCCCTGAAACCTGAACAAACCTTGGGAGAAGGTAGATGGGATCTGTGTAACCAGTTTTAATTTTTAAGAGGGGGATTGGGGATGCAGAATGTAATTATGGAAATACAACATGCTTGGCATCCTGTGTGTGGGCCATGGTGCTTGAGAAGAGCCAAGGTTTCAGGTTCAAGGTGCCTTTATGCCATAGGGAAGGGGATGTTCTTCGGGGAGATTGATTGATGCAAGTCAGCATCTCTGGCTGGAAAGTCAACAAAGCTATAATGGTCAGGGTTTTATTTGGAATGAGGTACTTGGAGCCTGAACCTCCTCATACCTGTCAGGTTGGACCACTAAATTGATTTGCCATATTGTTGTGATCACTCAGTGGCTCTACCCAAGGAAAAGACCTTATTGCAACGCTGATAATTTTTGTACCCTGACCAAAGTTGCCATCCCGCTCCTTTCTGCTTGCAAAATCCAGAAGTTTGTGCAGTTTTGTGCATTTTTTGAAACATTTAAAAGCTAATAATATGGTCAGTTTTAACAATGAGAGGCTTAGAGTTTCCCCAAATTCAGGACAGGTTCTAGAGATGGTTTTGTCCCTGTGCCAGTTCAGTCCATGATGCCCCCAAGGCTTTTCCATGCATTTGTGAGAACTCTGGGATTTCCTTCCCCACCTGCTTTGGCTGCATTGTGAACCAAAGGGTGGAGCTTGTGTTTGTGCCAGGGATCACACAAGGATTGGACCTGTGGTGGCCTTTTAGGACCTTCTGCATCCTTCACTTCAACCTCAGCTCTTTCTCAGCTTTATATTTCAATTACAAAGCCTTTAACTGTTGTATTGCCAGAACAGAGTCCTCCAGGAGCGTTGTTTTCCATGGGGAATTGTGCCATAGCATCAGGAGCACTGTTGATATCTCCATATGGAGTAAGGTGTTCTGTGCATCATGAAAGGCACAATTATTTGTAGCCTTGAATTTGACAGTTTTCTATCTGTCTGCCTGGAAAAGGAGATAACTTTGTGTCTCTTCCTATCTCTTTCTTTCACTCCCTGCTTCCTGTTCTTTTTGTTCTGATTTAGCTGGGGGTCTGTCAAAGTTCTGCCAGCAAAGTTTGCTGTAACTTTGACATCACACAGGCATCTGATCTTCACATTTTTATTTTTTTTTTTAAGCAGACTGATGTGGTATGTTGTAAACTGCCAGGAGCACTTGCTAATTTAGTAGTTAATGACAGTCACAGAGAGTGTTTTTCTTGCCCCTGGAGAGGTTTTAGACACAGCTGGGGTAGATTTGCCACTATCAATTATGCACAATTTTAAACAAGAATTGGCCAGCAGGGGCCTCTTTTTTTTTTGCAGAGTGCAGAGCGTGAAGAATGGGAATATGGCAGCTGGTACCTGCCTGCAACAGGGAAGATATATAGGAGTCACAAAAATAAGGGAAAGATTAATAGCTTACTATTTTTAAAGTTGCAGTTTCAACTCAAAAGTTTAAAAGCTGCATTAAAAGCAGCCCAATATTGGCTGCTGGTGTATTTTTGTTTTAATTGAAATTTCCTAACTTTGCAAAGCTTGACCTGGTGCTGGTATAGCCACAAACAAGTCAGTGGTGTCTGTTTTTAAAAGCCAGGTAGGGATCAGGATCCTGTCTCAGATATCCTGTTGTGTTGTCTTTACATCTTTAAATGAAAACAAGGTATGGATTTGATTTCATGGTATAGTTTAATTGCACAGACAATAGTTCTTGGCTTTGGGCTCCACTCCACCAGTGTCAATCCAGAGCAACTCCAAGTAGTGGGAAGTGCCAAGGATGAGGATCTGACAAAGGTAAATAGCTCAGGTCTAGAACAGCCAACATCTGGGTCCATCTAGGTCAGCCTCATGAAGCTGCTCATATGACAGGACCTGGCTCACAGGCAGAGCTTCAGCTCTCTGGAGATGTGAAGGCAGCTGCCAGGGCAGTGGAGCCATCCTGGAAAGGGCCTTTCCTTAGCAGGAGCATTCCTTATTCCCTAGCACAGGATTCCAGGATTCAGGCTTCTCTTACAGCAACACTCAAATTTTTTGTCATTTACATATATTTTAAGTCAGGGTGGTTATATCCAGGAAACAGGAAAACCACCACCAAATAAATTCTTGTGAGGACAGCACTGAGCACTGCCAGTTGCTAATAACTTGGATTAAGTGGGTTGCTTGCCATCTGGAACAACTGCAGCCCAGGATTAATCGAATGCTGCTGTGTAGGTCACAAATCCTTCACTTGTGACGTGGTTGGGACACATTTTTCCAAAAATGCTGTCTCATAACCAGAGTGAAATAGCACCTCTGCCACCCCTGCTCTTCCCTGTCCTCCCTCCATTTGCCAGGGGAAGCATCAGGATGCCCTGGTGACCTCCAGGCTCTGAGATGGCACTGTCTGAATAGGCAGAAGCCAGAAGTGGCTGGAATACTCTTCTGGAATGCCAGATGGCTGCTAGGAAAACAGCATTATATTCCAGCTGTTAGGGCTGCAATGTATTTCATCACCATCCAAAGGCAGCAAGTTCTCATTTGACTGGGTACACAGTGAAGGTGTCATCATCATTATTAATTTGCTGGAATTTAATCTCTCTAATGTATCTGGAAGCTGCACCAGATTAGATAAGTGATGTCAAGTACAGTGAGGAAGAGGCAGGATTCTGACACACAGATTTTTTTGTGCCTTTTAACATTTGTGTTCACAGTTTTATTGCCTATAAAAGCTGACAGGACTGGACCTTTTCTCACATATCCCTCTCCTGGGAGATGGAACAAAGGAGAGAGGGCAGATCTGTGCTTAGGAATCCCTTGGTTTCCCTCACTGGGAGTCAGGGGAACGTTTGTCCTCAGAGACCTCAGAGTCTGCATCAACTTTTCCCCACAGTCTCCAGATGGATGCCAGAGATTTTTGGTTTCCCATAGGTGGATTCTGACCCTGGGGCACAGGAGTGAGGATTCCTGGTGCCCCTGTGCCCAGCCCTCCCCTCCCCTTGCTGCTGAGTGACACTGCTCCCCTCGTGCAGCTGAACTGGGAGCTCTGGCAGAGGAGCTGTGCTGGATGCTAATGCAGCAGGGTAATGTTGTGTACTTTGATATGAGGCTGTGTTTCCTCATCTCCCTGTCTACCAGTTCTGATGACATCTGTTTCATATTTCCCTTTGATAGGAGTGGTGACACATTACAATGTACAAAGCCTGGCTGATTCCTAAAGTGAGCTTTGCAGAGGATGCATTTATGTGAGAAAACCACATCCCTGTGTGGAAGGGGCCAAGCTGTGCTTGGAGAGGAATCCAGTACTTGCAGGGAGTTGTTCCAGTTACTGCTGCATCAAGGTCATGGGTGCAGCCCTCTATGTTATGAGGATTTCCAAGAGAAATCCAATAAATGTGTTACCTGGGCAGCTGGAGGCTCAGCTTGGCTGTGTGGTCAGAGTCACAGTGGCCTGAGCAAGGCACAGAGGCCAAATGTTGTTCAGAAGGGCCTTGAGGAGCTGCAGGAGATGGATCAGCTAGCCAGGGCTAGCACTTCCCAGCCTGCATCCGTGTAAATAGGCTTTACTCATGTGAGTAAACCTCCTGGGGCTGTGTGATAGACTGTGTGGGGTATGTGTCTCCTTCAAAATGGTAATAAAGCTTTCTAATTGGAAGTATTTTAAGTCTAGACTGTAGTTCTGTCAGTGGTTTTTCCCTTCATCTTTTTTTTTTTTTTTTTTTTTTGCTGCTTCTGAACAGTTTTAAACTGGCAGCTCTGGGGAGTGTTGTTTGCTCTCATCTGTGGGAGGTGTGTGGAGTGGCAGGGTGAGGCATCCCACCTTCCCCTGGAAGGACCCTTGGACTGGGAGTTTGTGCTGCTGTGCAGTGAATTCTGTGTGTGTTGTTACACAATGCACATGGGGGAAAAAAAAAATCCATATTAGCAGGGATGTCTGCACCCTCCCACATCTTCCCCCTCCACTCCTCTTTAATGGTGACACCAGACTGGATAATAAGCAGCATCTTGTTTGGAAAAGAAGGGAGTCTCAGACAAGGCTTTCAGAGTTCATTTTGTTGGCAGCTTTTTAAGTGGAGTTTTTTAGGCTCTTCTGTTTCAAATACCATAATACTTTTTGTGTTCCTAACTATGAGTTACGACAAGCTTTCTTGATATGCCAGGTTATAATCCTTCAGTGGGTTTGTTTATCTCAGGATATAATAGGAAGCCGTATCAATTATCATGACTGTATAAATGTTGTTCCTCTCTACTAGAATATTCATCTTGAGACATATCATCAGATGTTACCTGTTCTGACAATCACGTTTTTGTGCCATTGTTGGGCAACAGAAACAAAGAAAAACAAAATGTTAAGAGTGTAAGGGATAAAAGAGTGTTGAAACTGTTGTTCTTTTCCTGTCTTTGGAATCTCCAAGATCTTGAATGTTTTATTCCTAGCTGTTATTTTGTTACCACAGTGTGAATAGAAGTCATTATCTGTAAACATTTGAAAAGAGAGATGATTTTCATAACTTTAAATCCTACAAAGGATTCTAGTAATCTGCTATGTGCATGCCAAGGTAAAGCTCAGCCTTTCATCTGGTCTGATCCCACCCAGTCAGTGTAAAATGTTCCTTTGGTGAATGTCTAAACCACGCAGTATCTCCTGTGAGAAGCAGACAAAAATGAAAACAGGAAGCCTGGCCTTGAAGGCAGCAGCAGGAGAAGGTGTGTTGTAAAGAAAGGTGTATTTACAGCCTTCAGGTTGTGCTTTGCTGGGAAAAATCATTGTCATGGCTTCAAAGGGAGCCTTATTTTTTATTTTGTTCTGAGCTAATTGTTAAATGTGATCTTTGTGCAGATCTGCTCCAGTTCCCAATAGCTGGGGGACAGGGGATCCACATGTGCTCATGCTCAGCAATTTGTCAAGAATTTTCAGCTGAGGAGCTTTTGAACACAAATATAAAATTAACAGGACCACTATAATGAACCAAAAAGACAAGAAATCAGTGTGAGATGGGCACAACAGTTTCTGTGCAACAGTGGGATGTGTCTGGGTGCACGTGGGGCATGTTTTTTTCTGGTTCTGCATCTTTTCATCCATGTAAGGGCATTTGTGTCATCTCTGTGAAATGGGTTGGCAAGTCCTGCTCCATCCCCCAGTGAAAAGCAGCTCCTGGTGTGGGGCCAGCCCCAGTGGCACTTGGGGCTGCCTCTCTCAGATGCTGAGCAACTCTCACTCACTGAGGCTCAATGGGAATTGCAGATTCTGATCTTCAAATGAAGCATTCAGCATTAATATTTCCTTTTAGCAGTGTCACCGGCAAGGCCCAGCCGTGCTGAGCTGCTCCCTGTGCCCTGGCAGTGCTGATGGAAGGGACAGGGAATTGTCAGCAGCATCATGAGGCTTGTGTTCTGTCTTACCACTCATCCTGCTGTGAAGGATGCAGGGCAGGAGTGGGAGAGCAGAGGACTCACTCTGGGGGGGACAAGGGCAAAAGGAGTGGAAGTGGACTGAAACAGCAAGAGGAAAATCCCTCTCATGGGCACAGGAGAAATGCATAATTCTGGCAGACAAGCTCTTTCTCTGTCCTTGACAGGAACAGCAGAGGTTTTTATTTACCTTTGGGGGCATGTCACTGTGATTCTGTTTGCTGGTTGTGTTGGGAAGCGGATCTGGAGAAGCTCAGAGGGAAATGCTGGGTGGTGAGTGCCCTGGGACAGCCTGAGAGGCCCCAGCTGCAATTCCCCCACTCTGAGCTGTCAGAGCACGCAGCACACACACTCCCTGTGCCAGAGAGCTCCTGCCTTGCTGAGCCTGCAGACCAAACAAACCACGAGGAGAAGCTGTGCAGAAATCCTGCGCTCGTGTTCGTGACACTGCACGTTTGGGGGGGGACTGCCACTGCCACCACTGCTCTTCCTTTGGTGAGGATTAACTCCCAGTCTGAAGGTCACAAGTGATGTTCTCAGGAGGTTAATGCACTTAATTGTGTTCTCCACAGGGTGTTCTTCTTTAATCTCCCCTACGAGTCCATCATGGAGCGCCTGTCCCAGCGGAGGACTGATCCCGTCACTGGGGAGAGGTGAGCACTCCTGGCTCATGTCTAACCTCTGCCTGACTGCCAGGGAGATGAAAGCACCAAATAGGCTTCTTAGAAATCTAAGGAGCTCAGGAATGCTCTACTGCTGCTTAGGGATTCCTTAAAAGAAAATTTAAAACTTTCATAGCTCCTGAAGCGCCAGCCCACCTTCCTGCTGCAGCAGCTCCTCAGAACAGGGGGTTTTAAATCCTGGTGCTTGAAATCTGCAGCAGCAAATAGCTCAGGTCTGACATTTGAATGGTAACTAAATTGGTAAAATAATGCTGTGGGAAGATGTCTGAAACCTAGCCTAAATGCAGATGGTTTTCAGACATTGCCCTGGGAATTTTGAAGGCTTCTCAGCTGGGGGAAATGGAAAACCTGGTGCATTTTACTTTCCTGGGCTCCTGTGATGGTCCTGTCTGCTGGGAGGTATAAATGTACTTCCTGCTCAGTAGAGCAGACTCATTTGAGTCACTGAGTCGCTGTAAGGTTGGCTCATCTCACTGGTGTCACATCTCCTTGTCTCACCAGTGACCTTCAGCTCTCCTGCCTTCTCCACCCTTGATTTCCAGGGAACAAGCCACAAATAAATTTATCTTCCCAAATACCTGCTGGAGTTAGCATGTGTTCACAACTTCACTCGTGGTCTGGTTTTATGATTCCCCACACATAGATTTCAAATCCTTATTTTGATTTCTAAAGGCTGAATGCTTCCTATTGCATCAAAGACAAATCCTGAACCCTCAAAGATTAAGGCCATAAAGAGTGGATTTGTCCCAGAGTGATGGATGATTATTCAGACATCTCACTCGAGGTGCAGCATTAACTTATGACAGCAGCAGTGATTTGCTGTAACTGCTCTCTTTGCTTTAGTAATGAGCAATGTGGTTGTTCAGCAGAAAGGAACAGGCTGAAGCAAATCATTCCCACATCTTTGCATTTCTCATCATTAGGATTAGGCTGTTCAGTATCTGCTCCAGTTCACACGCTTCCCTCTCCCACACTCTGGGGTTTATTCCTCACAAATTCTCCGTGAATTGAATTGGTTTAGGTGCTGTGGATAATCCTTGGCACTGTGTAAAGCCTGCCCCTCTGGCTGCAGGGCAGGGAGTGGCCTTCAGCTGTGCCCTGAAGCATTCCCATGTGGAGTGCACCCCGTGTCCACATCGTTGGATGCAGCTCTGCAGAGGCAGACTCTGCTCTCTCTTTGGTTTTGCTTCTATCCCAAAAGTTTCAGAGTATTTGTACAGGAAGAGGGATAAGCTGGTTTTGTGCTAGGGCAGAGGAGACATTTACTCAGAGTTAGGATTAGCAGTTCTAACAGGGAATTTAAATACTTGATTGCAAAGGAACTTTTGGAGATTGTTGGGAGCCTTTGGCAATGCAGGAACATCATCAGAATTCCTTTGGTGTCAGCTGAGCTGGGCTGTGGCATTGCTACAGGACTCTGAGGATGAAAATCCTCTTTCCTGCTAAAGTAACTGAGGGAAGCCACAACTGTGAATTGAGGGAAGCCAAATTCCGGCATTTGGCAAACTAAAAATAACCAAAACCTATGTCAGGTGAATTAACCTCTTTTTACCCTCTGCTGCTACATAAAGATGTTAGCAATTAAATGCATGAGAGCCTTGAACACAGTTTAAGTGACAGGTCCCAGCAATGCTGGACACAGGGCTGTGTTTATGTTTAAGGTTAGGTTTTTTAGATGCTTTTTAAAAGATGGGAATCAAAGATTACAGGTAAAAGATCTGGAAATGCTTCTGATCCTGGAGCACTGGGTAATGTAATATGAATTTCTCCTTGTGTGGAACAGAAAAACACTACCAGAAAATCCCTTGGCCTTTGAGGATCTAGGATTCTTGAGGGCAGCAGTGACTTATTACCTGCCCTGAAATTTCCAATCTTTGTTTTAAAACCCCGATCTGGAGCAGAAAGAGGCCAGGGGGCTGTGATAGGAAACAGCATGGGGTATCTGCAGAAGTGGCTGCTGTGTCCTGAAGCTGAGCTGAAACTGTGGCATTTCCTCTCCTCTCCAGATACCACACTACATTCAGGCCAGCTCCCACTCCAGAGATCCAGGCCCGCCTCAGGCAGAACCCCAAAGATGAGGAAGAAAATATTGAGAAGCGCCTGGACATCTATTACAGCAATGTCAAAACCCTGGAGGATTTTTACCAAGATGCCTTTTATGTCAATGCTGACCAAGACCCTTATGTTATCTTTGAGTCCATAGAAAGCTGTATCATTAAGCCCCTTCCATGTAAAAACATTAGAGGTTTATAATTAAAAGAGATAATTTGTGGAAGGGTTGATTTTAAATTTTTCCCTGTAATATATGGAGAAATGAAAAATGTACAGCCGAAATTTCCTTCTTGCTCCTATGGAGTAACTTCAGGTAGAAAGACCCTGGTTTCCCAGGTGGCAGTGGGGATATTGTGTTATTTTGTGAGAATTTAAAGTCAGAATTTTCAATACTCTTGGGAGGGAAGGGGTGTTGATGAATGGGAATTTGACTCTCTTGCCTTGAGGGCAGCTCTAAAAGTCTCAGAAAAAATACCTTTGAAATCTAAGAAAGCCAAATCCAAGCAGTCTGAGTTCCTGGTGCCTCCTAAGCTGAGAAATTCCAACCTGTAGCGCCAGGCTGAGGCAGAGGCTGCTCCCAGGCACAGGGCCCAGCCACAAAGCCTCGTGTTCAGCTGGGCAAGGACACCTTTACCAGCCTTACCTGTTACAAATGTGCTGGTTGGTGACTGCTTGGGCAGCTGGGTTTTCTGCCATTGCTATGAAGATGTGCTGCAGCATTTGTACATAATTGGGAGCCCTTCTATTAATAATACATGGGAAGCTCATCTTGCTAATATCACCTTCATCTGAACATTCCCACTAAATATTTTGATAGATGAAATGGATAGAAAGTGTATTTAAATACTGTTTGTACTGCAGCTAGGGTACAAAAGGGACAGTGCATCTTTAATTAGACAGGTACATCTGCTTAATTAATTTAGCTGTAAAGCCCTTTTTCCTCTTCATTCTTTCATCTATATGCGGATGCTATATTAGTTCCGCTCTGCTGGTTCCATAGAAACTGAGAAAAAGAGCTCAGTCTCATTGAGATGCACTTGGCATGTCTGGGTAGGAGTCTCAGGTCAGTGGTCAACCCCCAAGGGTTTGCAGCAGGCCTGAAGTGCAGAACGTCAGGGTTAGCAGAACATGCTAATACTCATGTAGAACTCTCCCTCAGAAACAACTAAAACAATTGACATTCATTTAATTACTGTAAACGAAACAGCCCCTGCATGACTTTGCATAGTAAAGCCCGTTAATACCAAAAAGGTTCAGTGGGTGGAAGGAGGAATTAGGCTTTTATAATTGGAATGCAACACTTGAAAAGCAATTTGGTAACTAGGCGTGATTTTATTAGCATCTTATTCTGGCAAAACAAATGTTGAGCAATGAGAAAAACAAGGTAAAGAGGAGGTGGTAAGAGCACAGCAGGGATCAGATGTTACTGATTGTACAGCTTTGCCCAGGTCTGGAATGGACATCTTCCATCACTCTGCTTCCCAGAGACACTTTGTGGAGGGGGCTGCCTGGAGCTTGTGCTGTACCCTGTAAGTTATGCTGTTAATTATGTAGTGTAGCAACGAGGTCAGTCTGTCCAACACTTCCACACACTTTTGTGTCCACCAGCTCCAGATGCCAGATCCTTTGGTGGTGGAATGGCACTTGAATACCTCCAGGTACGAGATCCCCTCCTCCTGCACCACCTCTGCAGGGATCCCCTGTAACTCTCAAAGGATTTCCCTGCTCTCACCTTCCCCTGTGAGGCTTGGATGCTGCTCAGGAAATGGTATTAACCCCAACCTGCTCTGTGGTGAGGGCTCTGAGCAGTAGGAATGGCTCTTCCTCCTCCTTTCTCCCAAAGAATATTTATTGTCTTTGTGTGCATTGACAACCATAGTATTTCCTCTCTAGAAATACAAAATAGGATTAAGAGGATGAGGAAACCAAAGGAAAGGGTGACTGAATGATGAAGGCCCAGAGCCATCAGTGAATTGAGGTAAAAGGCAGCAATGAGGCCCCCATCACCAATCCCAGAGCAGGGGGTGTAATTTGGAGACACAAGACTGAGTCCTGATGACCCCAAACTTCCTCCTTAGTTCCAGGAATGGCACCTAGCACTAAGGCACTGAGATACTGTGCAGTCCAGAACTGTTCCACTTACCCATCCAACCTGGATTAGCCAAGGGGATGATTTCTTCATCCCAGTGGAGGAGGGATTAACTCCCAGTGTGATACCAGCAAATCTTAAATGCTGGCAGCAGCTCCTTATCAAGGAAAATGACACCTTAGCTCTGGACAAGCAGGATTCTCAGCTGCAAGAGCAAGTATCACAATCCCTTAAAAATAAAAAAAGAGCATCAGGAACCCTCAGTCTCTGCTGGAATGTTGCTCTCCCTCTGGAGATGAGGGTGCTTGAACATCCCGTGGTCACCACCAAATGGTGAAGCAGTTGACATCTTCCAACTATTCACTTGTTTAAAGTATCCTGCAAAACTTGGGTAAAAACTTAACAAGATAAACTCCAATTCTGTGGGATTTGTTCTTTGAACACTTCAGCTGGTGTATCAAAACAGACTGGTCCTCAGAAGAGATGTCTTAATTTGAGGAGGCAACTCTGATAATGGCAAAGTAACACAAGGGTCAGGCAGCAGGTGCTCGTTGTTGCTCCCCTTCCCCATGAGGTGAGAGCAAGGTTTGATCAGGACAAGGTGTGGGACAATGCCAAGGTGCAGCTGCAGCCCTGCAGCAGCAGGACCAGCCCCTGTGTGCCCAGAACTGCCCCTTTCAAGTCTGAGGTGTAAAAAAAATTCCTGGAGCAGCCTCAGCACTCACTGGGCAGCCAAACCCACTCAGGTCAGCACCAGGGGTTAAATGTTACTGAGTGAGGTGGGCTCTGCTATTCTGGTTAAAAATGCACTTAGGGACAAGTGCTGGTTTACACAAAAATGAAATCCCAATTCTTCTGTACCTGTTGTGAACAGGTCAGGGTGAAGAGTGAAAGCTTTTTGCTAAAGGATCTCCACTGGCAGACAAAGACAACATTGTTTGCTTTAAAATTCCATTTTCCCAGAAGTCTAAAATCAGGTTAAATAAACTGGCAATGGCAGCCTGAGTATCCACTGCCTTAAAAGACAGGGAAAATAAACATTAATGCTGCAATGTTAATGTGAGGTGTGCTAGAGCTTCTCCATGGCAAAGCATTAAAATTCAGGCCAGGGAAATTCAAGAGAACTGCCAGAAATGATCAGCAAGAAGCAATCTAATCTGTTATCATGTGAACCTTTGGGTCAGCCACACTTAAAACATTTCAGTAGATCAGGATATTTTTTTGGTGTCTAAGCCATGGCCAAAGAAATGCTCTTTGACTTTTCCTGAAAGCACTGGGACAGGGTTCTGCAGGGCTCCCTCCCCTCCTCCACAGGCAGAATTTCTAAACTGGAACATTTACTGATGAGCTGGTCACAGCTGCCAGGGCAAGGACTTGCAGCTTCCTTTTCAAATGCCTTCTCAATGGCCACAAATAAACCTCTACTCAGCTCCTATGGAAATGGATGTCCTGCTCCCCTAAGCCCCATCAGCACTAGGAAGTTTTGTCCCAGGTACCAGAGCTGGCCCCAAACTCCACACAAGTTGGGTATCAAGGTCACTCCTTGTTTTACTGGATACCAACACAAGCTACATTTCCCTTCTCTGCAGACACACTGATATAATTTCAAGTTTCAGTGCACAGCAATAAAAAACTAAATGTTTCTTTAATACAATTATGGTATCACTTCCAAGGATATTTACAAACAAGGCTAGTTATTTTACAGATGAATGTGCTTCTGCTGTTTCTAGGCTACTCAATAATGTTCTTCTCAGTCAATGCATGATCATGCTTAATGCATGAGACACTGAGCAGAAGGACAGCTCACTTCTTTAATGCTTGCTGAAAAAGATTTGCTTCTTTTAAAGGTGAAGGAACATTAACAAAATATGCATAGTCATTGAATCGAGGAAACAAGCACCAATCACACATGCACTGGTGGGAGACTGATACTGTCAGCACAATTCCATGATTTCTCAACAGCTGTAGAGCACTTCCAACACAGTGAAAGTGTCAGGAATCACAGACAGGGCGACACCTCTGCGATTGGTACTCTGCAGAATGGAAATACACAAACTCAGGATTATTTGACAGCATGGATTGAAGTCAACAAGACATACTGTACCAAGTAACCACAAACATTTGGGAGGAATTATTCCTCTAACACTGCATAGGAGGCTGAAAAGGAATCTGCTCTCTGTAGAAACAGATGGCAAAAGAGAGATGATTTTTCTGATAGGACAATTAGAAGGCAAAATAAATTTTTTGGCTCAGCCAGTTGAGATGGAGAGAGGCTTTCTACAAGAGCCTAGAGTGACAGGACAAGAGGGAATGACTTCAAAAGAGTTAGATGGAATATTAGAAAGAAATCCTTCCCTGTGAGGGTGGGGAGGCCCTGGCACAGGGTGCCCAGAGCAGCTGTTGCTGCCCCTGGATCCCTGGAAATGTCCTAGGCCAGGCTGGACAGGGCTTGGAGCAGCCTGGGATAGTGGAAGGTGTCCCTGCCCATGGCAGGGGTGGAATGAGAGGAGCTTTATGGTCCCTTCCAACCCAAACCATTCTGGGATATACAAAGAGCTTTACCAGCTTCCTTGGCCCTACCTAGAGCATGTCAGCCATGGTGGGGTTTGGTTTGGGGTGTTCTGTTCCTTTTGGGTTTTTTTATTGAGCCATTATGAAAAGAAAAACTGTCAGCTGGGTGTGATTGTGTGTCAGATTTGTCTAAAACTCAACTGCTGTATGAGGGAGACTCTCAGTTTAATTGACAGTAGTGTTAATTTGTAATGCTTTTGGTAAATTTCTCTGGAAGAGAGGATTCCTCTTGGCAGAGAATCAAATGAAACCAAAGCCAAATACATTGGCAAGAGCTGGGAAGGAGTTAGAACTGAGTTCAGAAAAAGGAAGTGGGGCAAGAGACTTAAGAGCATTGGAAATTTTATATATATGTATATATATTAGTGTTTAAGCTAAGTGCTATTAGTTTAACAATAATTATATTTTAAAATTATCCTTATTGATCCCTATTTGACCCAGGCAGCCAATATCACCCTTCTGACTGAAACACTGTTACATTTCTGAGGCAGTTACTCTTCTAGACTTTCAGTGAAATTCATATAATGGCCAAATTTTTTCATATGGCTGTAACTGGCATCTGCTTCTCTGGGCAAGACACTGGAACCATGGATCCTTTGGAGAGTTCCATGTTCTACAAGCAAATGCCAGGGTGGTTAAAAAGCAAAGGAGAGCACTGCAAGCTGGAGCCTTCTCTACCCACCAAGACCATTCAAGAGGCATCTCCACTGTTCCCATCCCAGCTTTTGGGAACTGACACCAGTGCCAGGCAGAAAGGACAATTCCCACTGTGCTCAACCCTCCAGTTCCTTGTCAGTGTCCAGCTGCTGGGGCTTCCATGGATACATTTCCAAACAGCTTTAAACTGGCTCTTCCAGATGTATTCCTGTTTCTGGAGCATGGAATGGGCTCTGGATTTCAGGAGTTTGTAGAACCTGTGATGTTCTATGTACAGGGCTGTGGACAAAGGTGTTCCCCTTCCAGCAGAGTCTGTGCTCCTGTCTCTGTATCCTCCCAGGCTGAAAGGAGCTTATGCAGTAGAGAAAATACTTTCAGTCTTGACACAGCTTTTCTCTAGAACACAGGAGAATCACAGAAGGTACAAGGTCCCTGCAATAACCTCTTGATCCATTCAGGATCTGCAAATAAGAAAACAAGTTGTTTAAAGCTGGAGGTAGAGATGAACACAGAGGAACAACTCCTGAGATACACAAACTCAACAGGAATCCTGGACAGTTTGTATATATTCACATGCAGGAGTGACTGAGAATTCAGTGAAACCCAACTCTGTTTCTGCCCTGGAATTCAAGTAATGCCAGTTTAAATTCCACCTCAGCAGGGGACAAAAATAAGGTGAAACACTCCATGCTTTATCTTTACATGCTCGTAGCTATATAGGAAAAAAATGTAAAGGATCACCATGGCACAACTGCAGCGTTTTCATTTTCTATATTAAAATTAGATCCCTCATACAACACACTCCTTGATTCCTGTTTCTTTATCCCTCTTACAGAACTGGATGTGATATATTCAGCTTGAATATCAAACTAACTGCTAGAGCATTCCAGCACAGATTATGTGTTTACCCATATTTCATGAAAATGTGGGATTTATACCTCAATTTCTGTAGTTACTAATTTGCAATTAACACATCATTAATGCCCAGACAACACCAGGACACTGTGAAATGCAGACCTCCACTTGGGAACTGCCTAAAAGAGTACAGTCAGTGAAGCTAACTCAAGCCATTTTGCAGATAAAAGTTAAAAAGCCCCAATCCTGCCCCTTTTGGCCCCAGGAACATTTTACCTTCTGGGGTTGGGTGCCGTGCAATGCTGTCGTGAAGCAAACACCTTCTGTACACCAAACTCTGGCAGGACTGGTAGGTTAGAAAGCACCTGTGAAAGAACAAGCAGTTTTATCAAGAGGTTTGGGGTTTATTGTTTTATTACCTGCTCCTGTGCCCTGACTGGAGGCTGAGTTCTGTTCACAATTTGCTTTGTGAGAGTAAAGGCAGTAATGAAGCACATTAAATATGAAAGCTAGTAATTTATTAATTCAGGTAAATGAAACTTCCCCAAGTGTACTGAATTGCATATGGACACAAAAATGAAAGGTCAAAAATTAATATATCACTGACAAAAATTCTAGCACTCAGTAGAAGAGTTGAAAAGCTTGAGGCCCTACTGCACAGGGAAGAACCAGAGTGTCCTTAAGGCCATGGCTATTTACCCAAACTAGCACACAAAACCTGTTAGGCACAGCTTTTCTCTGTGACAAACCAGTGACTTGCCACAGCTCCAGGGACAGTCTCCATGTACCTCCACTGGCATAGGAAGATTTCATTTTCTAAATGTTCCAGAATTTTTCTGACTTCTCACTTTGCCTGCTCTCAATCATTTCTTGTTAAACTGCTTTTGTTTTCAAATGCTGAAGAGGAGCTTGAACAAACCCTCCTTCAAGTAATATTCCAAAGAATGACTTGTCCTCTATTTTCCCTTGCCTGCTTTCTCCCTGACTCCATACTCCCCCCAAAAAAGATGCTTGAAAACATTTTATTATAAAAACATAATCCTGCTAAGAGAACCAAATCCAACCTCCAGTGTCCTGGCTCTTATGGAAGAGGACAGAAAAAAACTGCAGCATGGACAAGATGCTTCATGCCTTTTCACTCCAATGCTAACAAGGTTTAGTGAGCTCCTGATGTTTGAATTCCCCAGAGGAGGGGCTCTGGATCCAGGCTCTGGATGATTCAGGCCATTACCTGAGCCAAATGTGGCCGTTGGAGCAGACAGCCTGTTTGCGGTCGGTGAAGGGCAGGATCTCCTTGCACAAACTGCAGTGCTCAGGGAAGGTCTGCTTGTTCATCTTCTTCAGGATGTGCCCAATCAGCACCTGCAACACACAGGAGGCACTCAGTGACACAGACCAGGGTGGGAACACCTCACTGTGATTTCAGAGTGATGCAGAATAAGCTGAATCCCAAAAAATCAAAGTGTAAGAAATACAATGTATGAGGAAGTATTTATTCTCTTTTTGTTCTCCTGAAGTACTGAAAGAACTGGTATCACACCACTGACCATAACAGCAATGCTTTCCCTCACACCTATCACAGTGGATTTCCTGTTCAGAAATTACCTGGATGTCTTCATTCAGCAGTCATCTGGGAGTACAACGTTTATAGCAGAAGATTTATGTGATCAAATTTGTCTGTGACATTTCAATAGATATAAACCACATCCCAGGGACCTTTAAAGCGTGACAGCAAATTGAATAGATAAAACACAATTTAGAAGTCGCTTTTCATCACTATAAAAAAGAAACAAGATTCTTCTAAGATAAGAAAAGCAACCTCTCAGACCTTCATAGTAATTGGATGCCAGAACAACCCAGCAGTTGTGCCAGAACACTTTCCTAGTGAGTTACTGATGGCCACACTTGGCTGTGATGCCAGCAGGGAGAACACCACTCTACACCAGTGATGGACAAGTGCTTCCTTCCTCTGTCTGTCTGGATGCAATAGAAAGGTAGATTTTTAGAGTTCAGGTGATTTAAGGACTTGGGTATGAAAAGAACACTTCTCTGCTCACACAAAGAGGTGCAGAGACACCTGAACCATTCCTGTCCTTGAGCTTTAAGAGCTGGGATGCTGATGCAGAGTGTTCCCACTACAACTGCCTTTGTCTCTCCTCTGTAATCAGAGAACTTCAATACCCTGTGCAGGCTTCACTGGCCACTTACTTCCTACCACAAATTAGGCTTTGAAATGGGAGGGACATTGCAAGTTTGGGAAGTGTTCCTATCATGGCCAAGCATTCAGTTATGCTCATTAACTGCAGTGCAGTAAGTGCCAGTGTGCCTGAGAGTCCTGGCCATGTGTGTTGTAACAAAGGCATTCAGTCAGCTTGGTTGACTGCATGTTCTGCATGAAGCTCTGAATCCCTGGGTTTAACTCATAAAACACAAGCACTTTCTGACCCTCTGAAACTGATGTGTGCACTGAAGGCTCAGGAACAGTGACAACACCTGATGGACCACCTGAACAATAACTTCAGAAGAGACTTCTGCAGCTCTTAACACTAGAACTGCAATGACTGACTACAGCAAATACATCTGAAGTTGAGTTGTATAAAGATGATGGATTAAGTAAACTAAGTAATGAAAACAAACATCCCTCAATCAAGTTAATGTTCTAAACCCACTGACAGCAGCAAAGTAACCCCAGTCCTCTCCCCTGTTCTGCAAAACCTCAGGCATCATTATTCTTTATTGTACCTGATCCCAATTTCAACATCTGTATTCACATTCCCTCCTATTTCACAATACCAAGGAAAGACAATTTAATCTGAATGCTCTACAGAATCTGACTGGCAAAGGTGACAGCACCACAGCTCTCTTTGCCAGCCCAGCTGTATTTTCAGGAGGGGGAAGAAGGAAGTGACAGTGACACGGAATGCCCTGAGCAGAGGTGCCACTTACTTGTGCTGTTCTGTCATCGTAGCCATCGTTGGACATTAGGAAGTCACAGACTCCTCTGGTGGGAATGCTGGTGTTCTCTGTAATCCACGTGTGCAAGTAAACTTCTCCCAACACCCGTTTCATGTGTTCTCGTGTCAAGTGCATTTCTACGGCCTCGATCTGTGCCTGAATTTCAAGAAGCTTTTCTACCATTGGCTCACGGCCTCCAGTGTCACTTGAGTGATGGAGAGAATCCTCTGCAGTGTCATCGATGTCCACACCTTTGCCTGTGTCCCCCAGGCTTTGCTTACTGGCTTGTTTTGAAGTTCCTTCCTCTTGATCATCTTCGGTGCTGCCCATCCCAGGGGAATCTGATACCAAGATTTTGGCATCCTCGTGTGAAGGCCTCCACGTGACCTCTGAGGGGGCTTTCTGCATCGACTGGTACAAAATCCTCAAGAGAAACAACTTAAACCTCCAGAAGTAAGTGGAACTACAGCTCTCTATCTTTTTATCAAGTGCTTCCTGTAAGAACTGAGGAATGTGCTTATCCTTCAAGATTTTCCAGCGTACAAGATCCGTCAAGTCCACTTGCCGGAAAAGGTTCTGAACAGAAGATTCCAAGAGCTGTGCAGCTGCCTCCTCAAAAGTCTTGAGGGTGACAAACTGAACTTGGTAGTTTTTGTTGATGGGGTGCAGCCCATTGGCCATGCCCTCGGTGGTGATGACCGCCAGGTACGCCCCGCACGGGCTGACAGCGATTCCGTGAGTCCTGACGCAGCCAAACACCTCTGAGAGCTTTATCAGCTGGTGCTCAAACTTTAAAGCAACGTCTGTGAATATGGGGATGAGCTGCCTGACCTTGCCATCGCTGGAGCAGGTGTACACCGTGCCATTCTGCTTATCTGCAGTCATGGAGACAATGGGTAAGGAGTGGAGCCCCGTCACGTGGGAATTGTGGACATTCAGCCCCGCTTTGGATATCAGCAGGAGGCACCAGAACACGTAAGGGCCTCTCGCAGCCACCACCAGGCTGCAGCTGCATTTCTGGTAGGGGTGGTAGAGAGGGATGCATTTGATGCTGTGCACGGGCAGCTGGTCCATCTCCTGCCACAAGACCACAGGCTGTCTCAGCGTGAAGTAACCTTTGACCGCCTTGAGGTTGACAGGGATGATCTTCACGGGGCCGTACGCGCTGCCCACGATCAGTCCGCTCATCTTGCGGTTGTTGTGCTCGTACTCCCACCAGGACAACACGCTGGGAGAGCTTATTCCCGACTCGATGGTATTGCAAGAAGTGATGGATTCCTTGCCCAGAAAGGGCAGCTGGAACTGCCACACGGCGATGTTGCCATTCTCAAAGAGCACGGCCAGGAGCACGCTGCCCACATCCCGGCACTCGTTGTTGTGCTTGACCTGCTGGGTGGTGCAGATGCCCGACCACTCCATGCGCACCGGGGCCTGCATGCTGTGCCGCCGCTGGAACTCGGGGAAGTCTCCCAGCTCCCCGCAGGGAGTGTCAGCCTTACACACTTTGTAACTGGCCTCGAACAGGCGCTCGCCGTACAGCTCGGTCAGGTCCACCAGCTGCACCCACTGCAGGCGGTTGAGGTTGGCGTGGATGGTCAGGCGGTTGTCCATGGTCAGGGCTGCCAGCAGGCACCTCCCGTTGGCATCGCAGCCCAGAGGGGACCAGCTGGAATATTTGAAACCCCGCATGGGTGTCAGGGACTTCCCCTCAGGATTGAACACTCGGTCCAGCATAAACATCTGGCTGACGGTGGGATCCACTGAGCTGGCGAATTTCTCCTTACACTCAGCCACCTCCTTCTTTGGGCCAACCTAAAAGAGAACCAAAAGAACCTTTAAAATAATTGTACAGCTGGATTTTTTTTTTTTAGGAAGACTTTCCTGGAATTAATTCCCTCTTAAAAGGAGTGTTTTGTTCATCAGACTGATCCTCATTCTCAATCACAACCAATACTACACTGGTTAATTGATGCCACTCCTAAAGACTTCAGCTTCATTAATGCCCCAAATTTGCATAGTTTTGACTCTCAGCTACTGAATTTTTTAGTCTGCTGAATCAAGGAGCCTGTTTTCATACTTCCATTCTTTTAAAGATACCTGGCATAATATGCAAACACTCAATATTTCAACTCCGCTTCATCTGCTCAGTATTGTTTTGGAAAATAAAATCAGATTCACAAAAAGTATTACTTCATAAAATAATCACCCACATCTGCCATCTGCATAAAAAGCCAGATATTCCCCTGAAGGCTGGAGAAATCCCTGCTGCAAAAATCCTTCAGCTTAGGTAGCAAAACAAAGGAATATTCCTACTTAAAACTGTATTGAAATAACTGGACTGGAGCTCAAGTGAATCTCAGAAAAACTGCAGAACTTCAGAATCCCTGGACATTGCTGGGATATGGTTTTCTCTCCCTTGTACTTTTAAAATGAGAGACCCTGCAGCAAGTTCTGAGCAGGGCAGGGGCAGCTCCCCACGAGGGGGATCAGAATCCTGGGATGGGTCAGGCTGGAAGGGACCACCGTGGGGGAGACTCCAGACCCTCTCTGGATTCTGCACAGGAAAGCTCTTCTCATGTTCAGGCACAGCTTCGTGTCTATCAGTTTACACCAGATTCTCTTGTCTTATTGCCTGGCACCACCATGAAAAACCTCAGAATCATTAAAGTTGGAAAAGCCTCTAAGATCATCGAGTCCAGCCTGTGGCAGATCCCCACCCTGTCACCCAGAGCCCTGTCCAGTCATTCCTTGAACACCTCCAGGAACGGTGGCTCCACCACCTCCTTGGGCAGCCCATTCCCAAGTCTGACCACCCTTCCTGTGAGGAAATTCCTCCCGATCTCCAACCTGAGCCTCCCCTGACTCCTCTTCTTGCCACCTCCCCCTTTAGACATTTACACACATTAACGAGGCCGTGCCGGGCTCACCTTGAGCGTGCAGGCGGCGCCGGGCGCGGGCACGGCGGTGCGGTGGATGACCATGTCCTGCCCACCGCTGTGCACGTCGCTGAGCTGCTCCAGCACGGCGATGCTGCGGGCCGTGCTCACCGACACCCGGTGGTCCTCGGACCAGGCCAGCGGCTCCAGCCCGCTGGCGCCGTGCTGCAGCCGCACCGCCGGCTCTCGCCGCACCGCCGTGAGC